>REGO01000125.1:0-26144 GCA_010120015.1 Rhombomys opimus
AACAGGGAGGGACTGAGGGTAACAGGGAGGGACTGAGGGTAACAGGGAGGGACTGAGGGTAACAGGGAGGGACTGAGGGTAACAGAGGGACTGATGGTAACAGAGGGACTGAGGGTAACAGGGACTGAGGGTAACAGGGAGGGACTGAGGGTAACAGGGAGGGACTGAGGGTAACAGAGGGACTGAGAGCAACAGAGGGACTGAGGGATGCTGGGAGAACTTGGAGGCCGGGTCTGCTTTGATATGTCTGTCCCATAGGCACCTGGGCTACTTGTCTAGGGTGTGAAACTTAATGTCTATCAGGAGAGACGTTGCTGAGAACACCCTGTGGAGAAGCTAGCCAGGTATACGACACAAATTCGGCAGATTTATCTGTTTCAATAAGGCAGTGTGATGAGGACAATGACAAAGTCTTTTCCTAGCCAAAAATGTGAGACTCTTAAGCCCATGTGGTTATGTTGATGTGAGTAAAGCTGCGCGTCTTTGCCTTCTGTCACTGCCGTGGAAACCCCACTTTCCCCAGTACACAGGCGCTGCTTTGTTTTCTGTCTTCTGGATCACAGCATATTCTACTTGAGAGTGACATCCGATGGCGGAGGGCAGAGCTCAGGTGTTTGGGGATCTCTCTTGGTTCCTTCATGACTAAGGTGACACAGACATCCTGCCGTGCTGATTAATTAACCATACCATTAAAGATAACTATCAAGCTTCTTCTTATTGGACCTTGAAAAAGAAAACCAAAAGCCTTAGCCTTATGACGTAAAGGAAAGAAAAAATACAATGATAACAAGCCAGCAAACGGAGCCAGCCATCAATCCAACGTGGAGTTGGGAAGACGATGTTTTGGGTCAGTTCCTTGGAAGATTCCTGGCTCACCTTGGCAGCCCATTCCGGCCAGGGTGCAGGAAGCCACTTCCTGTCGCAGTTCTTTGCTTTTTATGTAGCTCAGGTCAAGGCCATGAAACGTGAGATTTTGCCCTGACATCGCATTCCCTTCAAGGAGGAAATTGCACTCACTTTTAGCTCCTCTGTTTGGAGTATGTTCTAGTAATTACATTATTAAATCTCTTAGTCCTTCCCTTGACTTTTAAGAAAATCACCTGTCTTTCCTAACCATATAGACTGAAAAGCTGTAGCTTTTAAAGGCTTTTCTATGACTTATGAAGCAGGCATGAATGGTAAGAAAATTGTGGTGAGTGAAATTCTGTTTTCTTTCATTCAATACGGGCTGAAATGCAGACCTATAGTCATTCAATGTAAGGCTGAAACAATGACCCTTTTGTGGGGTTTTATGTTTTGGTGTTTGGTTTTAGATTTTTGTAATCATAGCTCTACCGTTCTGTATTATTATTATTATTATTATCGTTTTGGTTTTTCAAGATAGGGGTTTTCTTGGTAGCCCTGCCTGGGTATCCTGGCACTTACTCTGTAGACCAGGCTGGCCACGAACTCAGAGGCCTGTCTCTGAGCTGGGATTAAAGGCGAGTGCCACCACTTCCTGGACCATTATTAGTAGTAATATTAACCTTTTTGAAACATAGTCTTATGTAGCCCAGCCTGGCCTGGTTCCACTATGTAGTTGAAGACGGCCCTGAACTTCTGATCCTCCTGCCTCCACCTCGTAAATACTAGGATTGTAAGTGCCACCGTCCCTAGTTTGTGTCGTTCTGGGGCTGAACCCAGGACCACATGCATGCCAGGCAAGCATGCTGTCTTGTAGCACTCTGCCCTGTGCGAAACATTAACGTTTTAAAATTTTGTTCATTTTATTTATTTTGTTTGTGTGAGTGTTTTGTTCACATGTACCTCTGCACACCACATGTGTGCTGCTTGTAAGATTTTATATGAGAAAAGAAAGCACATTACAGGGCCGAGGAAGTGGCTCCGTGGGGAAAGTGCGTGCGGCATAAACGTGGGGGCCTCGGGTTTGATTTTCAGGACCCCGGTAAAAGACAAGAGTCGTAGCATGTGTCTAGGAACTCAGTGCTGGGCGAGACACAAAGGCAGGCAGAACTCCAAGCTAGCTGAGCACCCGGTCTAGCCTAATCAATGAGTCACATACACACTGGGCACATACGTGTGCACCAAACATATGTTATAAAGCGATGTGTGGCAGGGGGCCCCTTGTACAAGGTGCACGGGCTCGCGCGGGGAGCAGTGGTGGTAGTGACATCAGAGGTTGCTGCTTGGTGATGTCTCTACATCGAGAATATGCTGTTTTCACAATTAAAAAGATCACTTTGAAACAGCAGCGGAGAAAGGGTTGGGGAGGCGAGGACTCTGTTAACTTGAACAAAAGAAAATGAGAGCAGGCTGGCGGTAGTGGCACAGGCCTTTAAGCCCGGCACTCTGGAGGCAAAGGCAGGCAGACCTCTGTGAGTTTGAGGCCGGCTTGGTCTACAGAAAGAGTTTCAGGACAGCCAGGGCTATACATCCTGTTTCAAAAAGCAAGACAAAAACAAACAAAAAAAAAAAAAAAAAAAAAAAGAAAAGAGAAGGAAAAGGAGAGCAGGAGCCATCAAATAGCTGAACTAGTGTATGAAATCCTCACAGACACCACCATTCTCCATCCTTCTGAGCACCACCACGCTTGGCTCAGCGTGATTTTCTTCCTTCTTTCTTTTCTTCCTTCCTTCCTTTCTTTTTATAAAGATTTATTTATTTTTATTTTATGTGTTTCGCCTGCATTTAAGTCTGTGTACCGCATGCATGCAGAACCCAAGGAGGCCAGAAGAGGGCGATGGACGCCTTGGGACTGGGGTTAGAGATGGCTGTTAGCCACCTCTTCCGGGAATCAAACCAAGGTCCTCTGGGAGAGCAGCCAGCGAGCTTTCCCAGAGCTATTTCTTTAGCCCAGATCAGCTTTACTCAAATCGATAATCAGATTTACTTTTTCCCAGCATAAGACTTTCAGTTGTTTTGACAAAAACCCAGTCTCCTTATCCCGCAGGATGACCTGCTGCTTTCCTAGGCTCTTACCTTTTACTTTCCTTACTGTCTGGTTATTCCCGGATCACTTTCCTGCCTCAGGACTGGGGTGCTTGTTCCCTTTGCTCGCAGAGCTCTTCTCACAGGTCCAGGAGATCTCTGTGTCTTTAGGAGATCTCTGTGTGTGTGTCTGTGAGTGTGTGTACATGTGGAAGCCAGAGGTCAGTGTGAGATGTCTTCTTCAATCACACTCCACTTTATTTATTTATTTATTCATTCATTTACTTACTTATTTATTTATTTATTTATTTATTTATTTATTTATTTTGAGAGGGTCTCCTGTATTCTAGCCTGGCCTTGAACTTGCCTTATATCTGCGGTTGATCTTGAACTCCTTATCCCCCTGCCTCAATCTCTTAAGTGCTGAGATTACAGGAGTGTGCCAAAACACCTTTCATTTTACCTTCCTTCCTTCCTTCCTTCCTTCCTTCCTTCCTTCCTTCCTTCCTTCCTTCCTTCCTTCCTTCCTTCCTAAGACTTATTTATTTTATGTATATGAGTGCTATATCTGCATGTATACCTTCATGCCAGAGGTAGCTGGGAGTTGAACTCAGGACCTCTGAAAGAGCAGACAGTGCTCCCATTTTACTTTTCACTAAGCCTGGAGTTGACCAGTTTGGCCAGGCAGGCTGGCCAGCAAGCCCTAAGGATCCACATGTTTCCACCACCCCAGGTCAGGGATTACAGACACACGTGCTCCGCCTTTTCATATGTTTGCCAGGGTCCAAATTCAGGTCCTCGGGCTTGCACAACAAGCACCTTACTTACTGAGCCTTCCCTCAGGCTCCAGGAATCTGCATTTTAAATATAAACGTAACATGATTCTTGTGCACTCATATTGCAGACTTCTTAGGTGCTGATGGGTCTTTTTTTTTTTTTTTTTATGGGGGGTTGGGAGTAAATGAGAATTGAGCCTAGGGCCTTCCGCATGCCAGGTAGGTGCTCTGCAACTTGTACTACATAAATGCCTGTTGATGAGTTTTTAAGATACAGGATGTTAAAAAACAACCTCCAGAATGATGCCTGGAGACAAAGTGGGTTCTCTGGGCCAATATGTTCCTTAGGTCCTGGGTGTATGAGCTCATAGTAGAATAGGGCAGTAGACTCTCCAGTTCCTTCAAGAAAGGCCAAAATGCTCACAATTAGGGAGATTTTAGCCACTGATACTGAGTTAAAAACACAATATAGGAATTAACTATCCCCTCTTCTAAGGACAGGCTTCAAGATGGAACCAGAAAGCGTTCTGTAACAGATAAACTCAGACACCTGTCTCAGAGAAGCCTGAAGGCAAGTGTCCTGGGAAGGTTCACTGTGGAGAGACTGAGTCAGTAGGGAGCCACTGTGAAGGTCTTGGGGCTTTTAACTGAAAGTCTCTGGGCTTGTTTTCAGTTCCTGTGCCAGGTAGTCCTTGGGGGTATGTGACACAAGAAAATGGGTTCAGGTCTAGCCAGTTGTATGAGGGCTGGCAGTCCCCGTAGGAGCTGGTCACAGGGCAAAGGGGTTAGGTTAGGTTTAGTTGATATTGTTTGATAATGTGTCCCCACCTAGGAGGCATAAACAGAAATCAGAACTTTAGGGAGTCTGCAGAAAGGACGAGCAGTGAGGCTCTTTGCTTTGTGTGCATGCTGTGTGCCAGCTTTTCTTCTTCGTGCTTCCTTTTGAGAGCCCTGCCCCCACTCTTTGTAGTTCCAGAGGCGGCTGGTGACAGTGGCCCACCTCCTAGTTAAGAGTAGCTGCCTCCTAGACCCTGAGCACTGGGCATCCTAAAGACTTCCCTCCCGCGTCTGGCAGGGTGCTCTCCACTGCTCTAGTGAGTGTTCTAGAGCACAGTTCACACAACCACGGTCTCTTACTGCCAAACTTTCTGGCCCTGCCTACCCTAACTCCACAGCATGGCTCCAGTCCCAGACCAGCAGTCCAGTGCTCCCGCCAGCCTTCCTGTGTCCTTCTTCCACATGTGGGAGAAACTGGCTCGCATTTTCCTCAATGTGTTCAACGACTTGCTCAAACCCATAATGTACAGAATAGTTTCAGAGTGGCTGAGTCATACAGAACCGAAGCTCACTAAGCAGACACAGTATTCAGTATGCATGCTACGGAACAAGGCACCAAACTGAGGGGTTACCACATTCCAGGTAGGGGCTCCACCTGGAGCTACATTCTCGGCACTTACAGTTCTTGAGCTTGGAAAAAAAGAAGTTTGAAAGCATGTGCTGGGTGTGTGTGTGTGTGTGTGTGTGTGTGTGTGTGTGTGTGTGTTACACTTGGGTGCCCTTGTAAGGTGCTGCCAGAACCGAACCTGGGTCCTCTGCAAAAACAGCCATTTCTCCCATCCAATGCTCTTAACTGCTGAGCCGTCTCTCCAGTCTCTACCTCTTTATCTATAATCTGAATTTATATAGACAAAGTTCCCCGTGCAGATTTTCCCCACAATGCATTTGAAGTGACCCCAATTTCATTGTCTTTGGTTTGACTTACACATTAGAGAAGTTTTTTCTTTTATCCTTGGCCTTAAGTTTGAAGCATTAAAACAGGCCTGAGCATCACATTATTGATATGTGCAGGAAGGTTGTCATTACCTCACTCCTCCTTCAGCATTTCCCCTGTTCCTGTTTCCATGCCTGTCCTACATCTCAACTCCTTTAAGGTAACCAGTTTCTTCTCCTGCATTGTGCTTTTTGTGTATCTTTAAAAAAAAAAAAAAAAAAAAGCCCAACGTTGGTGATTTCAAGAGAAGCCTTGTCAACACAGTGAGTTCCAGGACAGGCAGCACTGCATAGTGAGAGCCTGTCTAAAATAAAAACAAAAAGAAACTGAAAGGGGCTGGGTGGTGGTGGTGCATGTCTTCACTCCCAGCAGAGGCAGGCAGACCTCTGAGGTAAGGCTAGCCTGGTCTACAGGACAGCCAGGACTACACAGGGAAACCCTGCCTCAAAAAAATAAATAAATTAATTAATTTAAAAAAATTAACTGATTTTGGTATCTGAATACCATCCTCCCAAGATCCAGGTTTCACTTTCTTCTGCAGCGCCAAGCCCAGCTTGTAACTACTCTGCCTGGAACCACCTCTCAAATTTTGTTGCTTTTGCCAATGTTGGGACTGAACCTAGGACCTCACACATCCCAGGCATGCACTCTGCCCCTGAGCTATAGTCTCTGCCCTCTTTAAAATATTTTTATTTTATTTTATGTGCATTAGTGTAAAGGTATCAGATCCCTTGGAACTGGGATTACAGACAGTTGCGAGCTGCCATGTGGGTGCTGGGAATTGAACCCAGGTCCATTTGGAAGAGCAGACAGTGCTCTTAAACACGGAGCCATTTCTCCAGCCCCTAGTCTCTGCCCTCTTAAGGGAATTTTTTCCTAAGATAAAAATGTCATTAACCTGTGGCATTGTCTTAAGAATTCTGTGGTTGCTTCTCACCAAATTTGATATCTTCAAGCTGGGCACAGAGGTGCACACCTGTATTCCCAGCACTGAGGGAAGCAGAGGCAGGCAGATCTCGGTGAGTTCGAGGCCAGCCTGGTCTACAAAGTGAGTCCAGGATAGCCAAGGCTACATACACAGAGAAACCCTGTCTCAACAAACAAACAAACAAACAACAAACAAATATATATATATATATATATATATGTATATATATTCTATTTTCACTTTTAATCAGTTTGAAGTGTTTTCTAGCTTTTTTGGAGGGGGGGCTTCTCCTTTGACGTATAGATCATTTGGAATGGTGTTTACTTTCTAAGTATTTGGGAGGGCTTGCCAGAAACCTGTTTGTTACTGATTTCAGTTCAGTGCTTTATAGAACTCAGAGTCAAAAGGCAAATGGGATAGACATCGGAAGAAGGTGAAAATAAGGAACAAGACAGGAGCCTACCACAGAGGGCCTCTAAAAGACTCTACCCAGCAGGGTATCAAAGCAAATGGTGAGGCTCATAGCCAAACTTTGGGCAGAGTGCAGGGAATCTTATGAAAGAAGTAGGAGATAGAAAGACCTGGATGGGACAGGAGCTCCACAAGGACAGCAACAGAACCAAAAAATATGGGTCTAGGGATCTTTTCTGAGACTGATACTCCAACTGAGGACCATTCATGGAGATAACCTAGAACTCCTGCACAGAGGTAGCCCGTGGCAGTCCAGTCTCCAAGTGGGCTCCCTAATAAGGGGAGCAGGAGCTGTCTCTGACATGAACTCAGTGGCTGGCTCTTTGATCACCTCCCCCTGAGGTGGGAGCAGCCTGACCAGGCCACAGAGGAAGACTATGAAAGACAGTCCTGATGAGACCTGATAGGCTAGGGTAAGATGGAAGGGGAGGAGGTCCTCTACTATCATTGGACTGGGAAAGGGGCATGGGAGGAGATGAGGGGGAGAAAGAGGAGGGTGGGATTGGGAGGGGACAAGGATAGGGCTACAGCTGGGATACAAAATGAATAAATTGTAATAAATAAAAAATCATATAAAAAAAAAAAGAAGTCAGAGTCCCCAAGACTGTTTTCAGATTCAGTGACTTAGGCTCAATTATTTCTACTGACAGGAAGCAGAAAAGCTGTTATTTTCATAATTAAACTTTTCTGCCACAAAAACATGCAGACTGAAATCAGTAAAGCTAAGGGCTGAGGATGTGACTCAGTCGGTAGAAGGTTTGCCTAGGAAGCACCAAGTCCTAGGTTTGATTTTTAGCACTATACAAACAGGCTCATGTCTGCAATCACAGCACTAATGAGTGTCAGAACTTCAAGGTCATTCTCAGAGACTTAGCAAGTTCATGGTCAGACTGGAATAAATCAGATCTTGTCTAAAAAGAAAAACAAATCAGAGATATAAAGTATATAGGAAGCCAGGGATGGTGGCACATGCCTTTGGTCCCAGTGCTCAGGAGGCAGAAGCAGGTTGATCTCTGTGAGTAAGAAGCCAAGGACAGCCAGGATTGTTACACAGAGAAACTCTGCCAAGAAAAACCAAGAATGAATGGATGAATGAATGAATGAATGAATGAATAAAGTGTATAGGGCATGGGGCTGGAGAGATGGCTCAGTTGTTTAAGAGCAGTGGTTCTTCCAGAGGATCTGGTTGAATTCTCAGCACCCGCACGGCAGCTCACAACTCTCTGTCGCTCCAACTCCATCGCCACAGACACACATGCAGGTAAACCACCAATGCACATAAAGTAAAACAAAAGCTGGGCAGTCGTGGCACACATTTTTAATCCCAGCATGTGGAGGCAGAGGCAGGCAGATCTGTGTGTTCAAGGCCAGCCTGGTCTACAGAGTAAGTTCCAGTACAGTCGAGGATACACAGAAAAACCCTGTTTCAAAAACAAAACAACAAAAAGTATGTAGGGCAGAGTCCAAAAGAAACGAGAAAAGCTTCTACATGATCTATTCCACAAGAGCAGTACAGATGGTGCCTAGGTCTTCCAGCAAGGGGTGACAGGACAGACCCTCTCAGCCAGGCGAGCTACCTGGAGCCCTGGAATCTAGCGTTTCCTTTGGGGTTGGTCGTATGGGCATAGACTTCCCATGTAGTTGATCTCAGTCATTCAGATTTCAGTTCCTCTACAGATAACCCTGCTACCGTGTGGTCTAAGCCGCCCTCTTACCTTACATAGTTTGCATAACTTATCTAGCATGATTCATGACAGGGAACACAAAAGTACCTTTATCAGGCAGGGGATTACAAGGGCTCAGACGCTATCTCTTAACAGGCCTGAAAAGGCCAGTTTCTTTGGAATGCGCGGGGCTTGAACTCTGGAAACTGGCTGAGTTCCCCTTTACTTCGTGGCTTTAATTCTATTGTGCTCAGGAAATGTATTTGGTATCTTTTCAGTTCTTATCAGAATCCAGGCATTTGAGATAACGGACACGTGTGTGTGTGTGTGTGTGTGTGTGTGTGTGTGTGTGTGTGTGTGTGTTGGGAGACAGGTGTTAGTCGGTGGTAGCAGCATTTTCCTGAGTTACATGAGACCCTGGGTCTGATACCGGCACCCTCACCCCCAAAACACACAAAGGAAGGTGTACTCTGCTCTTGTATCCTAGAAGTGACAGCTCTGTTTGGTGGCGTTCTGTTCTGCAAAAGTCAACTGCTTTCACGTGCTCCCAGAGCCGCTTCACTCTCCAGCTATAATTAGGGAGAATGTTTCTCCTTGCAGCATCACCAATTTTTGTCTCATTAACTTTGTTGTTAGGTATGTGTTGTTTGCCTCTAGCTATTGTCCTTGCCTTTGAGCTTTTGCTTATTTATTTGAGACTAGTATTTATCTGTTGTTTATTTGTAGCACTGGCTGTTCTGGAGCTTGCTATGTAGACAAGACTGACCTCCAACTTATAGATGCCTGCCTGCCTCTGCCTTCTGAGTGCCCAGGAGAGCCACCATGCCACATTTATTCTTATTTAGGCTGACTTTATTCTAGATTGGCAAGGACCTGTGGAGATAAGCTCACGAGTTCTCCCTTTAAGTATCCTAACATGCCTAGATCCCCTGCTAGGCCACTCTATGTGCATGACTGTAGCTAGAGAAGCTAGGTAGATGTAGTACTTCTCACCAGAATTATCAAGTCACTCTACAGACAGTCCAGGACACCGAAGAGCTGGCAGGAAAAAGCCAGGCTCTGTCCTGGTTCACTGGCTCTCATAGTTCTTTGCTGCATTAGAAAACTGCCTGCTAACCACACCTGCTTACTCAGAAATCTAAGATGGCCCTGTCATGGAATTGTAGTCAGCATAATTCTGCTGTACAGCCTGTGAACATGGCCAGGAGAACTTTTCTCTCTCTGTTCCTACTGTCAGACAGCCACTGCACCTAAGGGAGTTCATTGGGGATGAATTTCAGTGATTTCCTGCCTTGGGGTACCCTCACTAGTCCCTCTCTTCTTCCTGATGACATCTGTGTGCCGCATGATAAGAGTAAAAGTCAGGAGCTCCCAAGCACAACAGCCACGCCCTTCCCAGCTCCTGAATTTGGCACAGACAAACTTATGTTCTAGAATCTTGACTTTCAGGAACAAGCAGAGAAGTCCAGTTGCTTCCTAGAGGCTTCCAGCTCCTGATTCCCATTCCTAGAAGGCCCAGCCCAACCCACCTCCACCAGAAAGACCCCCACTCCCTGCCAAGGACTCCCTGTGCCTTCGCCAGGACTATTTATTTCTCACTGCTCTGCACCAAGACCGAACGCGAGATTCTTTCTGCCTCTCTCTGCTCTCTGCATTCTCTCTCTCAATAGCCTGCTCAGTCTAGACAACATGTCTACGGGTGAACAAGTACCCCACAGGCAGCTGGTATCCCCACAGCCCTGGAGACATCAGAGAAGACGCAGTGTGCTCCAGGATACAAGAGATTGCTAGGGAAGGGAGTGCTGAGGGTGTCACCAGGACCGCCCTAGCCTACCTGCTTACTCCACTGTGTCCTTTCCAGGAGCCTCTCCTGTGACGCAGGGGAAACCCCTCAGCACTTTCTTCTTCCAAAGCTAGAGATTCTCCCTGCTTCATTAGAAGTCAAGCGCTTTGGATAGAGACAGTTAGCATGGGTAGAAGATCTCTACCAGGGTACAAAGATCTAGGGATTTCTTCTGGATAGTAACTCTACCCCCCAGGTCCATACCTTTGCCATACAGTCCAAATTCCCCAGGTTTTCCCTCTTTTCCAGAAGCCAGTATCTTTCTTCCAGACCCATTAGATTACATTTTCTCATTGTGCATTCCTTGGGAGGGGGCTTTCTTTTTTTAATATTTTATTTTAAGTAAAAATAAATATTTAATATATATTTAATATTTAAATTTTTTAATGTACAGTTTTGCTAAACATTCTTTTTTAAAAATTATTATGTATACAATGTGTGTTTGCATATACACGTGCAAGCCAGAAGAGGGCAGCAGATTTCATTTTAGATGGTTGTGAGCTACCATGTGGTTGCTGGGAATTGAACTCATGACCTTTGGAAGAGCAGCCAGTGCTCTTAACCTCTGAGCCATCTCTCCAGCCTCCCAATATTTAAATTTTTATTTAAATATTTTGTTTAAATATTTTGACTTTCAGGAACAAGCAGAGAAATATTTAAATAAAATATTTAATATTTTATTTTATGTGCATTAATTTGAATGTGTCAGATCCCTTGGAATTTGTGTTACAGACAGTTGTGGGCTGCCATATGGGTGCTGGGAATTGAACCCAGGTCCTTTGGAATAGCAGATAGTGCTCTTAACCACTGAGCCATCTTTCCAGCCCCTGGCTTTCTTTCTATATGTTCTTTCATGTGTTTTCATAAGGCTCTATTTTATAATCCTAATATCTGCAATGAAAATTCCCTTGTTCTTTGCAACTTAGAGGACGGCCACACTGCATGCAAACATTTTAAAATTCTGTTCCTACCTCAAAAGGTAAACTCCCACATTCTCCCTTCCTGCAATACAGACACTTAAAGTAGGCATCAGTGAGCAAAGTTCAAGATGGAATATGGGTTGTTGGTCTGTAGCCACATTAGCTATCACCTCTTCTATATCTATTTTTCTTAGTTTCCAGGCTTAAGAGTGGTTGGGGTTGGACCATGATTCTGTATTTCTACCAAAAATAATGCTCAGGAGGAGGGGCAGGGAGTGGAAGGGCCTGAGGTCCAACGAAACCTCACTTTGGATGGGTCCATCAATTGAGGAGGCAGGCCATTTGGCATTGTCATCTGTGGCTTCTGTCTTCTTGATATGAGTGTTGTTAATCCATAGTATAATGCCACCTAACCTCACAGCTGTAGGAGTGGGGATCAATTCAGGGTAGGTGCTTTCCAAGTTGCTTTCATTGCCCTTTTGGCTACCAGCCAGAGTCACCAGGACAGACAAGGGGAAAATTATGGCAGAGCAGGAGGACGACTGGGTCTCTCAGATGGTCCAATGAATAGCTGTGTAGAACTGGAGGGCCTGTGCGAGGAGAGAGGAATGGTTAGAGTTCTGTCGACTGCTGATCTGAGCCTGTGAAGGTCTTCCAAACAGAATATTATAGGAATGACTCCCTCCCTACTTGTGGTAGAGCAGGGCCAAAGAAACAAGGAAGTCTACTCACCTTTCACAGGATGCTCATGAGAGTTTTGTTATTGTCCCCTTTAATGTGCTGTTCATTATTTCCACCTTCCCAGAACTCTGAGGTCTAGATGCACAACGACGTTTCCAATCTATGCATAAAGCTTTGACTATTAATTCAGAGGTTTGGGCTATGAAAGCTAGGCTATTGTCTGACCCCATTGCTAAAGAGTGGCCAAATGTAGGGACCAGGTCCTGGAGAAACATGTTTAGCTACCAATTTCAGGCTGGTTGGGGATCAGCTTTTATTCCCCCCCCCCATAAGGTATCTATCAAAACTAACAAATACTTTTATCCTCTCCTAGCAGGCCTGATTTCAGTGGTCAGTTTCCCATAATTCTCCAGTGATGACCCCTCATATGGACCCCTTTCTGGGTAAAGGCTCTCTGTTTTGGATTTACTTGACTACAAACCTGACATCTGGCTTATACATCTCCTGCCAAGCTGTCCAGTCTAGGCATAACTTGGTCTGAGCAAGTTGGAAAGTTTTGTGGGCCCCAGACAAGCAGCCTGGTGAAGGTTAGTTACTAGAGTCCTGACATATGTTTCTTGGAGAATGACCTTTCCCCCTGGTGTCCTCCACCAACCTGTGGGTTCACTGTCCATTCTTTTTGCATTCTCTCTTTCCCCTTGGTTATATCATGGAGTTCTGGACAGCACTGGGTCAAGATATGTCACCAGAAAATATGAGTAGGTCCCACTGGACTTAGGGCCACTTTGGCAGCCATGTCAGTGGCCTCTCTACCTCTTTCTTCAAACAGTCATCCTTTTGATGTCCCTAGAATTGGAGCATAGCAACCCGTAGGGGAAGCCAAATAGCCTGTAGAAGAACAAGATTTCACTTTGTTTTTAATGTTCTTTCCCCCAGCACTGAGAAGCCCTCTTTTGTGCAGGTGAATAGAGGCTTTGCATTTCTGCCAACCCTGAGATAGAGTCAGCAATACCCTACCCCACCAAGGAACCTTCAAACGTGTCTCTTAGTCGTTAGAGTTGAGGTCTGAAGGATGGCAGCAATCTTACTCTGAGACAGGCTCCTTTGGCCTCCTCTCAGTTAGTAGCCAGGACAGGTTGCCTCTGATGAACAAAGTTGGACTTTCTTTGCTGACACGCCATAGCCCAGTGTCTGTAACTCTTGCACCTCTGCATACAGTAAGAGTATGGAACTTCTGACAGAAGGCCAGGAGGCCAGCCCTCAGTGTCTCATCAAACAGGGCTGGACAATCTTTAAGTCCTTGAGAGAACCTGGTCTAAATAAGTCGCCCACTCTAACCTCTCTCTGCATCTGTCCATTCAAAAGCGAGGACGGATTTGATCACTTCTGCCAATGGGAGGCTGAAGAGAGCGTCTTTCAGGTCAAGCGTCTACACCTGTTTCTCTGGAGGAAGCCGACTCCTGAGAGTGTATGGTTTTGGAACTGCGGGATGGTCGGTCTCAACCCTCTTGTTTCCCTCAGATCTTAGAGAGGTCTGTAATCAGGGTCCCAGGTTTGTTCACAGGAACAGAGATGTATTCCAGAAAGACTGGCGGGGCATCAGGATGCCTGTCTCTAAGCTTGGCAATATGGACTGTAATTCTCTTTTTTGCTTCCAGAGTCATTGGGTATTGTTTAATCTTAACAGGGTAGCTGAACCGGTTACTTGAACAATAATAGAAACTTGGTATGTGTGTGTGTGTGTGTGTGTGTGGCTGTCTCTGCCTATACTCCTGGGAATCTTTTCTGCAAATGTGAAAGAGAGTCCAAATGTATCTTTTAATTGGGGGCAGGGCTTTTAGCTAGAAAATATTCTTTTGACAAAGGGCAAGATACCTGTTTCTGAGTATCTGGAAGTCTGTGTCTCATTATCACATAAGAGAATGATGGTGGCTTTCAGTTTATGCAAAGTTTGGTCTCTTCCCAATAGGGGGTAGGGACAATCAGAATGACCAATAACAAATGGGTTGTTGGTCCCCTTCCCTAGGTTAATAGAATAGGTGGTGGTCCAGGTGTAGTAAGGCAGTTTTCCCCTTCGACTGCAATCTTTTGATCAGTCAATTGGCCTAAAGGATTCTCAAGGAATCAATATATTACCCTTGTGTCTATTAAGAAGTCAATTGGTTCATTCCCAACTTTAAGTGTTACTGTAGGCTCCTGGGGGCTTAAAGCTTAGGAGCCTGGACCTTTCCACTTTTCTAATATAATATGTTAACGACCTTTCTCTCCAACTAAGGCCCTCATTTTTTCAATATCTTTTATTTTTTTCAGTAGACACATTGGCTTTTTCTAATGGTGGCTTGCTTGTCTCCTGACCCCATTCTTGCCTGTTGCATCAGACTGGCTTATTATTCAGATCATCTCATAGGGCTACCACTGTGGTCTTAGTCTCTTGTCACTCTGGGTCTCAAAAATCTCTCTGCTGTTAAACCCATTTTGAGCTACCTCCAGCCACTGAGACCTATTCATACCTTCAAATCCTTCTAACTTTTGTTAACTTCTAATATCTGGGGCCAACTGTGTGACAAAATCAATATGGGGAAACTGCCTTTTCTCTAGCGCATCTGGATCTCTGGATTTACAGGTGCGGTAAGCCTCTAGAAGGCCCTCTAGGAACACAGCAGGATGCTCAGAGTTCTCCTGTGTGACTTCACTTAGCTTTACAGGTTTGTGGGCTTTTGTGCTGCTACGTGGAACTCAGAAAATCCGGAAATAGATGTCTAGTGTCCCATTGACTTGGTTAGTGTTAGGATCCCAATAGGGGTTGGTTGGATGGAAACATATTCAATACATTTAGTGTTATCAACCAGAGATTCCCTCCTGACCCAGG
The DNA here is from genome assembly GCA_010120015.1 of Rhombomys opimus. Taxonomy (NCBI): domain Eukaryota; kingdom Metazoa; phylum Chordata; class Mammalia; order Rodentia; family Muridae; genus Rhombomys; species Rhombomys opimus. The sequence continues at coordinate 14,852 of REGO01000125.1, forward strand.
TCCACTTTCTTAGCTTCCAACTTTCTGAGTTCCTTTCTTCTGCTGTGAGCAGGGTGACCAGTAACTGTTGGCAATCATCCCACAGTCTCCAGGAGAGAGACGAGTGCCAGGATGAGACGTGAGAGATCTGCTCCAGCCCGGACAAAAAGAGACGCCGAGGCAGGACCCTGAACCCACGAATGCCCTGCGTGGCAGCCTAAGACAATCAGCATGCCCACCTCAAATATGTGTCCCCACAGGTCTCCAAAATCTTCGTCCTTCGCTCGGTTGTGATCCGGTCCATCTGATACAGCACACAAGGACGGAAGACAAAAGTCCAGTGCCTGGGGCTGGAAACCGGCTCCTGCGTTTTGAGCTTTTGTCTCTCAGAGGACCCACAAGGCAGCTAACAACCCTCTGTAACTTCAGTTCCAGGTGGAATCCAGTGCCCTCTTCTGGCCTCTGGTGGGATTGCATGTATGTGGTCCACAGCAAAACACACATACAAATAAAAAAATAAATCTGGGGCTGGAGCGATGGCTCAGCGGTTGCTCTTCCAAAAGTCCTGATTTCAATACCCAGCAAACACATGGTGGCTCACAACCAACTAAGGAAATCTGATTCCTTCTTCTGGTGTGCATGAAAACAGAGCGCTCACATAAGTTAAATGTTAAAATAAATACCAAAGGCGCCAAATAAAGAGCAAGGACAAAGTGCACAAATCAACAACAAAAATAAAAGGAAAACACATCTTGGAATTATTTTTGCTGTGCAGTTATCACTGATGCTGTACTTCAAGGAAACCAGAGGCAGATAGCTCCAGGTTTCCCGATTTTTTTTTATACTCCCTTGGCGAATGCTTTTATTTTCTGAGAATCATTAGAACAAGACTGTTGTGTTTCTGATTAATTTGGTCCACACGATCATCCACAGAGTACCATATTTTAGGGGTAGCTAAATACATGATCTCAAGGACACAGTGTGGGTACTTTTTCCATGATGAAATCAATATCCACAGAGCTGACCACAGTATCCACTAAAAAGCCCAACCCCCTGTGTAGCTCTGGCTGGCTGGGAGCTCACTATGTGGCCCAACCCCCCTGCAGCTTGCAGAGATGCATCTCTTTCTGTGGGTTTTGGGGTCACAGGGCTGTGACACCACACCTGAATAAAAAAGGGTCTTAAGCAGGGTGAGTTTGGAGATCACTTTTTTTTTTAAATTCATAAAAATACACTTCATTTTACTCAATAGGGGCTTAAAGGGGGATCATTACACACAGTGTATAGCCTTAGCAAACTAGCAAGTCAACAAGAACAAAAGAAATAACAAAACCTCAAACAAAAAGACAACCAAAAAATCAAAGCAAATAAAACTCAAACCAAAAAAACAAACAAAAAAATTAAGCTAAGCAACATTCTCTTACTGCAGATTTAGCAGTGGAGACCTATAGCCTGTGGCTGGCCTTGGAAATTGGTAGGCCAGCACTCAGTGATTGTAATAACCTAAATTCAAGAAGAGTGTAGCCATGCCTCCTTGGGGGCTTTGTACAACAAGTCTTAGATGAGCCTTTGGCTCAAAGTCTTTCAAATTCTCTTGACTGCTCTCCATTAAAAACCTTGATGATCCATCAGAACAAGCACCAAATTTCATACAATGTCTTCTCCAGGATGCCCAGTAACTCTTGATGTGCCTTAGCACTTCTCTGAAGTCCTCCCCAAAAGGGGAACCCCAATCCCTGGGTGGAAACCCACTTCCCTTGTCTACCTGGGCCCCAACATTTACTCAACTCAAATCTTTCCACTCCTAAGGATAAACATTTCAAAGTTCATCTTCTTGATGTGTTCCAACCATTTTGTTGCATATAGTTTCTAGCAGCCAGAGTCTTCCTGAAGGTTTTTCCCTGAAGCCCATACATTTCTCCATTTACTAACACATCCTCCATACAGAAGTGCTTGTCTGCATATAGTGTTTCTTCCTTGGCTCTGAAGTGCTCAGCCTTATGCACTTAAAGCTTTATCCATTCACAGATCTGTGCTTTTCACATTAAGCTGCTGAAAGCAAAGCTTTTTAGTTTCTTAGCTTGAAGAATTATCACAGATCTTATTGTTCCTACACAGTTATGGTTAATAATGACCTGGTCCAATCCCACAGCCTTGAGACCTGAGCAACTGCAGCCACACAGGGTCAAACTGAGCCAGTAGACATCTCTGAAATGCTTTGTTACAGTAGGATTCACTTGTTACTGTTTTCAGGTCATTCCTCTCAAACTTCGAAACGTAAACATCCATCATTCACAGTCTGCCTTATCAAGACAGGAATGGGAATCCTGAATTTTCTCTGACATATTGGGTAGAACTTGCTTGTGGAGGATGCTCTTCATATCCTGGAAAAATCTTGCATGGCACATGCAGCAGAGAGCACGTCACGGATTTATAAGATATTTATAGGTGTCTAGGTGAGCCGACAGTAACTCATGCTCCATATATTAGGAATACGTATCTTTTAAATAGTTCCTCAGCATGCCTAATCACCCCAAAATTACAGAATTTGCTGACACCTCTGGGGTACAGATTAACTACATAATATCCAGCATTAGTCTTTCCACTAGGATTCAGAGCTGCATGGTAAATACTTTGTGGGGTTCTCACTTTTGTTTCTCCCCAAACTTATCAAGTGTTGATTGTTCTGCAAACTCAAGATTTGTCTTTGGTCTTGATGTTTTGGCCATCTGAGGGTCATGCCCAAACCTCATCAGCTACAAGCACATCACTGGTAGCAGCTCAGGCCGTGTTCCCTGAAGGTCATATCTGCTGTTACTGCCTAGTTGTTGTACTGTCACATGATACACAAGTGATTCCCATGTAGCTTACTTTTATACAGAGCTGGATCTGATCAGAATCTCTGTGGCTTGGAGTCAAATTCTTTGTGCTAGCTGTAGGTTGCCATACTACCTCTAGATAATTTTGGAATGGAATGTTCTATACGCATGCTTTTTATTTGATTTCACATTATCCAGCAACACTGAACATAGCACTTTGGCATCACATTATCTGGTTTCCCAGCCAAATGACTGTTAGTTCCTACTGGGTTAACATTGTGTGGTAGTTCCTAGAGCACTCTTTGTGGCCTAAGAGATGCTTCTCGTTATATTATCACCCGCTGATGGTGTCATACACACAGATTATGATGCAGAGCCTTTGAACTGTGAAAAAGAAGAAAGTCTACAGCAGGCTGATCCTGTAATGTGTTAGTCACTGTGTGATTCTTTCAGCCAACATATGCCTGTGAGCCTCTGCATACCCGAAGAATGTCAAAGATGTCTCAGACGTCCTCTATAAATCCACTCTGAGGACGAGTCTTTTCAGCCCAGGCTGTGAAACTGAAGAAAACCCAGTCGTTTTCCCCATGGAAGGACAACTGACTAACACAGGGTTGAGGGACAGTTGTCATCTCTGTAGAGCATTAACCTAAGCATCAGATGTGTGTGACATGTGCAGCTTCAACACTGTGCTGGAGAAAGACGAGGATGCTTTTGGTTGGTCTGTCTGGATAACTGTGTGGCATCGACACAGTCTTCCGTGACATATTTCCCAGCACATACGGAGGGCAGATGACTCAGCTCTCCAAAGCCCCTGACAGAGTAACATGTTGTTTTGCCCCTTACTGGGGCCACTTCCTGGTGGGTGTCAGGGTCCAGAATAGTCTCAGGTTTTCTGTATCTCATTTTCTGAATCTTATTTTTGATGTTTTCTTTTCTCCTGGAGTAGGAAGCCAACAGACCTGTGGATCAGATTAGGGCTGCATCACCTGCAGGTTGGGTGGTACTGGCCTCCCAGGTGAGTTCACAGTTCACAGTGTGTGTTTTTCTGAGGAGGTCTTGATCCTAGTGCAGAACGTTGTGCTCATGTTGTCTGTGGCTTTGTTTGCCCTCCTCAGTTCTCTCAAGTGTGCTGTCAGTGAAGAAAGGCAATCAGTCAGACCCAGAAGCACCCTCGCTGGGCCAGAGGCTAGACAACATCAGGGCCTATTTACACACAGGAAACCAGAGTCAAGGAAGAAAACCCACCCCAGGATTGCCACAGTTGCTGGGGATGGCAGAATGCTGGCTTACTTGCCTGGTACACTCAGTGACCCTGCTCCAGCAGCTCTGTCTGCAGGGCATTCTCATCCTGGGCTGTGGCATGTTCCTGCTCACACTGGAGTTTTTGAGTCCTAGGGGAGGAAGGACCACAGGCCTGGTGAGTGTCTGCCAAGTCAGCTGTTGAGCTCGCATGAGTTCTATTCACCTGGACAATCTAGCATGATTTCTCAGCTGAGGCCATTCCCTGACTCCCCAAGGGATAAGGGTCAGAGAGTTCTTGGGCCTGGAGTGTTTCTGAGCTTTTTAAAACTGCTGGAAGCTGAACCAAGGACAACACACTGTGCTGGACTAGAAAAAAGAAAAACCCAGCACGTTTCTCCAATACTCCAGAATTATTCTTTTGAAAAAAAAGCAGTGTGGCAATGTCTGAGTCACAGTTCAGGAGAGATGTGAGCAAACTGGTAAAGCATAAGCAGGCCCTCTGGGGAGCCTGCACAGCACTGAGGGAAGGCTGTGATTTCTTTTTTACAGCACAGAAACATGCCTGTGTTAACTTGTCATCCCCTAAGCCTGTTTATAACCAGAGAAACAATCTCACGGGAAACCAATGCACACTGCAGAGAGCCTGTATCATCAGCAGGAGTGTGCTGCATGCAAATCTGCCCAAGGGTAGAACTGACCTCTAAAGGTGATGTTCCTGAAGGAGCATAAAGCAGCAGAGGATTCTCTGTCTTCCACAGCAATGCTCCCCCTGCTAGGTTTGGGACTACCATAGGAGGGTTTGTGGGGAGAACTAAGGGACAAGTTACTCAGGTCATATGGGAGAGCGCAAAAGGGAGGAAGAGGTTCACAATTCCCAGGACCAAACATTGTTTCCTGGAGAGAATCTTGGTGAGTGGACCAGCACAATCCTCTGAGGAGTTTTTTCCCTGGCTGAGAGTCATGCAGATGTCCAGAAACCCTAAACAGTCAGAGATGTAGGAACAGGGAATCCTCTTGGCTCCACCCTCCTCCCAGCCTGGACCCCTACCTCATCTCAGAGTCACTGAAGTGATGCTGGATCTTTTCTGCCACGTCCCTTTGCTGGGTGACCAGCTCTTTCTGCTTCATTGTGTCCTCCAGTCTTTCCTCCAGTCCTTCCTGTTCCTGTCCATTAGAACAGTGTGTTCTCAGTGGAGTGGTGCATGTGTGTGCACAGACACACACACTTCTGAACACACACAACTTGTGTGTACACATACAGACATACTGTATTGCAGTAGCCTGTTCAGTTTCCCGTTAATGTTAATATAGTAGATCAACCAGGATACTATGGAGAAGAAATGTATCCTTCCGTGGATGGGATATGAGCACAGTGGGCAGGTGATATAGACAGTTCAGTCAATGAAGTACCTGCTGTGTAAACCTAATACATAGACATTTGAACCCTGGGCCCTTGGCCTGTTAGCCAAGCCTGCTTAGCAAGTTCCCAAGGCTGTGCAGTGTTGTCTTGTCCCCAGCACAGGACCACTGGATGAAGGTGGGCCAGACACTTGCTCTGGCTCACTCTTTCCCAGTTGTGCAAGGTGAGCAGCTTTTCCAAATGAAGCTCCCTTAGTCACAGCCTTCCTCACTTAGGGCCCCAAACAATGAGCATTGAAACGAGAAGATCACTACAACCAGGAGCCAAAACAACTCCTCCCTGTAAGGTGACTGTGTCAGCGATTTTTTGAGTAACAGAGGCTGGCTTACTCAAGGCTGAGTGATTGCAAGTATCATTTCATGCTGAACAACAGTCCATGAAGAGCTGGACCACATACTTTTTTCTCATCAGCTGTTGGACATCTATAATGTTTCTGCTTCAGGCTGTTCAAAGAAGGCTGCTATGTCCCAATGTTCCCTAGTCTTTCTGTAGACACCTCCTTCTTGTTCTGGAATTGCTGGGTCACCTTGGGACTGCAGTTCAACTCTCTGAAAAATTGTGCTTCTCACAGGGCCATCCCATTGAACACCACCAGCAATGTCTGAGGGTCCTCATTTCTCCCGACCCTCCCTGAGGCTGATTTTGAATTCGATTTAAATGAATTTGAATAAAAGCATTTACTGATGCTGCAGACACAGCACAGGGTGAGTGCTTTAGACCATCTCGAGCCTAAGGGGGCTGTACTGAGACAGCCAGTTCTCACACTTCAGCATGGCTATCAGCCTTCTACAAGACTGAGATGCAACTGCACACAATTCAGAATCTCTCAAAGAATAAAATCCAGGCCAAGGCCAAGGTGTACTGAACCAAGGCTAGGCAAAGGTGGAAAGAAAATGGCTGCAGGCAATAACCATAACAAAACAGGATGCAGGGAAGACATACGGAGCCACCTGACCAACCAGTGAGCAGACACTATTCACCAAGAGCAGAGCAGTGACACAAACCCTTAGCCAGCCTTTCCTGACTCTCAAGCACTGGGATTTGCCACAGCAGCCTCCTCCTCTCCTCCATGGACTCCATTCCCATGGTTTTCTCCAAAGGACTTTTTTACAGACACTTTTGACTCTACAAACACCTGAATGTGTCTGATCTGAGTTTATGGCAGCTTTTCTGTCCTTTGTTCTAGCGAGCTAGGTGGGCAAGCAGAAAGACCAGCAGGTGCATAAGCAGACAAGTGAGCTGACATAGTGCTTTCTCGTTACAGACATTAAAGTTGGTCTCTATCACCGCTTATGATGTTCCATGAACAAGTGAACATACATATATGCAGAAACACACACACACAAATACAGCCATGCACATTCACACACACATTTGTACATACCAGCACCCCTCTACATACAAACACCTACACAAGCACTCTTCCCTACACATAAAGGCAACATGAGCACACACACACTCACCCATACCTGGGCACGTTCACACACACACACACACACACACACACACACACACACACACACTGTGCAAACAAGGGCCTACACACATGCATAAGCTTACACAAATATTCACACATATACATAAACACACACAAACACAAGCACATATAAACTCTCACACACAATCGTACATTCAAACAGATGCCCACAAGTGCATCACACAGACAAACACAAACACACACACATACACACACACATTACTGTGCAAACAAGGGCCTACACATATGCATAAACACACATACAAACACAAGCACACATAAACTCACACACAATCATACATTCAAACAGATGCCCACACAGACAAACACAAACCACACACACACACACACACACACACGCACACTCACGCCAGTGAGAGGTCTATTGTGTTGTAACACCTGTCTGCTGCACGAGGAGGTAGTGGGACCTGTCAGCCGTGTCAAGGCTCTTAGACTCACCCAGGCTTTGCTGCCCATGTTTGCACTTACTTCCTCTTCCAGGACATTTTTCATCCTGAGACTCACTGACCCTACAAGTAACTTACAACCTCTGCACTGGTCCAGCCAAGCTGGGCCACACCACACCAAAATCCAGGAAGGAGGGCTCCAAGCAAAGCTTCCGGCTACATCCAAGTTGGCCCATCAAAGTCTCCTTAGTTAACCTACCCTGGCTCCTGCAAAGAAGACGTTGGTAGGACCAGAGGAAAACAGTGACCCGGGGTCATTACACGGGGACTTTCCGACAGATGGCAGCTCATTCAGTATGAGAACAGCACCCCAGTCAGTCAGTATGAGGCTGAGAGGGAAACTTCATGGCTTTCCTGAAATGCAACATTCTGTACAGCTAGGAGGAGGAATTTGTCCTGAGACACAGCCATGCACATGATACAGTCAGCAACAAAATGTCCGCAAAGGATGCACCGAGGGATGTCATGCTGTGATGATGCCAATGAGAAAAACCAAAATTCCCAGGAGGTGAACTCTGTGCAGGGAATGTAGAGAAGTTACATTGTATTTTTAAAATGGCCGTATTGTTTGATTTTTCTTATTTTAAAAATGTTCAATACGAAACAATAAAAATATGTAAGATTGAAGAGAAAGCCACCATGTCCTTCCTCTCTCTGAGCAATTGAACCTTGTCGAAACTAGATGAGACTAAACAAGACAAGGATCTCCACCTGAGAGGGGACAAGAGGTCCCAAGAGTGCTGGCCATCCAGCTTAGCCAACAGGAAGTTTGACTGAGGTGCAGTGACAGAACTGGGCTCAAGGCAATAATGGAGAGAACAGGACAATACAAGACATCATTATCTGGCCTTCCAACACACCCAACAAGGTACATATCTGCACAGACATGCATACTCCACAAATGCACGCATGCGTACACTCACGCGCACAGGTACACACACATACACAGACACGCACCCACCCACACACACACACAAAGCATGCATGCATGCACCATAGAAATCGTAAATGAGCAGAAAGCAATGAAGGACATCGTGCTGGATGAACTGTTGAATTTTAGAGTATATAATCCAGTTGTTTCAAGGGAGACCCCCGACAGCTCTCCATCCTTTTGGGACTAAAAATGCCCAGCAGAGCACACTGCTTAGGCAGCTAATGGTGAGGTAGTTGCAGAACATTTTCTCTTGAAGTCTCAAATATGTCACACCAAATCCTAGCCTGTCAAAAGCCTTTCCCACATCTGTGGTCATCCAATTGCATACAGACTCTAAGCTCCAGGAGAGAACTCTCCAGCAACACTCAGAGAAGAGAATGCTGACCAGCTGCTACTCAGGCTTCTGTCACTGTGACCCAAGATCTGGGCAGGGTCAAGAGACCACCTTGGGATACAGGGAACAAGAGGGAGAAAGGCCACATCCCACCCCAAAAGATAACAATGAGAACCACTCATTTGGTATTTGCACTGGGCTCTAATCCTTGCAAGTTGCTTCCTACCTGACCTCACATGACCCCTGCAAAGTGAAAGATCTACAGACCCCTGACCTCATCACTCAAAGCTCTGTGCTACTCTTTTGGTGATACCCCACATAGCCTGCTGCTTCAACCTACCTGCTGCTGCTTGGCCCGGGGGCCATTGATCTTCTCACGGGCCTCCTCACAGAGCCTCTTTCCTTCCTCACAGCACTGCTGCAGAAGAGTCTGCTTCCTCAGCAGCCTTCTGTTCTCCTTTTTCAGGATGCTCGCTTCATGCTTCAGCTGAGTCCACTCACTCAGGAGCTGGCTGTGACAGATTTTGAACCAGAAGCAAAATACGGTAAATGCCAGCCAGAGTTTATCTGCTTCCACAACCATCATCCCTGCAAGGGCCCTGGTCTCCAGCAAGCCCCAGGTTGGAGCTCACAGTAACTATGCCAGCATCAACTAGAGGCAGGCCAAATCCAGAGAACAGCCAAATTCCTGAGAGACTCAAAGTTCTTCTGAGAACCCTGACACCAAAGGGACTCATCTACCTCCCAGAACACGAATTGACCCCCAACTGTGCTAATCAGTCCATGGTATTGGGAAAACATATCAGACTGAGGGCAAATACCCTCCAAGGGAGGACAAGTGACCCATAAGGAATAGTCTATCCTATTGAAACCAGCTCTGGAAATGCCCCGCCAAAGCCCCAGTGGGCCTGGTCTGTCTGACAACCCCCTCCTGAAGTAAACCTCTTTTCTATCTAGAGGCTCCTGAGGATGGCAGGACAGTGCTCGGAGGGGCTCATAGTCTCTGCACACAGAGCAAAACTGAGTCCAAGATGTTCAAGTCCAAGAGCCCCAAGTCAGGCTGCTTGCTAAGAGGCAGACAAGCTAGAACCAGAGCCCTCAGTTTGGTTTAAAGGTAAGAAGGGCAGAAGCAGTCCCTGCCAAGCGCTGTGGTTCCAGACAAGTCAGTCACTCACGGGCAGGATTTGTTCTCCTCAGACAGCTTCTTGCACCTCAGAAAGGCCTCACTTAACTCCTTGGGCAATGTCCGCAGGTCTGACATCACGTTCTGATGTTGCATTTTCAATATCTTGAATTCAGAATTCATCCTGTGGTAGGGCATGGCCCGGGAGCAAAGAGCCCCATGAACACAGGCCTCAAGGATCACATGAATTCAGGTTGTGTCCTGTACTACTGAGGCCCAGAAGATTCCTCATCCTGACTCCTAGGTAATGGGACTTCCTGGTGCTTATTAAACTTATTATCCTGGCCCCAGGCCAGCAGAGGCAGGGCGACCAAACACAGGGAGCTGTGAACTCCCTCAGTGGGCCTGAAGGAATACACTAGGTCTCTAAGAAATTCCCAGGAGTCTGTGCCACAGGCCTGGGCTCATAAAAAACCTGTGATGACATTTCTCCTGTCTTCAGAGCAGGGGTTTTTGATCCTGGGTTCCTACTGCTACATAGATTCCCAGAGTACATCATTAATATTTCCATGGAAGCGACTTTATAAACTCCCCAGGAGATTCCAGTGTGCCACCAGGGTGAGCACTGGGTCCAAGAGCTGTGCTGCACAGAGGGGCTCTCTGGCCTCAGCACTGGCATCACCTGGAAACTGTGAGACAGAAAAATGCCAAGGCTCATCACTGACCCTGGACTCCCAGGATCTGGAAGGAGTTCACACATTGTCCATACAATAGGCAGAGTGTGCTCTCTCTCTCTCTCACTTGAGGGGGTCCACACATTGTCCATACCATAGACAGAATGCTCTCTCTCCCTCTCACTCACTCTCTGTGTGTGTCTCTTTCTGTCCCTGTCTCTCTAACACACACACACACACACACACACACACACACACACACAAACAAACATAATTAGGATGTCAAAGAAATACAGGGAGGTGTCATTCTCTCAGAATATAATGGACAAGACCAGAGAGGAGCAATGATGAGCTCCAGGCCTCCCAGTCACACAGTGAGAGGCACCGAAGAGGACCAGGCCCCTCCAGCTGCTGCCAGGAACAGCCAGACACCCAAGCACGTGCTGCTCAGATACGAAGTCTCACCGCAAACTCAGCACCTAGCATCTCCCGCAAGCCAACACCTGTCAAGTCTTCCTAAAATGCAGCCTGGGAGCTCACACACTTCCTCACGCATCTCCAGACTGTGATTCAGGCCACAAGCTCTGCTTTGCATTGAAGGAAGCAGAACAGCCTGGGTCCCCATCTCACGCCTGCCCAGGCTTCAAGTTCTGCTGCTCAGATGCACTCAGGAAAATCAGCTTTGACACGAGGACACCCTGGGGGTGCAGCCTCCTGTGATGTGAGGAATGCTGAGGTTGACACAGAGGGGTCAAGAGAGTCAATAGAGAGCTGGGCCTAATGACTACCTGTTCAAATCCTTGTCAGCATAAAGATCCAGG
>REGO01000125.1:32954-141946 GCA_010120015.1 Rhombomys opimus
CTGATAAAACAGGATCAGATGAATGGGGGAGGTCCCCCCCTATCAGTGGACTTGGAAAGGGGCACAGTAGTGATGAGGGAGGGAGGGAGGGACTGGGAGGGAATGAGGGTTCGGGGCACAGCTGGGATACAGATTTAATAAAATGTAACTGATAAAAAAATTAAAAAAAAAAAAGACTTATGTTCTAAACACAGTTCAGGAAAGGCTCTTCCTCCCCTCCTTAAGATCTCTAATCAATAAGTGAAAAATAAAGGTTGCTAGGAAATTAGGTCAAGATCATGAGGAGGAAAGATCAGCAACCCTGAAGGGAACAAGCATATCAGGAATGATCCACAGGGCTCTTATGGTGCTGTAGAGATGGTGGAGGATGTGGGGTGTGGGGTCCCATCAGAATCAAGATAATTCCCACAGTAACAATGAAAATTTCCTTCAAAGAAACCATATCAGCACATGTGTGATTAACGATTGACAGGGCAGGCCGGAGACACTAAGGACTGGGGCTTCTCAAGTGAGACTTCAGACACCATGAGCAGACATTCACAGGAAGAACATGGCCCATTCCTGCACAGGGCTTTGGGAAAGATGCCTAGCTAGTGAGAGGCCAGATGTTACTATGCAAAGGCATTCTCAGTGGGAAAATCCATCATGTCAAAGTCATGGGGAGAATATGTCGTGTGTCACTGCTATGCTGCTTCACCCAGAGCTAAACAAAAGCCTAGTTCCTTGATCTGGAATTAGGAAAGGTGACACAGTCAGCTTGGAGGGCAGTATCACTGGAGCATGAGAAGGGCAGGCAAAGGGCACAAGAGAACAGAGTTTTTAAGCTGCCTTTGCTCTAGAGATTTGCCAGGGCCTCATTTCACCGCCTTCAACTTACTGACAGCCCTGGAAACAAAAAGCTGGCACCTTGCTCAGCCTGGATCAAAATCACTCCAAAAGTCTTGACTGTGGCTTCAGACGTGTACTTGGTGCAACTGAGAGCAAAGAGTCCTGTGGTGAGAGCTGTGTCTTTCAAATGTTGTATCACACTGGAAAGGCATGCTAGATGAGGTCAGCAGTCTCAGAAATCCCCAATGCTAGAAGTGCAGACACAGTGCATACCCTACACACTGCATCTGACCCAAACCTTGTCACTGAAGGGTGCTGAGCAAGTAAACTGAGAGCTGAGACTTTGCCCAAGCTTGTTCTGAAAGCCCAGACTTGAGTTTCCCCCACTGTGGTTGTCAAGTGTCCCATCTCTCTAGTGGGAGGTGGGTGTCTCCTCACCAGCTGTGTCGTCTCCCTCCCTGCACAAACTCACCCGGGGACAGCCTCTTCGGGATTATTCACAGCTGCACAGGATGCAACTTGGCTTCAGAGCCCTCAGCCATGTGCTTTCAGAACCCAGAAGAAAACTGATAGTGACCATAAGCAATCAGGTAGAGTAAGTTACTTGTTGGATCCATCAGGATCATGTTAAAGGAGAAGCCAGGCAGAGGCAGAACATGGTCACCGGATTCACAAAGCCATTCTCATAGTCTTCTGAGGAAAACCCAGAGCTGCCAGGATGGGGTCTGCTCTTTAGGAATTCAGAGAAACAGGATAGGTCTCTTGCTCACTGAAGCTCGAAGCTCCCAATCCTTCTCTTCTCAACCTCACCTCCCCTACAAAGCTCCCCATCCCCTGCCCAGGACTCACTGCGTTTTCCCCGGGACCATTTATTTCTTGTTGTTCTATAGCAAGACAAAAGGCCAGATATCTTCTGTCCCTTTAATCTCTCCACACTCTTGTTTTTCTCTCCCAAATAGCCTTCTCAGCCTAGATAGCATGTTGACAGCAAAGGTTGAACCCTATAGGCACGGAACGACTACCCCACAGGCAGCTGGTATCACTACAACACTAGTGACATCACAGAAGATACTAGGGTTCTCCAGGATACAAGAGATCGCCCAGGGAAGGGAATGTTGATGATGTCACTGGGAGCTTCCTGGCCTCCCTGATAACTAGCCCAAACTGATTAGAAGCCCTCTCCAAGAGCCTGTCCTGTGATATAGGGAAACCCTTCAGTTAGAGAGTCTCTGTGCTTCATTAGAGTCTTTTTTCACTATTTCACCCACGAATGTTTGAAGGCTCAGTTTGCAAACATTGCTCTATCCCTCCGTGAGATTCATATAAACAAGATGAGAACTAAAGGATGCTGATGATGAGGATCAGGGATACTGATGATGAGGATCAAGGATGCTGATTCCTCTGAAGTGAGCAAGCATGTGGGGAAGATCCTCAGACTGATACAGTTTGGGGGAAGGGGTCAAAACCAAAGAGAAATCATATATGTAGTGATGAAAATTACTTGTAGAACTTCGAGAGCTCCCTCCAGCCATGAGGCTCTTAGTGAAGATGTGATAAGATGCTCACAGGTCTGGCTGGAGACACCCGAGCACTGGGCTAACAGAGATGGGACCTACGACATCAACAGCAAACACTCCCAGAAAGCATGTGATGACCCAAACCTGGAAACAAGAGGCTTAGAGAGGATAATGGCAAGTAAGAGGTCAGCCTGGGCTATGGAGAGGTATCATATGTGGAAAACACACATACACACATGCATGAACATACACACATGTGCTTATATACACACACACACACACACACACACACAAACATCCAACAGCACACAGCCCATGCAGTAGACCATATTGTAGATCACTGCTATGATGCCTCAACCAGAGACAAGAGCCAAATTCTTTTGTCCAGAGCCACATGTGACAATTGGCATGCTCTTAAAAAGGTGTCTCTGCTGGATTTGGATACAACATCCATTAGAAGAACACGCGGGCAGAGAAGGGGGGAGAGAGAGGGTTCTCACACCACGCAGCTTTATTAAAGCCTCACGTTTTTGCTTATCCTGACAGCCCCTGTAAAGAGGAGCTGGCCCATGGTCAGCCTGGAATGCGTGTTCTCCAGATCTCTGAAGCTCTCCTTAAAGCATGTTCCTTCAACCCTCAGCTCGATTAGAGCTGTGAGGTGATCTGTGTCTTTTTAAGTGTTGAAGTCCTAATGCAAATAAAGTTGGAAGTCATCTTGATTTCTTTTTTTAAATATTTTTATATATTATATGTATTTTTATGTTTATATATTTTTGTATTTATATATAATATATACATTTTATATTTATTTTTTGTTATAAAAGCAGCATGGCACTTTTTGTTTTATAATCAAAAAACAATTTTCAAATTCTCTGTTCAAAGGTTGGTGGAGCATCAAAAAGGGTGCAGAGGACTTGCGGGACAGGTGGCAGGTATGACTGATGTCTCCTAGGCTGGCACTCCATCTCACGTGCCCACCGCATACAGGCGTGCGTGTACACCCCACCGCCACATACACGCGTTCATGAGACTCAGAATCAAAGACCATGCATGTGAGGGGCATAGTAACACCAAGAGGCCTGATCCCCGTGGAGGAATTCGTGAGATGGCATGGAGTTCATCTCTCCTTCTGATGCGATGGCCCTGGGCCTCGGCCTCAGGCCCCAGTCAGCCAGGCAGTGTGGAAGCTGTCTCAGGGCAGCGTGGGAAAGCATCTTAGGTCTACTGCGTGAAGGTTCTCACTAGCGCGGTCCAATTGCTGCGTAACAAGTTGACCCAGAAGTTACCCACAAGCTCAGGCTCCAGGACTCACTGATGGGGCTTGGCGGGCCACCCCTGGGGCAGGGTGTCGAGTCCACTGTGACCTCAGGGGCCTGAGGGGTTGACCTGGTAGCAAAGGCTGGAGATGATGAGCTGGTGCCCGATCCAGCAGGGATTGTCGCCTTGGCTGACTTACGGGCCTCGGAAGAAGTTGGGTGACAGGGCCTGGCTGCCCCAAAAGTGAAGGACAACAGGGTGGAGGAAGTAATGTTTGGGTTTGGGGTTTTGCAAGGCTTGTCTGGGCCCGGAGGTGACTGCAGGGAGTTCTTTGGGCCCACGAGGGGCAGTTTGGGTTGGTGGGATTTCTCTGGGCGAAGATGTGGGCATTTCTGTTGTTACTGTCTAGGGCTCAGCAGGGCAGTGGGGACAGCTAGGCTGGCCTAGGAGGAATCTAAGTAAGTGTCTGGCTCTGCTGACTGGGAGTCAGGAGTTCCCTGCCATGGGGCTGGGAGGGGCCCCTGGGGCCGACTGGACTGGCCGGGCTGTTGCTGCTCTTGGTGCCTGGCTGATCCATTCTAGTGCCAGGGGCTTGCTGGAAGTGGCCCAGCAAGCTTCCAGCTTCCATACAATCTAACCTAGGCCTAGAATGTTTTCAGCCTGTGAGATTTACTGCTGAATGAGCTCACCCTTTCCTGTTCTTTCCGAGCTCATAGCTGGCTGGTTCAACTAAGTTTTTCTGGTCAAACTCCTCTCCCAGCTAACCTATTCAATCTGGCTTTTCTTTCAGCCTCTGAATTTCTCTTCCTGACCCCAAACTATCTCCAGTAATCTTTTCTGATCTTCTGGCTACTTCTCATTCTCTGGCTCTTTTGGTTTTCACCTGTGTCTAGCTTGTTCTCTCATTCAGTCTCTCTCTGTTAAGCTCTGCCAGTAAAACTGCCTCCTCTCTGTCTCTCTGTCTCTCTGTCTCTGTCTTGTCTGTCATTCTCTTGTTCTCTCTCTCTCTCTCTCTCTCTCTCTCTCTCTCTCTCTCTGCATTGTCCCTTAAGTAGCTTCCTTTTCCTGGATGTATCCTATTCTGTCAAATCTTTCTCTGATTTGTCACTTTTTCTGCCACTCAATTAGACATCATTTTCAAACATGGGTGCTTCCTTTTACAAACTAACTTTACCTTCATTGTTTGGGATTAAAGGCTTGTACCACCATCCTGGACCTAAGCTTTTTT
This sequence comes from Rhombomys opimus, assembly GCA_010120015.1. Classification (NCBI taxonomy): domain Eukaryota; kingdom Metazoa; phylum Chordata; class Mammalia; order Rodentia; family Muridae; genus Rhombomys; species Rhombomys opimus. Next base: position 37,785 of record REGO01000125.1, read on the forward strand.
TTTTACCTGATACTTGCTCTATACCAGGATGACCTTGAACTCAGATCTGCTTGCCTCTGTCTCCTGGATTAAAAGCATGTTTGTATTCCAGCCAGATCACACAGACCTAGAACATCTTTGGTTGTGATCTCCTGCCAGAGCAGCTATGTTCTAAATTAAAATTCCTCTACATTTGTGTGTTCACATATGCCAGTGCGTATGTGTGTGCCCTGTGTGTTTATGCTATGGCGTTTGTGTGGCGGCCAGAGGACAATTTGTGTAAGATCTCTCCTTCTGCCACGTGTGTCCCAGAGATCAAATTCAGGTTCTCTGATTTGGTGGAGTGAGCCAAATCACCGGCCCTTTTAGTTCTGTCGGGTTTTCTCATTGAACCTGGAGTTCACCAATTCAGCTTGGCTGCCCGGCCAGTGAGCTTCAGGGATTGTCTGTTTCAGCCCCTCCTCCAAACCCCAACCAGCCAGGGGCCTCCGTACTGGTTCTTATGTTTGCTGCAGCAGGAACTTTACCAACGGTCTTACCTCTCCAGTCCCTATTAGTTAGTTTTTGATGTGGCAAACAGCACATAGCCTACATTGTTGTATAATCTACTGAAATTACTTTGTCATAATTGTCCCTTAGAGCAGATGGTCCTATCAGTCCTCCTAGGAAACTGGTGAGCAGAAGTGGGTGGTTTGGTTCCTAAATGTTAGTGATTTTACAACAGATAGAAGAGAGCAATAAACGTTTTCACTCTAGAGTTCTTTTGTGAGGGGCTCATTTGTGGGACTCATTCAATACAGCTTGTTGACACCACCATGCCTGCCAAGACCAATTAGCATCAAAGGGCAAGAATGAGAAAAGAAGAGAGGGAAATGGAAAGGGATGAAAGTCTCAGTGAGAGTGACCAGGAGTCGCCTCCACTGCCCTGTGTGGGAGCAACAGGAGACAGAAGTTAAGCCAAGGGCAGTAGGATTTTTGTCCTGCTTGGGGCTAGGAGAATAAGGCCAGCAAGTGACTGATTATCCCCATGGCTTGGGTTTCACATCGAGTACACAGACTAGCCCCCTCCCCCTGTTTTGGAGTTCCTGGCTGGTGCTGTGTGCTGGGCTTGGTAGTGGGAGGTTGATGCCGCTTGTGTGGTATGTGATAAGATGCGAGTAGAGAGAGCTGCTATTAACACTGATTAACTCCGAAGCTGACCACCGGCGTACACAGACATTGTTCTGCCAGAGCTCTTTACTGACGGGCTTTATCTAGCTGGCGTTAGGGGAGACAAATGCCATTGCAGGAGACCAGATAACTTCATTTGGGTGGACACTGGCTAATGGAGGCGCTGCAGGTATTAGCCCGACTGCATTAGTCTGATTTGCTGCCACTGTTCACCTTGTCCGGAGCTTTAGGGAGACAAAGGCCTGGAATTACCCGCAGCAGAGATAAGCTGTGGATTAGAGCCTTGTGCTTAAGGGAAGGAGAATTCTGCCCTAGCTTTGCATTTTGCTTGTTTTTTTTCCCCTCTCCCCTCAAAGTTAACTTCCAGCTTCCCCCTGCATGTCATTTTTTTTACACATTTTAGCAATTTTAATTCCAAAAGTGTTACTGACTCATTACTTCCTGTAAGAAGATCTGTCCTTACCTTTTAGGTTTTTGAAAATGATTTTAAGGGAAACACTGTGGTGACCTTATGTTTTACCCTGCTTTTTGAGTGTTCTTTTTTTTTTTCACGAGTATTCTTATATAATATGATTTGCCTCATAAAATTGTAATAGAAATGATATTATTATTATTTAGAATTACATGGTTATACATTGTATTTATATTTTTCTTTGTTTTTTTTTTCTTTGTGTGGTGTGTGTGTGTGTGTGTGTGTGTGTGTTTTGAAACAGGGTTTCTCTATGTAACCTTGGCTGTCCTAGAACTCACTCTGTAGACCAGGCTGGCCTTGAATTCACAGAGATCCACCTACCTCTGCTTCTGCTGGGATTAAAGGCATGTGCCACCACTGGCTGGCTTTGTTTTTAACATTATAGACTTTTTAACTTTTCTGACATCTAAACGCCGTGTTCTTCAATCACAAACCCTTTCCTGTAGTTAGATATTGAACTCAGGGTTGTATGCCTACCCATAACTCACTAGGTGAGTGCTCTCCTGCTGAGCCCAGTGCTAACTGCATTATCTGTAATTACTGTGCTTCCGTGTTGTCTTTCAGCGATGAAAACACCGAGCCATCAGTTACACAGAACATATTTTAGTTACAAGCCTTCCTGAGTTTTAGGGCCCAGAAGGCACTTACATGCCATCATGCTGGGACATGCAGAGGGGAAGACAAAACCTTTACTGTTTCTCTCCTCATCAGACTTTGCAGATACACCAGCTTTCACACTTTCTTTTTGACGATTAATTCTTGTTCAGTGTTTGTGAGGCTTTTACTGTTTCTTTTCTTTCTTTTTGTTTTTTTCTTTTTTTAGTTTTTCAAGGCAGGATTCACTGTGTGGCTGTGGCTATCCTGGCTCTCCCTTCGTTGACCAGGCTGGCCTTGAACTCACAGAGATCCACTGTCTCTGCCTCCCCAATGCTAGGATCAAAGGTGTGTGCCACAACTGCCAAGCTGTGAAGCTTTTTCATTTTTTTTTTAGATTGTGGAAGTTTATACAGATTCTTCACTCTCTTCATACATTCGAGTTAATTACAGACAAACTGTGGTTTGGGTGTGAAGTCAAAATTTGTAAAAACACTGCTTCAAAAATGCTGAAGTGTTAATATTCAAGAGTAGTTTCTTGTTTTGTTCAAGACTTGAAAGTCTATAAAGTAAGCAGATACTAAGGAGAACAGAAATTCTGACACGGCAAGATATTGAAAACTATGATCATATTGAATAAACAATAGCACAGCCAACAAAAAGCCAACTTTTTAAATGCTATATAAGATCTATAAAACATGTAATAGTGGATATCTCTGAAGAACAAGGCTTGAGGTGGCTTCTGCTTCAGCAGTATTGTTTACAAAATAAAATAAAAGCTTATTTGTATCACTGACACCTGCTCCCTCCTTCCTGCTCTTGTTAGCTTCCAGCCAGCAAAGTCAACATTTTCGCAGCAGCCCAGTAGACGGCAAAGAAAGCTGCTAGTGGAGAAATGTTTTCTGATGGAACAGTCATAGAGACAGCTCCAACTCTTTCCTAATGGCAGCAGTTCCTGGTAGGAGTGGTCCAGTCTTCCACCCCAGGCCTTCCTAGTGACAGCTCTGTTCATCTTTTTGTCCTCCTTCCCTGTCTTGTGGAAAACAATAAGCAGTTTCTTGCTGACTGACTGCTGGGAAACAGCTTTCTGCCCCAAATGTGCTGGTAGTAAGTTATTTTACGAAGTTCTGAGTCAAGCTCAGATATAATGGCAAGCTGTCTTTCAATAAATAAATAAATATCCCAGAAAAAATATGCAGTGATAATAGATTTGATAATTCAATAAGAACCTTTCCTCTGGCATTCACCGGGAAATAGGAGGATTAGAAGAGACAGAAAAGAGGAAAAATTCAATTCAGGTGAAGAAAACGATCTGGCTGCCATGGGTCAGAATCAAATCATTCAAACATTCAGAACCAAGCAAAGCCTACCCAGTTAGGTTTCCCTACCTGGGGTACAGTCACCTAGGCCTGCCTTCCCGCTCCCAGAGGGAGAGGGCTCCTTACTGCCCTCTATCTCCCCACTCTAGCTTCAGGTGGCAGGCATGGCTTGTCCCCTAGAAAGCGCCCTGACTATTTTCAGAAGCTGTGTCAGAGCACATGCAGAAAGCCAGTTAACAGCACAGTACTGAGGTGTATAGTTGATTGGAGTCATTAAACAGAAAACAAATGATAGCAATCACTTGGAACAACAGAAAGAGAGCACAGTACATGAACTTAAAAGCTATTTGAAAAAATTGCATGTATTCGCAAATGTATGCTTTTTTAAAAAATGTTAAGGATACATTTGTGTGTGTGTGTGTGTGTTTGCACAGGTTCCTGATGCACACATAGAGATCAGAGGACAATTTCCAGTGGTCATTCTCCCTTTCTACCATGTGAGACCTGTGTTGATGGAACCTACCCTGACAGGCTTGGCTGCAAGTACCTTTCCCTTCTGAACCAGCTCACCAGTCCTGAAGCTTAATTCTTTTTAGCAGTAAAATACAATGGTGGAAATAGAAAGCCGGTGGTCTTATATCTGTGCTTTGCCATGATTGACTTAAAAAAACAAAACTTGAAATTGGTGTTCTGTAGATTTTTTTGAACAAATGGCTAGAAATCAACAGAAGATTCACAAATAACTCATTTTGCAATATAGGTGTCTATAATTGTATTTCAAAATGTACCTGAAATAAACTAATTGAAATAAATTAAACTATTATCATCATTGTATTTTTGGAATACTTTGCAAGTTGTAACCAGTCTGTGGAATGACCTAGTTATGAGCTTAGTACACATATTAACTTGTTAGATTAACTTTACTCACTTGAAAATAGTTGTTGTTGAGGTTCAGAGGGAGTGGGGAGAAGGGGGTGAATCTGAGATGTGGTGGGGGAGAAGGAATGAATATGATTAAAATACATTGTACACACCTGTGAAATTCTCAAAGAATAAGGTCTATTAAAATAGCTGTCATTTCTGAAAATTTTTATTAAATATATAAAAAGGTTTATTATAACTAAAAATGTCCAGATATAATATGTAGTATGCTAGGATCATAATTATTTGCAATATTTTCAGAAAGAATGACAATATTCAGATTAGGTACAAGAAAGAAGCAGTAGCATTTTAAATACGTGACATTTCCATTGATGTCTTGTGTTCTGCAATTGGAAGAGAGTCCCACGTGTATAATTTTCTAACTATTTCAGATGATCTGTGTTGAAGGGCTTTTTTGCCATTAGAAACTGTGATTCTCTACGGGACCTTTTCAGCTTTGCCCGACGATTTTGGAACCAAATCTAAAATCAAGGGAAAATAAAATAGTTCTCAGACACATTACTGCGTTATCATCACAGGTAACAAGTATGTTTGAAAATTACCTGGATTCTGTCCTCCTCTAAATTCAGCTCTTGAGCTAGGTCCTCTCTGATGTCAATGCCAGGGTAGCAGTTCACTCTGAAGACATTTTCCAATACCTCAACCTAAAAGAAGGAGGTAATTCTTTAAAGTGGTAATACCTCATACATATGTCACCATTGGGCTTTTATTTGTGCTGATAAAAAAATGCACTTAAACTTGGGCAGTTAATCTAAATGCATTAAAAAAATTGATTACCCAGAAACTGTTAAAATATGAATTCATTCTTTCATTAATGCTGCTTCTGCATCAGGATCCCAGAGCAAATGGCTTTTGTTTACCAGGGCTTCACTTACAGTCTTTTTGTTATCACTATTGGGTAAAAAATTCTTCCCACCTGATTTTGGGTGAAAGCAGTTCTTGGTCTTCGTCCTCTGTACCAACTCAGCTCTCTTTTCAAAGCGAGAGTTTCTGAGGTTGAAAAATAATTTTCACATTTCAAAGCCCTTTCTTCTGGCAATGGACAAGGCAATGAGATCTCACTGGGAAGATCTGGAGCATGCAGGCATGGGTTGCCATCTTTCTCTAAAATCAGAAGAATAAACTCCATCTTAGATTGCCTGTGTTCTACTCTGTGTTCTAGAAAAGTCCTATCAGTAACTTATTTTGAATTTTCCTAGAGAATTCTTCAGGGTTTGACAAAAAGAATCACCTCCCCCATTAACCAAGAAAAAGAGGGATGGAGAGACAAAGAGAGAGAGAGAAAGAGAGAGGGAAAGCGAGAGAGAGAGTCTGCCTTGCTGATAGAGAACGTTTTGGATCTGCCATTTATTTTTCAGTGAAGAGAGATTCAGAATGTCTTTCGAAGCAAATGCTGGTTCTTTCTGGGAGTGAACTAAAGTCTACTCCCACCTACATCAGGAATATATTCCCTTACGGCCCTGCTGGAGGCTTTTTATATTTATGGAACAGAGTGAGAGCACGATTTCTAACTCCATACTGTGTGAAATAAAGGGCAAATTAATTAAAAAATTAACTTGTGGCATACCCGAGTCGCCGCAGGTGTCTGTCCAGGGTCTGTGGGGTCTTGTAGACGTTACACAGTCTTTTTTCTTGTCCAGTCCTAAAATGCTCTCGATTGAAAAGGAGCAGGACTTGCTTTCCCCGAGCTCAGCGTCTCCCCGGAGGCTGGGAGACATCCTCTTCAGGGTCGTGCAGAGCTGGAGGGCTCCTGCCCCGCGGACAGAGCTGGCATCTTCCAGCCGTTCACCTTATAGCTTTGCTGACTAGGGGCTGGGTTTCCAACGTCACTAATTAAAATCCTGTTTTAGAAAGTTTTAGCAAGTCAATGAACACTTGCCCAGCCAGCAGCTTAAGGAGTTAATTGTTTATTTGTTTGCAAGTAATTAGCAACTAATGGCTACACCAGGGGGCCACCTACAGGGACAAAAAGTGTTATCTCTCCTAAGCAGAACACAGACTTAACTTTCTCGAAAGAAGTGATGCACAAACATAGCACTCCTCTTTTATTTGAGATCATTAATGTATAAAATCGTGTTTTTATTCTGAAATTTATATTTTCAAGGATTCCAGTTACCTAAATGTACAGGACAAATAGAAGAGCACTCAAGTAATAAATAATCTGATTTAGTGAATGTTCTTCCAAGGAATCTGGAAATAATAATAATCTCTTAATGCTATTACAGTAATTCTGATGAAAATGCCTGTTTTCCATATGCATATATAATGGTGAATGTTGGCAATGAAAACACAGTGACAACTTTTTGGAGTGCAGCATACTGGAAAAGCCTGGCAATGTATTAACACAAGGTGTAATTGTCTTCCAAGTGTCTTGGATTAATTCATAGGAACAGTTGCACCATGTATTTTAAATAATTAATGGGCTAATTCCTTTTTTAAATTATTTCTTTTAAATAAAAGAGATACAAGATTACATGAGGTTCATATGCTATAGAGAATAATTTCTTTCTATAACACTGTTATTAAAAAAAAACATAGTTAAATAACTTTTTTTTTTTTTTTTTTGAGACACTGTCTCATTATATGGAACTAACTCGATAGACCAGGCTGGCCTTGAACTGAGAGGTCTGCCTCCCTCTGCCTGCTGACCCTGGCTTTATGAAGGTGGAAGATACAGTGTATCTCCCAAGTCTTGATTTAGGACTTGTCTATGTGACTTGCTTTGGCCAGTGGAAAGAATGTGAACAAAAGCTCAACATGTGTTGGCATGAGATTGCTTTGCCTCCATGGGTTTCTGATAACACCATGACATCATCCCTGAGATAGCTACTGCTCTTTAGCCTTCAGCTAAGCCCTTAAAATGGACGTGTGGATCAAGCTCTAACCCATTTTACAGGGTATAGTCAAATCAGCTGTGTTCAGCAAAGCTCAGTCAAAAGCCAGCTGGACTGACTCTCTCTCTCTCTTGTTTGTTTGTTTTTTTTGTTTGTTTTGTTTTGTTTTGTTTTTTTGAGACAGGGTTTCTCTGTGTAACAGCCCTGGCTGTCCTGGAGTTTACTTTGTAGACCAGGCTGGGCCTGAACTTACAAAGATTTACCTGCCTCTGCCTCCGGAGTGCTGAGATTACAGGTGTCATTTACCATGCCTGGCCTTGGCCTGATATTTTCTAAGCAGGAAAAACAAGCATCCAGTTTAAGTCACTGACATTTGTGGGAGATTTTTATATGTACAATCTTTTTATTTTTTTCTTAAACAATTTTAAAAAATAGACATTTTTATTTATTTAATATATATGTGTGTGTGCTTGAGTGTATGTATATGCAGTTTATGTGTGCAGATGCCTGTGGAGGTCAGAAAAGGGCATTGGATCCCTTAGAACTGGATTTACATATAGGTACTGGGAATTTGACCTAGATCCTCTGCAAAAACAGGAAGTGCTCTTAACTGCTGAGCCATCTCTCTAGTGAGACCGTCAGCCTCTTTTTAGATAGGGTCCTCCTATGTAGCCCAGGCTGACCTTGAACTTACTGTTTAACCTAGGATGGCCACAAACTCAAGGCAAACTCCTCCTCAGCCTCACTTGTACTGGGATTACAAGTGTGAACAACTATGCCTAGCTAAATGCAGCATTTAGGAGGAAATAGCTCATTGACTAGATATGAAAGTGAGGGAAAGGGGGGCATTCCAGTTCCTCCCCACCATCTTTCCAATATGGATCCACTCCCTTTCTGTCTCTCATTAAAAAGAATAGGCTTCTAAGAGACGACAACAAAAGATAACAAAATGAAATATAATAAGATAAAACAAAAACCATCACATCAAAGCTGGACAAGACAACCCAACAGAAGGAAAAGGGGCCAAGAGAAGGCACAAGAATTAGAGACCCACTTGTTCATACACTCAAGAGTCCCATAAAAACACTAAATTGAAAGCTGTAACATATTCCCAGAGGACCTGGCTCAGACCCTGTGCATGCTGCTTCAGTCTCTGTGAGTTCACATGAGTTTTGCTCAATTGATTTAGAGGGACTTGTTCTTCTAGTTTTCTTCATCCTTTCCAGCTCTTATACTCTTTCCATCTTTCCTCTTTTCCTTAGGGATTCCCTAAGCTCTGAGTGGAGGCATTTTAGGGAGACATTTAGAGCTGTGTGTTCGTTCCAAGGTCTCGCTTGTTGCATAGCTTCTCCGCTTTCTACATGATCCAGTCTATCAGTGAAGTGCTCCATTAAGGTTTTTATCTGGCTTATTATGTTTTTCATTTCCAACATCATTTCAGTTGGGTTTTCTTCAGCAAGTCTATCTCTACTTTCATACCTTGGGTTGACTTCCTCACTTCATCCCCTCTTTTTTTTTTTTTTTTTTTTTTTTTTTGTTGTTCTTTTGGAGTATACTCACATCGTCTTTGAATTGTCTGAATACACTTATAACCATTCTTTTGGATTCTTTTTCTGGTAGCCCTTCCGAGTCATTTTCATTAGGTGCCTTTATTATGGGATCAGTGATTTACGGAAGAGACAAGTCTTGGCTTTCATGTTGTGACTGTGCTTTGCTTTATATATCTAGAGTTAGTTCATCACTGTATTTTTCTTGTAAAAGTTCTAGTTTTTTTTTTTCTTTTTATTGGTGGCATTTGCAGTATTTAGTAAAGGAGTTAAGTTCTAGAAGGGTAGAGATGTCCTTTCCATCTGTGGAACTGGTATTTGGGGCCAAAGACTCTGTCTTGGGTCTTCTGGGTGCCATTAGGTTCTTGCCTTGGTCCTCAGCTTGGGTTGTGACTCCTCACAGGCCTGATCCAGAGTCAGATCTGATTTTTACCCTGATTTCTTAGCCATTACTGGAGCTGCAGAACTCTCCAATAATAATAATAATAATAATAATAATAATAAATATTAATAATGTTATTATTTTGTCTTGAGCAAATACAGCGGCATTTACTGGGGATGGAGGAATAGGTTGGAGAAGAAAAACTTAGGAAGAAGAGTTCCAGTTTGCATAAAAAGTAGTTATTGGATAGAGACCTACCTGTGGGCTTATGGCAGGAGTTCAAGGACTGTAATTACTAGAAATAACGTGGTCTCAAAAGCTATAGATTTAGCTGTGATCATCTGGAAACTCGAGCTGGATACAAGAAAGGACCCAGACTGAGACTAGGCTGCCCCACCCTCTGAGGTAGTGAGAGAAGTGGTGCTAGATAAGGAGTAGTGAGTAAGAACAAGGGAGATGTGGAGAACTAAGGCCAAGGAGCTGGCAGACTCCTTATTACTGTTACAGGATTTCTCTGTGTAGCCCTGGCTGTCTTGTAACTCACTATGAAGACCAGGCAGTCCTCACACTCACAGAGATCTGCCTGCCTCTGCTTTCCAAGCGCTGGAATTAAAAGCATGCACCACAGTGCCAAGCTACTCCCCGCCCCACCCCCGCCCCATCTGAGCCTCACCAAAGATAATGCTACTGAATCAAAGTAACTTTACACAAAGAAATGACAACTGCTTGAAGAGACTTTAAAAAAATAGAGACAAGAAAGAACAGAGCCCAGGAAAGAAAGCAAACAGCAGTCCCTCCGGTAGAGTCTGCATCCAATCTCCACAGCCTCTCCCGAGACAGGGTTTCTCCGTGTAGCCCGGGCTGTCTCGGAACGCACCCTGTAGACCGGGCTGGCCTTGAACTCTCAGAGATCCCAGGCCTCTGCCTCCTGAGCTCTGGCTCTAAAGGCTGCCTGGCTGCATCCATTCTTAGTCCCCTGCAGGTTTCTCTCCTTCAAGCAGCTAGAAGAAGCACTGAAGACTTGTCAGGTCACACTGTGACCCTGCCGGAAATGCTTTCCAGCCAGTAAACGTCAAACCTCTGCAGCAGCTGCAGGACCTTCCTTACACTGACCCCATCTTCCAGGGTATTCTCCCACCACCCCATATTAGCCACCCCAGGCTCCTCCTCTTCACGAATACTCCATATACAACCCTGTCCTTCGACAAAAGACACATTGTCTTTTGTCACTATCTGAAATGTGTGTTCCCTGTGTAATCTCAGCACTCATCTTTTCCTCCTTTAAGCATCTGCTCCAATGCCACCTTTTCAGTGAGCCCTAGCTTTCCACACCCCCTCCCTCTTTGAAGTGCAATCTTTCTCCCAGTGTTCATTCATAGCACTTACAGCCAAAGCAAATCATTTATGTTTACTGTTTGTTGTCCACTTCCTTACTGTAGGATTTTTGTCTGTTCTCTTCAATCCCTTGCATTCAAGATGCTGCTTGGCTCAAAGTTTAAGAACAATAACCTAGAACCCCTGCACAGATGTAGCCCATGGCAGTTCAGTGTCCAAGTGGGTTACATAGTAATGGGAAGAGGGACTGCCTCTGACATAATCTGATTGGCCTGCTCTTTGATCACCTCCCCCTGAGAGGAATGCTTGTTAAATGCAAACCTTAAGACCATTTCAATTGGCACTAGAGAAGGTTCTTGATGACTTCCATAGTTTAAATTTTATTAACTCTAAATTTCACTGAATTACTCTTACCATTGATTTCTGTCATTTTGCAGGCATGCTAGTATCTCTGGTGAAAAGACTTTTCGTATTTTCAAGAGGGGAGCAGCCTTACCAGGCCACAGAAGAGGACAATGCAGCCACTTTTGATGAGAACTGATAGACTAAGATCAGAAAGAAGAGGAGAACCTCCCCTATCAGTGGACTTGAGGAGGGGCATGCATACAGAAAGGGGAGGGAGGGTGGAATCGGGAGGGGAGGAGAAAGGGGCTTATGGGGGGATACAAAATGAATAAGGTGTAATTAATAAAAAATAAAAAAATAAAAAAAATTGTTTGCTAACATTACTCTATGAAGATATTAGATCTTTACCTAGTAGTATGGATATCTTTAGCCTTGCATTAAGAAAAATTCTAATACTGCAGCCAAATTAGATGATAACAAAGACCATAACCAGGAAGCTTACGATCCCTACCAGGTACTCAAATCTAGCATGTTTTAAAACACTTCAGTATTATACTTTCACGAATATCATACAGATTTGTGGGTTAAAGTTCAGTTTTGTAAAACCTAGATGAAGACATGAGAAATCACAGAATTATTAGGAAACAGAGAAGCGAAACCTAAGCTCTTTAAAAAAAATTTATTTATTCATTTTACATCCCGGTTGTAGCCCCCTCCCTTCTCTACTCCCAGTCCCACCTTCCCTCCCTGCTTCCTCTGGCCACCTTTCCCTACTCCTCAGAGATGGGGAACATCCCCCCACCTCAGCGCATCAAGTCGCACCTGGACCGAGCACATCCTCTTCCCCTGTGGTCTGGCGAGGTAGCCCTGCCAGAGGAACGTGAACAGAAAGTAGGCAACATATAGGTGAGTATATATATATAAAATATGTATGTCCGTTAAGTTCCTTCATAAGAAAGTTAACTGGTGTCTTTGGCGCCCTTGAAAACCAGACTTGAAGTCACTGGAAGTGAATGGAATATATCTGACTTAGTAACAGCTGGGTCGCATTCCTTGAAAGATCCTTTTTCTAAGAAACAAGTAGATTCTAAGTAAAGCATACCTTAACTGCATTGGTGAAACCTCAAAAAGTAAGGAAACTTTATTTTGTTCATTAAATAAAACCACACCCCAATCTAGCAACAAAGCACAACATTAATCCCAGCACTCGGGAGGCAGAGGCAGGAAGATTTCTGTGAGTTCAAGGCCAGCCAGGGCTCTGTTACACAGAGACAACCTGTCTCAAAAAAAAAAAAAATGGAGGTATTTATTTAATGTGTGTGTGTGTGTGTGCGCGCGCCTGAATGTATGCATGTGCGCCGTACATGTGCAGGAGCCCAAGGAGGTCCGAAGACGTTGTCAGGTCTGGTAGGACTGGCAGTTGTGAGCTGCTGTGTGGGTGTGAGAACTGAACTTTTGTCCTCTGGAGAGCAGCAGTGCACTTGAACAGTGAGCCATCCCTCTAGCCCTGTTTCTTTACTTACCCAGTTAGTGGGTGGTGTGAATAAGGCAGAAGTGGGGAATCAATGGAATGAGAATGTGAAACTGAACTGGGTGGTGGTGGCGGCAGCATCAAGTGCCTTTAGTCCCAGCATTGAGGAGTAGAGGCAGGCAGATCTCTGCGTTTGGGGCCAGCTTCACAACATTAGGGCCTGTTTCTAGCATGTTTCTATCTCTCCATGTAGTGAGCATGGTGCCTATCATACAAAAAGATACTACATGATCTTAGTTCAACTTACTTATAATACTGACAAAATATCTTAGCCTTTGGTTTTCTTCTATTTTAAACAAAGTTTTAAAGTTATTATTTATTTATTGTGCACGTACATAGTTACATGCACACATTTATGGTGGTGAGAGGATAATTTAGAGTAGTTGGTTCTCTCCTTTTCCATGCAGATCCCAGAGACCCAAATCAAGTCATCAGCTGCGGCAGTTAGTGCCTTTCCTCGCTTCACCTAGCCTGCCCAGCCCTTACTCTTCTCAAAACTCAAAAGTAAACATGGACTTATCGTATAACACAGTCCTGGGACCTGTGCCTACTGTGTAGACTGACTTCTTCACAGTGATTCCCTTGCCCCCCAAGGGCTAAAGTTTACCTGTTACATAGTATTCATTTTCAAATAAGTTAAAACTGTTGGCTGAAAAAGCTAGCTCTCTCTCTTTTCCTCTCCCTCTCTCCATCCTTCCCTCCCTCCATCTATCTCTCGTTTTGGATTATAGAATTTGACATAAAATAATCCAAATCACATGGATTTTAATTTTAAAGTAATCCACACATGAACAACACAAATCACATGTAAATTTTAATTTTAAAAAGATTCATTTTACACTATGGTTCAGAGGGTAAATTAGGACAAATTTCTTCACTTTATTTTCACATACTCCTACTGGCTACCAACGGCTAATACCGCACAAGCATTCCACACCTTTGCTATAATCCCAGCCACTGTCTTTTTAAACGTCCGGGTAAAAATAGGAAGATGTCTCATATCAGGTATTTTCATCCACTTTAACTTTGATTTTTTTCTGTAGTATGGCTGCTTCCACCCCCACTGAAGCCTCTATGGCTCTGCCTATTTTTTCAGCTAATTGGTACCACACTGTACTTACTGAACTACACGGTTGATAATAGACACATAGGTAGTATGCGCATGTTAGTACACATGCAGGACAGCTTCCGTGGAAACATGTCTTTAAAGAAGATGTTATCTTTGGTGAAAGTTAACATATTTCCTTCTGTGAAATCTTTTCCAATGACTTTTCTACCCAGTGCAGATCTTGCTATATCCTGCCTCAACTGACAGTGGGGACAAGAAAACTCAAGGCTCAACTAAATTAGATTCAGGTTTCCTAACACTCAATATTTAAAGGTAAAACGGTTTAGGATGTTTGGCTCCAAGGAGCTCAGGTGTAAATTGTGATGTTATTTAATCTAATCAGCGTAGATTAAATAGGGGGCGTCAGTTAACTCACCCTGATAGTTACTTCTACATTGTCTGCGTGGGATAAATGTTATGTGGCTCCAAACAACTTAAAAGAAAACCTCTGAATCAGAACAAATATTAATTAAACTCCAGCATGTGTTATGGGTTGTTCTAGGTACTCAGAATAAAAAGACAAAATCTTGTCTACCCTCAAGAAAGTCATGATTAAGCCAGGCATAGCGACACATGCCTGCAATTCCAAAAATCTGGTAGGAGGAGGCAGCTGTTACCATTGAAAGTTTGAGTCCAGCCAGGGTTATATAGAAAGGTCTTGTCTCAAAAGGAAGTCATGATTAAGAGGATAGTAATTCATGTTAGTTTTGTTAGGTATGATAACATGATATGGTTAGGTTTTAAAAAGCTCTTTTAGAGGGTGAAGAGCTGGTTCAAATGGAGAAAATACTTGTCACACAAGCATAACCTGCTAAAACATGGCACATATATACTCCTTTAAGATATATACTCTTTTAAGATATATCCTAGTAAGTAACATTGTGGGTAACATTTCACAGTGTTTGCGTTTTGCTTGAAGATACTTCAGGAAGGCCAGGTATAGTGGCACACGTTTTTTGTTTGTTTTTAAATTTATTTATTATTTATACAGCATTCTGCCTGCATGCCAGATCTCACTACAGGTGATTATGAGCCATCATGTGGTTGCTGTAAATTGAACTCAGGACCTTTGGAAGAACAGAGACTGTTCTTAACCTCTGAGCCATCTCTCCAGCCCTATGGCACATGCTTTTAATCCCAGAACTCTGTAGGCAAAGGCAGGAGGATCTCTGTGAGTTCAAGGTCAGCCTGGCCTACATAGCAAGTCCAAGGACAGTCAAGACTACATAGAGAAACCCTGTCTCTTACATGTTTGGTTGTGAGCCTAGCCTTTAATGGCTGAGCCATCTCTCCAGCCCAGAGACCCTGTCTCAAAACAACAGCAGCAACAACAACAGGGCACTTCAGGGATACAGAAGGAAAACCAAGGGAGAAATAAATAGTTGAAGCAAATGTTGCAAAATGCTGGTAAGCATTGGATCAGAGTGACACATATGTAGGCTCATTTCCTCTAACAAGTAGTGACACTAATGTGGATTCACTGGTCTTGCAACTTTTGTAAATATAACGGTTCTCTTAGTCTCCCAGGATCACCAGTAAGTACATATATAAATACAACACAGGGAAGTAAGCATGTATACCAGGGGTGCAGGGACAGAGAGGAGTCCAGCACACTGGGGTGAAGCTGAAAGGACTGAAGTGGTCAGGAGCCCAGCTCTGATGTCAGACTGCAGCTCCGAACTTGTGCTCCGTCTGCTTTCAGTTTTGTAACTTTGTATATGCACTTCCTTCTTACGCCTCAGGTTCTTCTACGATAAAAATAAGATAGTTATACACTTTAAATAATAAATAAAAATACGATAGTTATACACTTTAAATAAGAATTGAATGGGAAAAATCTCTGCAAAGCCCTTGAATAGTAGTTGGCACATATGAGAAAAAAAAAAAGACAGTATTTGTTACTGTTACTGATGATGTTTAAGAGGCTTTTCAGAGGTTTGTTTGTTTGTTTGAGGCAGAGATAGATTCAGAAAACATTAGAAGCAAGCAGCAAAAACTAACACCAAGCAGATAGAGAGAGTGTGTGTATATGTGCCTATGTGTGCATGCACACACGTGTGCGTTTGTGATCACATGTGCCTGTGCATGTGTACCTGTGTGTGAGTGTCTGTGCACCTGTGCTCATGTACCTGTGTGTTCATGTGTGTGAGTGTGCCTGTGTGTGCACATGTGTGATGAGTGCATTCTGTATGAAGGGTGAAGGAGTAAGTGAAGGTGATTCTCATATTTTTCTCTTGGGAGGCCAGGTAGGTGATGGCATTACAAATATGGATAAAGGAATATGGATAAAGGAGGGATTGTTACCTGAAAATTCTTTTTCTACATACATAAAGCATTTAGTGAACTGAATTATATCAGAGTTGGAGTTCCCAGAATAAGACAGTGAAATAGTAGTGAAAACTAGCAGTGTGCAAACATGTTAAAGATCCTAAAAATCTTGGAGGGAAACTAGAACAGCAAAATACCAAACAAAAACCTAATAGCTCATAACATTACTAAATGACATTGTTTCAGAAATTCTGCAATTCAGATAGTAGTGGAATGCCCATAAAATAAACATACATTTCTAAAAGGCTGTGATCTTGGCTAGTAGGATGGCTCAGTGGGTGAAGCCCCTTGCTGCCAAGCTTGACAATCTGAGTTTGACCCCTGAAAACCACGTGGTGGAGAGAAAGAACCAAGGAGAACAAGATGTCCTCTGACCCTCACATGTGTGCTGTGGCACACATGGCCACATTTCCCCCATGCAAAATACCTTAATAAATACAAAATCAAAATTAGCAGATAGTAATCCAGTCAGGCAGCTGTTTGGTTCCCATCGCATCCTTCCCCAGAAGTGCTGAGACGTTATTAAACTGGGGTATTCTACTACATCTGTGTGTTTGAGTGTGCCGAGGCACGAGTGTGGATGTCAGGTCAGAGAACAGCTGTGGGGCACGGCTCTTCCCATCTACTGTTGGATCATCAGGCTTGGCAGCCAGCACCGTTACTCGTGACCCATCTCCTCTGTCCCCTCCCTGAATTTTGAGTGGGATATGGATCTCCATTCAAAACAGGTTCTATTTGAGGGGCTGGAGACATGACTTAGAGGTTAAGAGCACTGGCTGCGTTTCCAGAGGACCCAGATCCAGATCCAGAGACTCCTAAGCTCTCGTCCGGCCTCCACTGGCCCTGCATATGGTAGCCAGACAAGCAGGCAAAACAGCCACATACACAAAACAGAAACAAACCAAATCTCCAAAAAATAAAAGATAAAAACAGATTACATTTGAGAGTGTGGGTAAGAAAAGAGCAGAAATAATTTTAGGAATATTTTACTTTGAGTGTCCAGAGCACTCACTATTTCCAGGACTTGCAAGCTCTTCTTTTCTAGAGTTAGAACTCCTGGTTAGGACTAATCTCTTTAAGAAGCAGGAAAATCATAAGAAAAAACAGTTGATTAAAATATGTCTAATCATGACCATAGATACTTATATTTTCTTTTTTAAATTAAATTTTAATTTTTTATATTAATTACAGTTTATTCACTTTGTATCCGAGCTGTAGCCCCCTCCCTCATTTCCTCCCAATCCCACCTTCCCTCCCTCTTCTCCTCCCATGCCCCTCCCCAAGTCCACTGATAGGGGTGGTTCTCCTTCCCTTCCATCTGACCCTAGCTGATCAGGTCTCTTCAGGACTGGCTGCAATGTCCTCCTCTGTGGCCTAGTAAGGCTGCGCCCCTAAGGGAGAGGTGAAGACAGAGCTTGCCATTGAGTTCATGTCAGAGACTGTCCCTGTTCCCACGAACCCACTAGGGAACCCACTTGGAGACTGAGCTGCCATGGGCTACATCTGTGTTCTAGGTTATCTCCATGCATGGTCCTTGGTTGGAGTATCAGTCTCAGAAGAGATCCCTGTGCCCAGATTTTTTGGTTCTGTTGCTCTCCTGTGGAGCTCCTGTCCCCTCTAGGTCTTTCTATCTCTCCCTTCTTTCCTAAGATTCCATCCGTGCACTGTGCCTAAAGTTTGGTTATGAGTCTCGGAATCTGCTTTGATATACTCTCTGGGGAGAGTCTTTCAGAAGCCCTCTGTGGTAGGGTCCTGTCCGCTACTTATGTTTTCTAATTAATTTTTGAAGCAATTTCTAACTTAAGGAGAAGATTTGAAAATCCTTCTCTTCCCCAACCATTTGCAATTAGTTGCTAACAGGGCATTTCATCACTCCTGAACACTTCAGTGTTTTCCTGCAAAGACTTTCTTCTCCCATCAAAGGCAGAAAATCAGTACTGACGAACCACAGCCAAGCAATTATCAAATCCCCTGCAAGTTTCATCGACTGACATTCACAAATAATAGACCTGGTTCAGGGTGTGGCATTACCTTCAATTGTGTGTTGAAATCTTATTTGCTCAGCAAGAGCATCACATTTCCTTGGTCTTTCACACTTGGAAAATTACCTTACTTTCTAGAATGTCCTTCTGGTCAGTTCATCTGATGTTTCCTCATGATTAGATTTAGGTTGGACACTTGGTGGGACAGAAGAAATAATATGTTCTTTACATATTTCCTATCAGGTATCATATAATTCTGATTTGTGCTATGGGGACATTAAACTCTGAGAGTTTAAGACTGTGTCTTCTAAAATCCCAGTATGAAGAAGGGAGGTGGGTATGAAATTCCACCTGTAGCTGAGGAGCTATTGGCAGCTGACAGCTGCAGAGAGAGGGAAAGTCAGTTTTCTTTAAGGATGTAGCCTCTGGGAGGTTGACCACACCCAAGTAGAAGGTCACACATCCCGGTTGACTTAAAGGATTTAAAAAAAAGGAGTTAGACACGAAGTTGATTAGGTAGAGAAGGGGTGGGAGATGGGGTGATGTGATCAAAATACACTGTATGCAGAGGGTCTCTGAAAGACTCTACCTAGCATCTGCTTTGATAGTCTGCAGGGCAGAGCCTTTCAGAGGCCCTCTGTGGCAGGTTCCTAGCTTGTTCTTATGGCCAACTGTTGGGCAGTGTGCATGGAATCTTATGTAAGAAGTGGGAAATAGTAAGATCTGGAGAGAACAGGAACTCCACAGGAGAGCAACAGAACCAGAAAATTTGAACACAGGGGTCTTCCCAGAAACTCATACTCCAACCAAGTACCATGCATGGAGATAACCTAGAACCCCTGCACAGATGTAGCCCATGGCAGTTCAGTGTCCAAGTGGGTTACATAGTAATGGGAAGAGGGACTGCCTCTGACATAATATGATTGGCCTGCTCACCTCCCCCTGAGGGGGGAGCAGCCTTACCAGGCCACAGAAGATGACAATGCAGCCACTCCTGCTGAGATCTGATAGACTAAGATCAGAAGGAAGGAGAGGGGTCCTCCCCTATCAGTGGACTTGGAGAGGGGCATGTGTGAAGAAGGGGGAGGGAAGGGGGGATTAGGAGGAGAGGAGGGAGGGGTTTATGGGGGGATACAGAGTAAATAAAGTATAAATAAATAAATAAGGAAAAAAAAAAAGTCTCTACCTTGCAGATGCTGAGACTCATAACCAAACCTTCGGCAGAGTGCTGGGAATCATATGAAAGAAGGGGGAATTAGTATGACCTGGAGAGGACAGGAGCTCCACAAGGACCAAATATATCTGGGCCCAGGGGTCTCTTATGAGACTGTTTCTCCAACTAAGGACCATGTATGGCTATAACTCAGAACCCCTGCTCCAGATGTAGCCCATGGTAGCTTAGTATCCAAGTGGGTTCCCTAGTAAGGAGAACAGGGACTATTTCTGACATGAACGCAACGACTAGCTCTTTGACATCCCCCTCCCCCGAGGGAGGAGCAGCCTTGCTAGGCCACAGAGGAGGACACTGCAGCCAGTCCTGAAGATACCTGATAAGCGAGGGTCAGATGGAAGGGGAGGAGGTCCTCCCCTATCAGTGGACTTGGAAAGGGGCAGGGAGGAGATGATGGGATTGGGAGGGAATGAGGAAGGAAGCTATGGCTGGGATTCAAAGTAAATAACCTGTGATTAATATAAAAAATAAAATTATTAAAAAAATACACTGTATGAAGTTCCCATAGAACTAAAAAAGAAAACAAATGGTATCTTCCATGCTTCTTCACTGTGAAGTTACTATTTTTTTAACAATACCTTTTTACTTACTAATATATTTTTAATAATAGAGTACCTTGTTGGGGGAGATACTTTATTTTTTGCACCAGGGATTGAACCTAGGGCTCTGTACTAGACAAGTGCTCCACCACTGAACTATTTTTTGAGGCAGTCTTACTATGTAGCTCAGGCTGCCCTGAGGTTAACCATTCTCCTGTCTCAGCCTCTTGGTTGCTAGGAATATGGGAATGAACCATCATGCCCGGTGAAGGAAATGTTTTAAAATAGTGAGAGATTTTTGCCAGCTGCAGATAGTTTGTGTTTGGAATTCTGGGCACTCGAGAGAATATAAATGTGGCTACTGCTCCCCATCCTGCTGTCCCTGCTGCTGGTGGTTCCCTCTGCTGCTTTGGCTGCTGCTGGACTGCTGGTTGGAGATATTCTGATGACAAAGATAGAACTTGCCCTAAGGAACTAGACACCCCTAATAAGCAGGAAGTAGTCTAAAGAGATCTACGCCCCCTTTCCCCTCTAACCTTTCTCTCCTAGTGTTGAGGAGGTTTGGAAGGAATTGGGGTGGAGAAGAGTGGTGGGTATGGGAGCCCAATAAAGTAGCCCAAAAGCCAGGTTACAAACTTTCTTTCTTTCTTTCTTTCTTTCTTTCTTTCTTTCTTTCTTTCTTTCTTTCTTTCTTTCTTTCTTTCTTTCTTTCTTTTTTTCTCTTCTATTCTTCTTATTATTATTTTGGTTTTTCAAGGCAGGGTTTTTCTGTGTAGCCTTAGCTGTCCTAGACTCGCTTTTCTAGACCAGGCTGGCCTCAAACTCACAGAAATCCCTCAGCCTCTGCCTCCTGAGTGCTGGGATTACAGGCCTTCGCCACCGCTCCCTACAACAAAGTATATTTCACAAGCTATTGAATTTATTTAAAACTATCAGTTTACCTAGTTTGATTTCTTATTTCACTCATTTGTTTCAAATTACAACTTCTATTGAAGTGGGTTTGTTTTCACGGAGTGTCACAGGACTTTACTTGATAGGGGCTCCTTTCTCTCCCTACCTATTTTTCAGCCTGTCCTCCTTGATCTTCTCCAGTTACCTTGACCTCTGTGCTATCTGTAAGTCAGGCCAGGCCTCTCCTGCCTTGGAGCTGTGGCTTCTGTGCTGACAGTCTCTTATTGGAATGTTTTTCCTCAGGTGTCCCCATGGCTCACTCCTGTGGCTTTACGTTTCTGGTCAGATGTCACCTTCTCAATGAAGAGTGCCTTACAAAGCCTATTTAAAATTGTTAGGGCCTCCCATCCCATCTTCCTGCTCAATTTTAATTGAGGTCTCTAACATAATACCTCAATACAAAGTAGTTTTTTTACAGTCTTTCTCTTTACCACACTTTCTAAACAGTTCCATAGGGGCGGAGATTGTTAATGTTTTGCTCATCAGGTAATAAATATTTGTTGAATGAAGACAGTCATTCCTTGAGGTAGTTTGAATTCCCAAACCAAACACCACCATCTAGTGTTCACGAGAGGATGTGCTCATTAACCCCTGAGCCTGACTTGCACTACGCGATAAAAGCTGTGGTTTCATCAAGTCTCAGTTTCTTTGTTTTGTTTTTAAACATCGCTTAGTGTTCTGTAAAAATCGAGACATTTATAGCTCTGAAGCATTCACAGCATATACTGACTTCTCTGACAGCAATTTCTCCCCTTTTACCCAGTCTTCCAGAATTCTTATGTTAGTAAAAGTATCAAAAAAGCCATGCATCTTTTTAACCTCTGAGGTAATTCCAAACCTCTCCCATAAGCAAACAAACAAACATCAGATAGTCACTATAGTGATAGTTTTGTTAGTTGGTACACCCTTTCTCTAGAATATCAACACACAAATGCTGTGGTTTGAATGCCCCCACCAAAACTCTTGTTGAAATTTAATCTGCATTGCGAGGTATTAAGAGAGTAGAGGGATGGGAAGACAGCTCAGCAGGAAACTTCTTGCTCTGCAAGCAAGAGGACCTGGCTTTGGACACCCAGTACCCACACAATAGATAGGCGTGGTGTGTTGCATCTGTAACCCTGTAGGCAGGGTGGGGCAGAAACAGGCAGATTCTAGATTTGCTAGCCAGCTAAACTAGCCAAACTAGCAAGATCTGGATTCAGGGAGAGGTCTCAAAAAGTAAGATGGAGAACTATGAAGACAGACACAATATGGACCTTTGGGGTCTATATGTGCATGCATGAGCAAGTGCAGCCCTGCTGCCCATGCGTACATGTGCACATAACTTAGTACACACAGATTTAGACACGGGAATGGGGAAGGAGAGGCAGAGGAAAGGAGAGGAGTAAAAAAAATTATCTAATTGTGGTATTTGATGATGAGATCCTGACAGATTAAATGAGGCTGTAAAGGTGAGGCACAAACTCATTGGGACTATGACTTCATAATATGAGGAAGAGAGACCTGAGCTAGAAAACTCTGCCCCCTATGAATCTTGGGCTCTCTTGGGATTCTACACAGAATGGCAAGTGGCAAGAAGGACCTCTCAGACATGGCTGGGCAATCTTGAATTTCTTAGTTGTCCATGAACCAAACACATCTCTCTTCTTTACAAATCAGTCCATGGCATTGAGCTGTACCAAGGCAAAGTGGACTGAAAAACAACAACAAACAAGCAAACAAAAAACCAAGAGTGGTGATGTTCTTCTGGAATCTCAGCTCTTGGCAGGTAGAAGTAAAAGGATCAGAATTCAAGGTTAACCTGGGCAAGAAAGGGAGTTTGAGGTCAATTAGGGCTATGTGAGACCCTGTCAGAGAAAGAAAGAAAGAAAGAAGAAAGAAAAAGAAAGAAAGAAAGAAAGGAACCCAAAACAACAACAACAACAAAAACAGGCTAAACTCCTTATTTATTTATTTTTAAATGTTATTTTCAGCCACAGAAGCTCCTAAGTCACAGTGATAAGATATTAGCAAAGGCAATAGTTGTTTTGTTTAAAATGGCATGGGAACTCCCTAAGATGATAAGCATGGTCTTTTGATTTGGAGCCCATTGGTTTCTTTGGATATGATAAAGGAAAAGTGTAGAAAATGCAAGCTACGAGTGCTTTCTTTCTTTCCACTTGGGTTTAACCAACAGTTGCCCAGGAAAAGATGGCCGCCCCAACAGTCTCCTGCCTGTCCCGACAGGTTCAGGGCTTCAGTACCTCTGTGGCCAGGCCCTTTGCCAAGCTTATGAGGCTTGTGAATATATAAGGCATCGAAGGGCACTATGCCACTGTCCTTTACTCTGTGACATCTAAACAGAATAAGCTGGACCAGGTGGAATAGGAGTTGCTGCAATGGGACAACTCCTGAGGGACCCCAAGGTGTCTCTGCTGTCCTGAGTTCCTACATCAAGCGCTCCATCAACGTGAAAAGCCTGAAGGACATCACAACAAAGGAGAGCTTTTCTCACCGGCGGCCAACCTCATGAATTTACTTACTGAGAACGGCCATCTAAGAACACGCAGGAGGTCATCTCCGCCTTTCCCACCATTGTGCGTGTTCTCCCTGTGGAAGTACCATGCACGGTGACCACAGCATCTCCTTTAGATGATGTTATGTGGTCCTGGAGACGAGGCTCAGGACTTCATGAACGCTAGGCAAGCATCTACCCACTGAGCTACATCTCCAGCCTTTTGTCTAGCTAACCGACAACCTGGAAGTCCCACTATCATGACACTCAGAAGTTTAGTGTGCGTGGATCTGTTTTCTGAGCACTAGAATTACATTATGCCCAGCTTATACATTATACTTTTTTGTTTTTGTTTGCTCTTCGAGACAGGGTTTCTTTGTGTGGTCCTGGAAGTCCTGGAACTCACTCTGTAGACAAGGCTGGCCTTGAACTCACAGAGATCTGCCTGTCTCTGACTCACAAGTGCTGAGATTACAGGTGTGTGCCACCACCACCTTGCTACATTATACTTATAAAATTTGCATTAATGCTCCTAATTTCAGATTGCTGGAGTCTTTGAGATGATATTTGTGCATAGAGGGTTTCCTGGCTTTTCAGATGATTCTGGAACTGAGGCTCCTCTCACCATTCTGGTCGTTTGGAATTATTCCTCTAAATATCTATATTACTATTTTTTCAAGACAGGCTTTCTCTGTGTGGCCTTAGCTCTCTTGAACTTGCTTTGTAGACAAGGCAGGCCTTGAACTCACCGTGATCTACCTGCTTTGGCCTCCCTGAGTGCTGGGATTACAGGTGTTTACCACTATGCCCAGCTTGCATTTTTTTTTTTTTTTTTTTTTTTTTTTTATGTTGTGCTGGGAACTGAAACCAAGGCTTTGCACATGCTAGAGACACACTCTATCATTGAGTTATAACCCTCATACTGACTGGAAAATTTCAGAAACACATATTTTTGGGGAAAAAAGAGGTCATTCTCTATCTCATCCTTGACAAAGGTTTTCTCACAGATTCTCAGCCTCACTCTGTACCACAGCAGAGATTTCTATCAGGGTTTAGGAATTTATCTGTTAACAATTTTTCAGATGATTTTTATTTGTGCTGTGCTTACATCTGGAAACCATTAACTTAGGGGGATAAATTTTTGTTGTTGATGGTTTTTTGAGACAGGGTTTTTCTGTGTAGCCTTGGCTGTCCTGGAACTTTCTTTGTAGATCAGCACCTCATACTCACAGAGATTCACCTGCCTCTGCCTCCTGAGTACTGTGATTAAAGGTGTGGAATACCATACTCCATTTAAATACTTGTTTTTTTATTTTATTTTATGTGTGTATATTATGTGTTTTTCATGTGCCTGAGTACATGTCTGTGCATTATTTGTGTGCCACCATGTGGGTGCTGGGAACCCATGTCCTCTGGAAGAGAAGCCACTCAATAGTTAAGTATTCTTAACTACTGAGGATCTTTCTGGCCCCTAGCGGGATATTTTATAAAAGTAAAGTTCCAACGTCATTTGAGTTGTTGGATTCGTTCCTACAACAAACTACAGACCAGCACTTCAAGGAATATCACATAAAAACCTAATTATAAAAGACCATATATAATTTCAGAAGACTAGTAATTAACAAGCCTACTAGTGGGATTGTACATCTTTTTGTTGTAAATTGCATGTGTGAAATGTCTCAGTGAATTATATGTGTAAAGTATCTCTAAGAATTCTTTGATGAATACTGCCTAATTTGCATTTGCTTTCCATAAATTAACCAGCAGCCTGAAGCTTTTACTATGTTAGCCACATGCCAGTCTCCATAACCTCAAGCATTCTCTGAATAAGCTGTATTTCTTGCGTGGAAGGAAAAGGGCTTAAACTTCACCGAGCTGGTTAACCACCCAAAAGGCTGAAGATGCAGTTCAGTGCATAGATGCTGGCCTAGCATGCGTGAAGTCCTGAGCTTCCTCTCCAGCACCACGTAAAATCAGGCGTGCTGGCAGAGTGTGCTGTCTCAGAAAGAGGAGGCAAGATGACCGTCCTTTGTCACACAGTAAGTTTAAGCCAGCTTGGGCTACAAGAGACTATTGCAGGGATAAGCCCTCCCCCCAAACAAAACAAAACCAAACCCCACTAATTTTTTGGTTATCAAAAGAAAATATGAATTCTTCAGCCATGGAGATGTTTTAAAATAATAAGTAAAGGCATATATTTGGATGAACAGGGTATACAGTGTCCTAAAGTCCCAGGAGCTTTATGTTTTTCTAGTTTTATAATGTTTTATAGTTTTATAATGTGACTAAACTATTTCTGAACTTAACTCATCAACATCTGCTTTCATGTTTAACAGTTAGGTTTGGCAAGAATTCCTTGGCCTTTTGAGCTAACGTACGAGCATCTTGCGACCACTTTACAGAAACAGTTAAGATAGACTAACAGCAAAGAAAATTATTTAATTTGATGATATTATACACCCAGATAATTCAGTTGCTAATATAATTTTTTTCTTTTCTTTGTGTTTGACCAAGCAGGTTGGTTAATTCCTCTAGTTATACCACTTAGTTACGCTTCTTTCTCATACCTTGATAATTGTCACTCCTGACTATTATCAGTTATCTTTATCTTTCTTTTTCTTTCCTTTTACAAATTACAGTTAAGCAAGAAGGTCCCTTACCTTGGAAGTTTTCTTTCTCTTCTTCCTTCTTTCCCCCCTTCCCCCCTCCCCATCTTTCTCCAGCACAGTCTCACTAGATAGTCCTGTGTGGTCTGGAGCTCTGTATCTAGACCAGGCTTGCATTCAGCTTGCAAAGATTCTTGCACCTGTCTCCTGATTGCTGGTAATATGGACATGCTTCAACACACCTTACTTGAAAGTGTTGCTTTTTTCAGCCAGTTGCATTGTGCTCATGCTGAGTAAAAAAGAAGAAAATACCCATAATACAAGTTGAACCTTTCATACAATGTAAGAATGAGCTTCAAACCACCTTTCTTCAAAACTGACGATCTCTTTTTGATAGAGAACTTACGGGGTGAATTCTCATAAAAGGATCATAACACTAAAGATGATTCCGTGAAACTATAATACAAGTCTGTCATAAAACTTCTGAAACATAATTTTTATCTTTCCAGAGGTCATGGGGAAAATCTGGTAATTTCAAACACATGACTTCATCTTCATTACCATATTTGGATTTGTTCGACAGTGTCTGGATTTGGTTCAAAGTAGCTGGAGAACCAGGAAGCTAATACTCTTCTCTGAGCATATCATACTTACTTTTTGAATGACAGTGGAATGGACTGGTGGGTTAATGGGTAGATTTTTTGGAAATATTAGTGATTTTGCCATTTTTTTTGTGTGTGTGTACTGATAAACTCTTTGCACAACACTACAGAGAAGTAAAGAATGCAATGTTAAGGTGGAGAAACGGTTCGGCAAGGCTGAAGCGATAAAAAGAACAGCGTTCTGGCCCTTACCTGTCCAATCTCCAACCTTGTGAGCTTCGCTCTATAGTCAAGGAGACCGAAGAAGCTATTTCACCCTCTTCCAATACTTTTTGGTGAAACAGAAATGCCAAATAGTGTGCGGAAGAAGCACAGGAACTGTATCTTCTTATTTTTAAAAGACGTTTTTCTTTGTGATATATACGGTAGTTGCAATTTCAGCAATGTCAAACTTCAGGTAAGAACTAATGATTTGTCAACAAAATCAAAGGTTTTAAAGTGAGTGCTGATACGTAGGTGTCCAGGAAAAAAGGAAAAAAACGGTTTGGAGGTCTACTACGTACAAATTAACCTTAAAACCCGTTAATGACACGATTTCGGATTCCAACGATTTGTGAGTTGGCATCACTTTGCAGGAGTTAAGACTGAAAACTTCAGGCAGGGTTGGGAAGGCTGTGGCGCCAGCAAGGGGGATTTTTGTAAGGCTGCTGAGGAAATATGCTGCAGAAGTAAAACCGCCTCAGGTCCCCACGAGCGGTCTTCGCGGCGGCCTCAGGTTAGCCGCGCACCAGCGCGGACAGTCCCCTGCACGCCCTAGTACGCGCGCCCGACGGTGGAGGTGGAATCTCCGGGTCAGCCCGTAGCGTTGACGGGCGTCGCAGCGAGCCAATGGGTGTGCCGGAGGGGCCGGGGGGGCGGGATTTCCCGTGCGGCGGCCGCTGGTCGCCCGGCTGGGGCGGCGGCGCCGGCGAGAGGGTGGGCCGGGTCAGCTGCTGCGGGCGGGGCCGCGCGCGGAGCTGTGGGCGGCTGCCGAGTGTCCCGCCGCCGCCCAGCCTTCGCCACGATGCCGGGGATCGACAAGCTGCCCATTGAGGAGACGCTGGAGGACAGCCCGCAGGTGAGGCGGGGGCGGCGCGCGGCCTAGCGCGGGCCTGCAGCCTCAGGTGCCCGCGGCCCGCCGGGTGGGCGCCGCCGTGCGCGGGCGCTGCCCGCCGGGGCCTCGCCCTGCGCTCCCGGGCCGGGCCCGAGGCCCGCGCGGGCCCGAGGGCCCGGGTCGCGGGTGGAGGCCGAGCGGCCGCAGGCCTCGTCTCCCGTGCGGCCTGGCGCTGGCGTCCGCGCCGCGGCTCCTTGGCGTTTCTCGGGAGGTGCTGCTCTTACCGCGATGGTAGGACGGCGGCTAGTCCGGGCCGTCGGGGCGGCGGGGGCTCGTTTTCCGCGGAGGGGCTGCGAGGCCGAGTGTGCATCGCCGGTGGACGCCGGAACGCGCGCCCTGCTCCCCGCCGTGGGTCCGCGTCCGAGTCTCTGGCCGGTGGCTGTCACTTGAGCTGTGCACGGCGGGGGACGGAACGCGCCTACGTTCCTTCGAGGCTGCTGAGCCTTGGGTTGCAGGCTTGGCCCGAATACACTCATCAAAGTAAAAGCCCTGTTTTGGTTTTTTTTTTGTGCGTTAGGGATGATGCTGGTGTGGTTGCTCTAGCAGAAGACAGTTTGGGAACATAAAACCGTTGGATTTCTTTTTCAGTACTGAATGAAATCAGTTGTATTTTAAAAAGGTGTTGGGGCTTCTAACTTGCACTATACCAGCCTTTATATATAGTAATGGGTATAAAGCGATGTAGCTGATGGATTTTTAAAATATTACTTGCTGAGGAATACATATTTCATTTGCAGAGTTTAATATGCCTCCCTCCCTCCAACAAAGAAAGGAAAAGAGAAGGGCTAGCGCTTGTTTTCCTGGATGACACTTTTGTTATGGCTTTTGTGCCAATTTTGATTTCTAGGTTGAAATTGGGCTCTGATTGTAGAATTGATTTATTCTTTCCTCTGAAAGCTATCTTTGTAGGCCAGTTGCTGGGAGGTAATGTACTCTTATCAGACAATGTGAGAAACAGAAACCCACATTTTGCTTTATCTCATAACCAGTTTACGTTTTGCTTAATGACTTTCTCAATGTAAAGTCTTAAGCTATATTTGTTTCAGATTGGCAACAATTTTGTGGTTGTATTAGAATTTTAACGTTTTACTTTTTCAAAATTAAGACTCGATACACTGTCTGAACTTCTTTTACCCAGCCTACTTTTTATAGCCCATAAAGACTATAAAAAGATTGGATTACACAATGCCCTATCTATGACTTTCAATATAGAGATAATCTTTAAATTTCTGTGTAATTAGTTTACCACTTGAATCAGCCTCGTTATGTAGCCCAGGCTGGCCTCAAACAGGACCTACTCCAGCCTGTCTTCTGAGTGCTGATTGTAAACTTGAACCACAAATACTTTCAGTCGTTATTGTTTAATTTTTTTTATGTATATAGACATTCACTTGCATGTGTTTATGTGTCACTTGCCTGCCTGTTTTCCACAGAGGATCCCCTGGCACCACTGGTTGTGAGCCATCATGTGGGTGCTGGAAATTGAACCTGGATTCTCTAGAAGAGCAGTCAACGTCTTAACCTCTGAGCTCTCTCCAGCCCCTGTTTTTTCATTTAAACAACGATTTCTTTGGTACTGGGGACTGGATCCAAGATCTGCACTTGCTGGGCAAATGTGGTACCGCTAAGATAAATCCTCAGTCTTGCTTTTATTTATTTAATTTTTGTGTGTATATGTGTTGTGTGTGTGTGTTGTACTTCTGTGATTGTGTGCTCATGTGCATGGAGGCCCAAAATTGATTTATCTTCTGTGATTGCTTTCTGTTTATTGACTGAGGCACCATCTTTGTCTGGATCCTCGGCTTGCTAACTCAGAATATCCAGCTAGCCAGCTTGCCCTAGGCCTCCTGGCTCTGTTACGTGCTGAGAGTACACGACCTCCGCACCAGGTTTTACACAGGTTCTGGGGAATCTGGACACTGGTCCTCAAGCTCTCAGGCTCAGGGCCTTACTCTGCTAGCCACCTTCCCAGCCCTGTTCTGTTTGGTTCTGTGTGTGCTGGTACTCTCGGATGTGTATGCAGAGGCCAGAGGATGACCTCAGGTTCAGCTCCTCCTCAGCCTCTACCTAGCTTATTGTTTTGAAATAGTGTCTCCCATTGAGACCTGGGTTTCTCCTGGGATCATGCAGGCTAGGCTGGCTGGGCAGCAAGCCCCAAGGATCTACTTGTCTCTGTCTTTCCAGTATTGGGATTGTGTGCAGCTGCCACTATACCCAGCTCTTCACATGGGTGCTTTATTAGCCTAAATGTCTTCACAGTATTCTGAATTAAAAATTTCAACACTGCACTTAAGTGATTTAACAGACTTATCTTTTAAAAATATTTTATTAGCCTGTGTTAATAACATAAGAGTGAGTTTTGTTATGTTTCCATTTTTTACTGTATTTGCCCCTCTTACCTTGCTTCCCCTTTCTCTTCCCAGCTAGACCTTAGGCTCTTTGTTTTGTGTCGAGAGGAAAACTTGTGTTGTTCAGGATAGCTTGAGAGATTCCCCCTGCCTCAGCCTCCAGAATAGTTGAGACTGCAGTTGGCGCACCACAGCCAGCTCCCATTGTTGACCTGGAGAGTTTTTCCAAAATTCTGCTTTTATGAATAGGGATGAGGTGAACGCTTTTGTGTATATATTTTATCTCAGTTTATCTAGAAAATAATTCAATAGATTAACAAAGAATGTACAAACTCTCAAAGCTTCTACTGTAAAAAAAAAAAATTTTTTTTTTAAAGAAATTAGTTCTTTCGATCCTAACCAAAAGTGACCCACTGGGCTGAGGATATAGGTTGGTGGGAGAAGTCCGGTCCAGTAGCCAGGGCCATAGAGTCTCAGTGCTGAAGCTCCACCCAGCCCCAAACAGTGGCCTGTTAGCTGCAAAGTAGAAAAGTTAGAGCTTAGAAGACATGGGAAATCCTGAATTATAATTGTCTTTTTAAGATTTGTTTTTTATTGTTGGGGCTTGAATTCAGTTTATTGCTGGCTTTTTTTGTTTGTTTTGTTTTGTTTTTTTTGAAAAAGGGTTTCTCTGTGTATCCCTCCCTGGCTCTCCTGGAACTCTCTGTAGACCAGGCTGACCTAGAACTCAGAGATCCACCTGCCTCTGCCTCCTGAATGCTGGGATTAAAGGTATGTACCACTACTGCCCTGCTCTCTTTAAGACTTATTTATTTTTGTATATATGAGTATTCTATCTGCATGTGCACCTGCTTGCCAGAAGAGGTTATCAGATCACATTATAGATGGTTGTGAGCCACCATGTGGTTGCTGGGAATTGAACTCAGGACCTCTGGAAGAGCAGCCAGTGCTCTTAACCTCTGAGCCATCTCTCCAGCCCTGCCCTGCTCTCTTTAAAAAGTTTTGATTTATAATAAAGTTTGCACAGTCCAAATCTAACTAATTTAGCATAAAGGTATTTAAAGTTATATACCCCAAACATACTAGTCTGACAAAAGATCTGAAGAAGAAGAAATTTTAAGCCTCTACTAGGACATGCCTTGTCTGTGTTTTAAAAATAGGAAACACAGTGAATCTTGCTAATTTGTTATTATTATTATTACTACTACTGTTTTTGCTTTTTCGAGACATGGTTTCTCAGTGTAGCCCTGGCTGTCTTGGAACTCACTCTGTAGGTCAAGTTGGCTTTGAACTCAGAGACCTGCCTGCTTCTGCCTCCTGAGTGCTGGGATTAACATGTGCCACTACAGCATGTGCCACTACACCTGGCTTCCTCCATCTTTTTAATGTTTTAAAATAGCACTTGGGAGACAGGAAGTGGAACACTAGAGTCTGTTACATCTGGCCGTTTGTGGTGCTGCTTGTACTTTCAGCCACTAAGAAGCTAAGAAGCCACTAAGACGCAAGTTGATAAGAGGAAAAAAGGAAAGGCTGGGAGAAGTAGAGAACTGAGACTGTGGACTCTCGTCCCAGAAGCTCTTGTGCCACACCCCA
Organism: Rhombomys opimus; assembly: GCA_010120015.1. NCBI lineage: Eukaryota > Metazoa > Chordata > Mammalia > Rodentia > Muridae > Rhombomys > Rhombomys opimus. The sequence goes on from REGO01000125.1 coordinate 69,170, forward strand.
CACCTATTTGCTTAAGTTCCTCCTTTGAATAGAGGAAGTTAGTGAATAAAAATAAGTCTGTCAGGTGGGTGGCCTGCTTCTGTAGTCTCTGCAGCTTGGTGGTGGAGGCAGGATTGCCATGACTTTGAAGCCAGCTTGCCCATATCTTAAAATGAACAAATTATGTGTGTTGTAGGTGTGTTTGTGTAGGAGAGTATCGTCCTTTGGATTTTAATTGTTCCCTACTTTTTTTTTTTTTTTTTAAACATATGGCCATCATGCTTTGCTCCTGTTTTTAGGTTTTTAGGTTAAATTAAAATAATTTTAATTTGTAAAGGCACAGCTTTGTTCTTCTTGCTTATGTTACTTTTGTTGTTGTTGTTCTTTGAGACAGTTTCTTTGTAGCCCTGGCTATCCTAGAACTCCCTCTGTAGACCAGGCTGGTTTCAAAATCACAGAGGTCCTCCTGCTTCTGCCTTCCAAGTGCTAGGATTAAAGGTGTGTGCTACCATGCTACTTCTTTAATGAAACGAAAGAGTAAAAACCCTTTGGCTTTTTGACAGTGTGTAAATAGATTAAGAATCAAAATTACTAGAGTTCTCGTATTTTATTGCTTTTTAAAAAGTATTTCCTCATCTGATTTATGTAAACCTTTTTTTTTTTTTTTCAGACAAGGTCTTTATTGGGTGTATTTGAAGAAGATGCTACTGCTATTTCCAATTATATGAACCAGTTATATCAAGCTATGCATCGGATTTATGATGCACAGGTAAAGAACTAAGAGGCTAACACAGTACTGCTTAAAAATGAATCTCTTAGCACATGAGGACAGAATAGTGTCTGCTTGGTTTACTATGTACCTTACTTGTTCTCAGACACAGAGTAGTTTCTCTTGAAAGGATGAATGAATACTAAGCATGTTACAGAATTTACATTTCAGGTAGGTTTGTAGTACTAAAAAAGTGAAAGATTGAAGCATCTGTCCCATTTCTTCAAACATAGTGAGAGCTTTCTTACTGGAGTACACTGATAATGAATGGACTGAAGAACCCCATATTATTATATTTTCATTAATCATACTTTTAACTTTAAGGAATACCTGTTGTCTTGTTGCTGTTTTTGTTTTGAGTAAAGGCTTGGAAAGTAGCCGGCCTCTAGTTAGTAGAAGACTTTGACTAATTTTTCTTGCATAATAGACATAAAATTTGAGGTTATATTTGTGTAATTTATAAGTTTTAACAGCAGCCTGCGTTCTATTGACATACTTTGAGATTAGTTAAGTGTATTTAATTCCTATCTATGCTATGACAGTATTCCCCCCCCCTTGTGATAGGTTTGACAAGGCTTCATTCTAGCCACAGTTCAGTTAATAAGTGAAATATTATTTTATTATATCATGATTGAAAAGAAACTGAATTAACCAAAATGCCTTTGGTCTTGCTGTGTTGCTTTGTTATGTTAAACACATGGTTGTTATGTTATTGAATGCTCATATTCTCTAGATTGAATAAAAATTAGTCATTCACATAGAATCTCTACAAATTTGCTGACATTTTGTACAGTTTTCTTCTAGCTTTAAATATGTTTAATGTTTTGTTTTCATTAGCAGAGACCCTTAAAATAAAACAAAAACAGCTAAAAAGCACATACCCAAAGCTGGGTATGGTGGTGCATGCCTGTAATCTCATCACTTGGGAGGCAGAGGCAGAGGATCAGGAGTACAAGGCCATCCTCAGCTACATAGCAAGTTTGAGGCCAGCCTGGGCTACATGAATCTATGTCTTAAAAAAATAAAGAAAAGAAAAAGGGCATACCTGGAACGTTGCTGAATTCTTTGCCTTTCTTCTGGTTTATATTTTCTTTTGAAACACTTTTAATGGTAGTTCCTTTTCTATTGCTGAGAATGAAAAAAAAAATATATATATATATATAAAACATAGAGATAATAAATGAAGGTGGCCTAGATAACATCAATTAAAACATTTTTCTTAATCTGTAATATTGTACTAATTTGAATTTTGATCTTTTTCCTTAGAATGAATTAAGTGCAGCAACACACCTGACTTCGAAACTTTTAAAAGAATATGAAAAACAGGTATAAAGGTTTTAAAGCACGATTTAAAATATGTAACAATGTACTGTATGTTTAGATAAACTTTTTCAATCAGAATCTTTTATTTTAGTGTTTTAGAGCAAGGGTCTCACCATATGGTCTCAAACCCATGATGCTCCCACTTTTTCTGAGTGCTGGCATTCCAGGCATTCACCACCATGCATAGCCTGGTGGCACTTCATGAGTTTACAACATATGCCATTGAAAACTCACTAAGTCCTTATTGTTAGTGACTTACTATTAGAACAAAGCTGGTCTGCTTTTCCAGATTTTTCCTTTTTTATTTTAATTTTTATTTTTTGAGACAGGGTTTCTCTGTGTAGCCCTGGCTGTCCTGGAATTCACGCTGTAGACCAGGCTGACCTAGAACTCAGAAATCCACCTGGCTCTGCCTCCTGAGTGCTGGGAGTAAAAGCCTGCACCACCACCTGGAGATTTCTCACTTTTACTAAAAAAGACGCCAAGCTTTGTTCAAGGTTACTCTGTTGTTGGAGGAAGGAGTGAAAGCCAAATCTTTGAGCTCCTAATATTGCGTACATCCCAGTGTATAGTGCTAGTTGATTATCTAACAGGCATTTTAAACAGTATTCGTTAATTGCAAAGATTATTTTATTAAAAGGCTATTTTTGGAGCATGTTCAAAAACTTAGATGTTTCTAAAGTTATTTGAAAGTAGATTGTGTTACTCACAAAAAATACAGCATTGAATATTAATCTCATCTGTGTTTTTCACTTTCAGCGTTTTCCTTTAGGGGGTGATGATGAAGTTATGAGCTCTACTTTACAGCAGTTTTCAAAGGTTATAGATGAGGTAAGTTGTGATCTTGCTTGAGTAGGTGGTTTTATAACTAAGTTATAACTAAGTCACTGAAGTTATTCAGCTTTTTACTGAAACTATTATAAAGCTTTTTATTATATTTTACTTCGTGTGTGTATGTGAGAGAGAGAGAGAGAACACCATCTTGTGTGTGCAGCAATTAATGGACAACTTTCAGGAATAGGTTCTCTCCTACCATGAGTCCCCAGGGGTAGCAATCAGGTTATCAGTCTCAGTAGCCACCTCTCCAGCCCTTATTAGGGGAACTAATATAGCTGTGAGTCTATGAGACATTTTGTTGCAAAGAATAGTATTAAAAGGCACTATTTCCACATCATGATGGCTCTCATAAAATCAGTATTTTCTTACCTATTAAAACGGTTTCCCTGGGGCTGGAGAGATGGTTCATCAGTTAAGAGAACTGTTGCTTTTCCAGAGGTCCTGAATTAAATTCCCAGCAACCACATGGTGGCTCACAAACATCTATACTTGGATCTGATGTGCTCTTCTGGCATGCAGGTATACATGCATATAGAGCATTCATATATGTAAAATAAATAAATCTTTACAAAAATTCTCCCAAGAATAAACTTAAAAATGGGTTTCATCTATTCCTAGTCCATGAATCATTCACTTTTTTCACTGTTACTTGATGTAGACAGAAGAGTGAGGCTGTCTGCTGTAACCAGTTGCTTTGTGATTTTTCTTTTGCCATTGAGTAACACACACTGTTTGGTCCTCATTAATCTATGCAAAATAGCCAAAATTAGTCCTTAATTTCTCAAACCGTTAATTATAACAGACCATAAAATAATAACAACATGAAGGCCTAGAAGTTAGAAGAAACGAGATGAGAGGTTTATGGAGAACCATTAATGTTCTCTACTCTTGCTATGAAAGCTGTGTGTGTTTATTCTCATATACATACTTTTTTAACATGCGTGGGATCCAGCCCAAGGCCTTCCATGTTCTAGATAGGTCTTCTACCACTGAGCTATAACCTAGCCCCAGCTTTTCTAGTATCTTAATAACCCGCTATGGCAGAATATTACCCTAGGCTATCACTTTAAGTAATGATACTTAGTGGGTTAGGGATGTAGCTTGGTGGTAGAGTACTTGAGCATTTGGGAGCAATGAGCGTGACTCCTAGCATGTCAGGTAAACAAAACAAAATGCTTATAGGAAATGTAATATTTTCCATTTTTAAAAATTATGGCAAAATACATTGATACTCATGGTATTTAATTAATTCACAGTGATGTACAACCATCATAGTTATCTAGGTCAAGAACATTGTCATCATCTTAAAAGAAGTCTTTTCCATGTCATCTATGACTTTCCCTCGGATTTTCCCAAGTCCTTGGCAATGATTACATTTTGGTTTCTGTCTCTGTAGATTTGCCTCTTTGGATATTTCATATAAGTTAACCCATAGAATTTGTGGATTTTGAGGTGTGTTTTCTTTCATTTTAAATATGTTTATCTGTGCCAATACTTTTTTTTTTGAATAAAATTTTATTGTATAATGCATATTACCACATTTTATTTACCCACTTGTGGGTGTTCTGTTGTTCTTACCTTTTGGTTATGACCATTCATATAATAGTTTACTCTTACAAATGCCAGCTTTCAGTTCTTTTTTCGAAAATGCTAAGGAGTGGCATTGCTTGGTTTTATGGTAATTTTATGTCTTAACTTTTTGAGGAATCACCAGACTGTTTTAAACAGTGCAGGACAGTTTGTTTTTTTTTTCTTTATTTGTGCTAGCAAGTATTTTCTTTTTAAAATGATAATCACTTAATAGGAGTGAAGTGGTATCTCATTGCCATTTTGACTTGCAGTTTTTGGGTAGCTAATACTATATTGAGCTTTTTTTCCATGTGGTTATTAGCCATTGGTAATCTTTGGGGAAGTGTCTGTTCAGATCCTTTGCCCATTTTTAAGTTGGGCTATTTATTTTTATTATTAGGTTGTAAGAGTTTATTACCTAGATGCAGGTTTCTTCTCAGATGTGGTTGGAAATGTTTTCTCATTCTATTTGTTATCTTTACTTTCTTATAGTATCTTCTGATCCATAGTTTTATTTTAATAGAGTCTATTTTACATTTTGTTGCTTGTGCTTTTGATGTTATATCTAAGAAATTGTTGTCAAATAAAGTTTTCTTTTAAAAGTTTTAGGTGGGGCATGGTGGCACATGCTGTTAATCCCTGCACTTGGGAGGCAGAGGCAGAAGCCTCTGAGTTTGAGGCCAGCCTGGTCTACATACTGAGGTCCAGGACTGCTAGGGCTACATAGAGAGACGCTGTCGCAAAACAAAACAAAAAAAAAAAAAGTTTTTTCATATAATATTTTGTATCATACTATATAATTTTGTTGTTTCCATATGTAAAACGTATCAAAGCCTTTTAAAAGACTAGATTCTAATTTATATAACATTGGTGGATTCCTCTGTGTAGACATATAGTAGTTCTTTTTATCTGTTAGTTATTTGGTATTTCTGTCTTTTCCTAGCTCAGTTCTTGTCATGCAGTACTATCAACTCAACTTGCCGATGCCATGATGTTCCCCATTTCCCAGTTTAAAGAAAGAGATCTGAAAGGTATTGACATCAGCCTTGTGTTTATTTTCACTGAAGTTCAGTGCTAGCAGAGTGCATTTATTTCCTATCTAAACCAGTTCTGGCCACAACATGCCACTTTTACTTTAAGTAGTCACTAAACATCTGTGGAAGTGCTTGATAGACACTGAACTAGTTCCTAACAAATAATAGTGCTCTTTCCTCAAAAGGAGATGGGTTAACACTATGAGAGTGTCTTATAGTTAGGGAGTGAGAAGGTGCTATGGGAGCTCAGGAAAGGGTCAGAAAGACTTCGCCGATGACATGAGCATTGAACAACGAAGAGAAATATGTTGAGAAAGGAGTTGTTTTATTAGGATGAATGCACAAAGTATAGGTTGTAGAAAATATCACTTGTTTTGAGAATAATCCAGTGCTGGATGTGCTGAAGCAAGGCAAGAGATGACTGTAGAGATAGAGGAGGTGGAACTAAAGCAAGGTAAAAGAACTTAGGCCTGAGTGTATGAACACAAAGAAGCCAGCAGACTCCACAGAGGTAAAGAGATATGTCATTTTGTTTTTACAGGTGGAACAGAGTGGATTTGGTGCCTAGATCACTAAGAAGTGAGAGGCCAGGGAAGGAATAAAGAGGGTGAAAGATGTTAGTGGCACAGAGTAGAGGTTCATGTAGGTGGGGGAACTGGGAACACAGGTTAGTGGGTGACCAAATAAATGTTTTGTAGATCTGGTTCTTTTTATAATTTATAAACTCAAAGTAGATAGAAAAAAAAATCAAGCCTATCAAGTAAATGGTAAAGTACATAACTTAAAGACAAATGTCTTTCAGAGATGGAGCCAATAACTGAAATGATCTTTAATGGTCAGTTCCAGCCAGACGTGATGGTGCACACCTTTAATCCCAGCACTCAGGGAGGCAGAGGCAGGCTGGTCTCTGTGAGTTCCAGGCCAGCCTGGTCTACAGAGGGAGTCCAGGACAGCCAAGGCTACACAGAGAAACCCTGTCTCGAAAAAACAAAAACCAAACCAAACCAAAAAAAGAATGGTTAGTTCCAAGGGAGTAACAAGAATTCACATTCCAAGGAGACTGAGTGGCGTAATCTTTTTCTTTTTTACACAGTATTTGAAATTATTAGTTATACGTAAAAAATGAATTAATATGTTAGGTTCTGGTATTGTGAGTATTTGCATATCTTAGCATTTAAAGTGGGTTTAAATACTTTTTCGCCTCACATCTGTGGTGACTGGATTTTCTGGTAGTGCATTGCTGATTATCTCCCAGGTTTTGTAGACAGACTGCAACAGTAGCGTCTCCACTGTGAATACCATAATATCAACTTTTGCTTGAGTTTTTGTTTTGGCTTAAGTGGTACTAATTGCTTTATAAATAGTTAAAATATTTTATAGGTATGCTAAACTGAAATTATTTTTGAACTCTTTCAGAAATACTGACACTAAAAGAGGTATTTCAGATTGCTAGTAATGGTAAGCCCTGAACATGTTCTGCACTGATTTCTTTCATTGATCTGTTTATCAGTGTACGTCACGTACATCATTCTTTGTTAATATTAAAACATTAACTCAATTAAGTGGTTAGGATAACATTATTTAAATTAATGATAATACTTTAAATGTATTTTTTACAAAAAAATGTTTCAATGGCAGTTATATCAATCATACTATCTTTATAGTGCCTAAAGAGGTTATAAAATATTTTACTTATTTTCTAAGAATTCTGATTTTTTTTTTTTCCCTTTTCCTTTCCTCTCTTCTTTCTATGCCAGGTCTTGAACACAGGGCCTTGTACATGCTAGGCAAGCACTCAGTCACTACGATATGTTTGGTTTTAGCCTCAGCCCTTCTTTCTTTCTTCCTTTCTTTCTTTTTCAGCTTTTATTTCCTTAAGATTTTTTCAATTTTGAATTAAAAATATTTTTCCTTTTTACTTATTCTTCCCATCCCGCCACTCCTAGTCCTCCCACCACTCCCCCTCCCCCCCCAGCTCCACTGTTCCTTCATTTTCCTTCAGGAATGAGCAGGTGCTTTTAATTACAGTTTCTTTGGAAGTTAGTATTTTCTATCAGTCGGGCACATGGTTACCTACTTTGAGGGAAACTAGGCTGTGGGAAATTTGAACATAGTGATGATGTAGTAGGGCGTTCTTTCGTAGCTCTAGTGTGGGTGTAGTCTCACAAAGTCCTGTTAACACTCATTTCTCTTTTCCAGATCACGATGCTGCGATTAACAGATACAGCCGATTGTCAAAGAAGAGGGAAAATGACAAGGTGTGTGTACTCACTTTAAAAACATTTTTAATGTATTTTTTTATATGTATAGGTGTTTTACCTGCATGTATGTCTGTGTACCATGTATGTTAAGTGCCTGAGGAGGTTGTGAGCTGCTGTGTAGATGGGGGAGCTGAACCCGGATATTCTGGAAGAGCTACGAGTGAGTGCTCTTAACTGCTGAGCCATTATGTCTCTGGCCCCTGCACACTTTTTCAATATGCAGTTAATGGCCATTTCATTAGGTGATTTACTTTTTAAAAATAGAGCCAACAAATCATTGTTGTAGTATTACTCTTAAATTTTATTTTTTCCTAGCTGTTCAAAACTTACACAACATGCTTTTTCCTGCTAATATTTGATAGTTTAACTCTTTTGAAAGTATAGTTGATTGTCAGTATGTAAAACTTGTTCTTTTTGTTTTGTATTTGGATAATACTGCATATTTTTTATCTGATCCATGTATATTGAGAAATACCACATGAGATACAGTATATGCATGCAGTAACAGTTAAGAAAACAAGAGCACATGAATTTGAAGGAGAATAAAAAGAGGTATATTGGGAGGTTTAAGGGAAGTAGATGGAAAGGAGAATGTTGCAATTATAATCTCAAAAAGAAAAAGAAAAAATATCACAAAAAAGAAGAAATACTTCAGTTTTGTGTTCCAGACATATGAAAGTATGTGTATGAGAGTTTAAATAGGTGTTCATGGTAGTTAGGGTAAGGAAAAAGTTACCTTAAATTGGGTAACACTCTGTCCTGAAAACTCATTAAAAACATGATTAAAACAAACCAACACAAGCACATACCTCAGTGAATTATCACACATGGAACTCAATGAAATTCTGGTGTAAGAACTTCTCTACTTAAAGGAAATATTTATGTTTTGATGTTTCCTCAAGGAATGAAACCCAATAATATTACACAATATTTGAGGATGAATACATTTAAAGATTAAAAAAGAGATTATCAAGTTCTAGGTGATTCCAGCCTTGGGATATAGCCTATACCACTATTTGCAAATGAGGTGATCTCTCTGCAGGGTTTGGTGTTTGCAGCCCTGGCTGCAGCTGCTGGTAGAGACACCATGACTACTAATGGGAATCAATAACTGAGGAGGATTTACTGTGCAGCAGCCACTTGGCAGCAAAGGGAATGATTCTCCCACAGTGATCATTCCCCCAAACTGTGTTCCGTTTCTAATTTTAGTTCAGAAGTTGCCCAATAAAACATATAATTTGAGATCTAGTAGTCATTTTGCTTTAGAGAGGTACTTAAAGGTCTAGATTATACAATTTGGCATATTTTATATTGCTTTTGGCTATTTCAAGTATTTTAAAAAAGCATTCATCCCTTTTTTAATTAGAAAAATTATTGAGCATCTATTTATCAAGTAGTATTTGGATACCTTGGGGGAACAATGTGTGCTCTTATATTTGTTGAAGGCTTTGTGTGAATGCATTCCAGAGTACAACGATGGAGAGCTATGGATTAACATGAATTAAATGCAGTAATAGAGATTTTGCTAGAAAGAGTCCAGGCAAACCTTTATTGGTGCGTTGGAAAAGATTATACTTTAGGAGATGATATACACATTGTAGATAAGTAGACAGCATTTTGGGGCTTGAAAAGGACTTTGAAAAAAAGCTCCAAACCAAACAACAAAAATCCCCTCGAAATCAAAATAGTCTCTCTATAGAGGCTTTTGGTGTTTGGAGGCTATAAAGGTTTAGAGTACTAGCTATGGGGTAAGATTTTGGGGACATATTTAAGGTCTGCTATGAGTTTATTTGAAGTCATGTACTAGTTACTTAATCCCATGCCTTTATTCTTCATGCAAAACAAAAAAAAAAAAAAAACCCACAAAACAATTGTGAAAATAAAATTAGGTAGTGAATGTAGAGTGGCAGTTTTAGCAGGTTTCACTAAAATCTGATCATGATGGCGATGGGAGGAAATCACTACCTTTCATCTCTTTGGATATGCTTAGGGAAAGATGCAGAAATAATAAAGTAGGTGGGGGTTGGATGGTGTAGCTCTCACATGTGATCCTCGTACTTGGGAGGCAAAAGGAGGAAGGTCACTGAAAGCTTGAGCTACCCTGGAGTTCAAGGCTTAGCCTGGGCTACAGAATGAGACACTGTCACTGTCTTAAAACAAACCAACAACCACTGTTTATCAAAGCTCAACCTGGAATAGTTTGGAGCCAAATTGCTGTATTTATGGCTTTGAAATTTGTGTTAGAGGAATTGAGAAGTCATCAAAGGATTCTTAGCGGGTGAATAACATCATAGAGTTCTGTTACATAAGAAAAGCAGTAATGAAAATGTGAAAGGGATGGTACTAGAGAGATTCCAATAAAAAGTACTGTAATAATTTGCTTAGTCATGATGAAGGTTGTAATCAAAAGAGGAAAGGAATGAATACTTTGTAGAGTTGTTCTTCATCCCTCACTGGGAATTGAACTCATGGCCTTGTGAATGGTAGGCAAGCACTCTACCACTGAGACACACTTCCTAGCCCTTCTTTGAAAGAGAGAAGTCCAATAGTAGGAGGTGGAATCCAAACTGACATTTCCTAGAGAGAAGTAAGAAAAAATAAAGGACGGCTGTTGTGAAGAAGAAGAAGCTGTTTTCAATTTTGTGTATTTCCGGTGCATATAAACACTCATTCTTACACAAAAAAGAACACAGCTTTCCTTTGGTACTTGGGAGAGAGAGTGCCAGGGAGGAGATGGAAATTCACTACCACCAAGTCGCTGGAACTTTGGGGAAATGCTGGAACTTGGTGAGTATTCCAAGGAAAAGGAAAAGAGCCTCATACACATTAGTCCTCTGTAAATGCCCAAGGAAAATGTGTTGTTGAGTGAAGTAGCTCAGGAGAGCATACGCATTTTAAGTGTGAGTCAAGGAAAATAAGCAGGTAGAAAAAAAGTGGTGGGGAGAAAACCAGGAAGGGAGAATATGTGGAGTGAGCTAATTAAGATCAGATATCACTGGCTAAATAATAATCTATATGGTGGACTCTTGTCATGCTTAGTGCAGATATTTACATTTGTAGTTGTATGCAGATATCCATCTTGTAAGTGATAGACTTGGTACACAGAAAAATCAGTTTACCCAGTTTAATGGATTTCCAATATAGTAGAAAACAGGAAAGCTATGTTCAGTAATTACCAATCACTGTTGTCCTTGGTAGACTGTTTTCTACAGCTTCTACTAAAGATATTTTCCAAATTAATTAAAGAATATTTTACTCTTTTCATTCAAAGGTAAAGTATGAAGTAACAGAGGATGTATATACTTCCAGGAAGAAACAACACCAGACCATGATGCATTATTTTTGTGCACTAAATACTCTTCAGTACAAGAAGAAAATAGCTTTGTTAGAACCTCTACTTGGATACATGCAAGCTCAGGTAAGTACTATAGTATGTTTTGAATTGTATCTGTCCTAAAAGCCTTGTATAGAGCTTGATATTTGTATTAACCATAAGGATATTGTAAACTGTTGTCAACATTCTAATTTGTATTATGGTTTTAAAAAGAATTTTTAAGACTGTCCTGGGTGTCTTATTGTAAGGTGGTTGGGAGAATGGTTTTCCTTGCAAATGAAGACTAAAATGTTTTAAATAAATGGAAATGCATTGTAATTAAGACTTCTCCCACCTCAGTTGGGGACAGGAGGCAGAAAGCTAGATGAATTTCAGAGTGCTATCTCTTGCTGGATCTTCTTTTCATTATTGCTTTATATGTCTGCAAAAGAATGAACAAGTTTGAGCCAGGCATGGTGACTCAAGCCTTTAATCCTACCACTCAGGAGACAGAGACATTCAGATCTCTGTGAGTTTATGGCTAGCCTAGTCTACAAAGAGAGTTCGAGGACAGCCAGAGCTGTTACACAGAGAAACCCTGTCTAAAAAACAAACAAAAAGAATAAGCAAGTTTGCATTTGTTTTATGGAATATGGTAGATGAGGTGTCTGGAGAGATGTCTCAGTGGTTAAGAGTACTGACTGCTTTCCTAGAGGACCCAGGTTCAATTTCCAGCATCTATATGGTGGGGGAATCAGACACTGTCATCTCACCTTCTAGGGCACTTGTCACACACATGATGAGCAGACATACACTCAGGCAAAACACCCATATGCATAAAAAAATAAAGTATTCAAATGCCCAAAAAGGTGCACATTAGGAAACTGGCTAGAAGATTGAGTTTGGGGAAATATATCAGTTTCTTAAAACCCAAGAAACTTTAATATCCCTTCAGGCATAAGAGTACTTATTTATAAACTAGCTGTGGTAGGTAGCCTGAGGTCAGAGAAATATTTGAGGCCACCCTGGATTACACAGTGAAACGTTATTTCAAATAACAGCAGCAAACTGCCTAAATATGTGAAAGGATATATAGCGGAATTTAATTCTAGTTTCCTTAGTAGCTCTGACTGGTGGATATTATAAACCATAACCTGTTATTGTACAAATCAGATAACCCGCTCTCATTTCTCTGTAATTCTGTGTCCTAGAAACTGTTGATGTGATTTACTCTAAATATTTTTTGTGTGTGTTTATACTGTACAATCTTCCACTCCTCTTCTACCTTAGATAAGTTTCTTTAAGATGGGTTCTGAAAATCTCAGTGGACAACTGGAAGAATTTTTAGCTAATATTGGAACAAGTGTACAGAAGTAAGTGTTTTGTTTTCATTAAAATGAAAATGAAATTATGTCAAAAATTTAATAGCTAAATATTTATATTTACATAATTACAATATTACATAATTTAAATATTTACAACTTGGGCTGGAGATATAGCTCAGTGGTTAAGCACACTGTCTGTTCTTCCAGAGGTCCTGAGTTCAATTCCCAGCAACCACATGGTAGCTCAGAACCATCTATCCTCGGATCTGCTGCCCTCTTCTGGCCTGCAGGTGTACACAAAGACCTCTAGAGCACTCATGTATTAAAAAAATATTTAAAGCTTAATTTTCTAAGGGTTAGTTTTCTTGCCATGAGTGTATTTCTCAGCTTTATGGCTAAGTTTGGGAGTTTAACTGTCTTTCCCCTAAATGTAAACTCTGGTTTCATAACACTGAAATTTGATGATGGTTTTAATGATATAAAGCTAGCTTTTATGTTTGACTAATAAAAATATATAATGGTAATTATCCATAAATAAAATTTTCTTTAAAATCTTATTTGTAAACCTTGCTTAGAAAATTAGTATGCAAATCCTGTTTTCTATGCTCTAGTATTTAGAGAGAGAAAGCAGTTCTAATCACCTTTAATGTGTGAATAACTATGATGTTAATCTGAGGCAAGGAGAGAGATGAAATTTAGGATTTTTCATTTTATTTTTTGCAGTGCTGGGGCTTGAACACAGGTCTGGGGCTTGAACACAAACACCATAGAGCAGTTTGAAAAGTACTCTACAGCTAGGTGTCCGGTTACTTTATTAGTGTTCAAATTTGATATTGTTTCTAAAATATCTAAGTTTAACATAGTGTTTAAAGTGAATTTATGTTACCTTAACCATATTTTGTCTGCTTTTTTAAAGAATTAAATATACGGGCGTGTAGGGTTGGTAAGGCATTCTTTGTTGTGGCTGGTAGTAACTAATCTATTCTCTGTGTTAGTGTTCGAAGGGAAATGGATGGTGATGTGGAGAGCATGCAGCAGACAATAGAAGACCTGGAGGTGGCCAGCGACCCTTTATATGTGCCTGACCCAGACCTGACCAAGTTCCCTGCCAATCGAAATTTAACCCGAAAGGCTGGATACCTAAATGCTAGGAAGTAAGAAAACTACTGTCATTTTCATACTACATCTTGTAACAGCAAATTGATAGAATGTATAATTATATTGTTTGCCAGTTGTTTTGGTTTCACTAAAGGTTGAAACTTAAAAAAAAAAATCACATTTATTTATTTATTTATTTATTTGTATGTAAACATTTTTATGTTTTGTGTGTACACATGTTGTAGCAGTGTAGGAGTGTTGGTGAGAGGGCAGCATGCTGGACTCCCGCTCTACCATGTAGGTGCTTGTGTAGCATTCAAGTCACCAGGCGTGGCAGGAAGTCCCTTTAACCAGTATGCCGTCTTAGCACCGCAAGGTTGAAACTTTTTAGTATTGTATTTATTTATATAAGCTTGTTGATAGGGTACACAAAAACTTTAAGAATCCTACCTTAATATTTATGGAATAATTTGAATTTAAATTTGAATTTGAATCTAAATAAGCCTATCATGATATGTAGATGCTACTAAATATTATGTTAATATTAATCACACATTTCAGATGTGATTATATCAAGTCAAAATTGAGTTTTCGTTGAAAATGGGCCAAGTTTTTTCCCGCTCTCTCTTATTATTCTCTTCAATTTTCAGTGCTGTGTTGGAGCTCAGACTCTTGAGCATCCTAGGCACATGCTGTCCCATTGAACTAAGTCCCCAGCTGTCACTTGATAATGGTGAAGTAGATTAGCCCTAGAAATAAGATTGAATTTCTTTTCTTGAATCGTGAGCTGTAACTTGGATTTTTGATGTATCTTTGTAACAGTTGCAATTTAATAATTTCTACCCTTGATTTTGAAACAACACATGTTCACAAGTGAGTCGTCATGTGCAAAACCATTTCAGAGTCTGAAAAAGTGATATATCTTCTTCCCTTGGTGCCTTTTGTAGATTGTTTTGTTTTTACATGCTGCTTTTTCTTGTGTCTGCTGGTAATAAGGGATTTCTTAGGAGTCATTATTAAAATATCAATGTGTTTTCTTTAGTAAAACAGGCTTGGTGTCATCTACCTGGGACAGACAGTTTTACTTCACGCAGGGTGGAAACTTAATGAGTCAAGCCCGTGGAGATGTGGCAGGAGGCCTGGCCATGGACATAGACAACTGTTCAGTGATGGCAGTGGACTGTGAAGACAGACGATACTGTTTTCAGATCACTTCTTTTGATGGAAAAAAGTTAGTATTATTCTGCTGCTAATAAGATATACATTTTAAAATAAAATGTTGAATTATTTTTTTGTTTAAAATAGACATTTAGAATTACTGTGAATTATTTATATATTTTATGTGCATTGGGCTTTTGCTTTCATATATATGTGTTTGAGGATTTCAGATCCCCAGGAACTGAAATTATGGACAGTGGCAAGCTGCTGGGAATTGAACCTGGATCTTCTGGAAGAGCAGTCAGTGTTCTTAGTCACTGAGCTATCTTTCCAGCCCCATTAAATGGTTTTTTTAATACTTTGAAGTTGTTAGAGCAACAAATGGTGCAAACCTGTGATTTCACATTTAAGATAAGGCACTTAAAAATCCTGCATAGTATTGGGAAGGTAGTGTGACTTAGAATGTCCGCCATGGGTCATTTACTTACTCTGTTCTTGGATTAGTTACTGATAACCCCTCTGTTCTCCATTTTTCTGTATATCAAATGGAGGCAGAGGAGTTGTACTGTCAATAATTGTGAGGAATAGAAATCTAGCAAACATAATGTGCTTATATATGTACAGATTCTAACAGTAGTCTTATTTTGAACTGTTAATGAGTTACTTGTAGTTATGTTATTTTATTCATTATTGTTTTTATGCCCTTTAAAAAAATTCTATTACCTTTACATTAAATGCGAATCTATAGTGTAGAACAATTTTTCAAAAAAACATAAATGTAAATAGGGAATGAAAAAAAAAACACCTGTTAATTTTATGTATAGCATTTTGTTTCCTTTTAGTTTTTATCCTGAATACATTTTTTTCCTTTCCCCTCCTCCTTTCCATCCTCTTTCTTCTTCACCTTGAACCCACAGCCTTGAGCATTCTAAGCAAGTCTCTGCCATTGAGCTAGTGCCACAGCCCTTTTTGTAAAATTTCATTTTGTGATAGGTTCTTAGTAAGTTGTTCAGGCTGGTCCTCACTTGTCATCCTCCCACCTTAGCCTCTGAGGTAGTTTAGGGATAAGTACATTTTCTTAAATAATTGAAGGATATTTTGTATACATAAAGTAGATCTGCATCCATTTAAAAAAAACATTTTATAGGACTGGAGAAATAGCTCAGCAATTAAGAACACTTGCTACTCTTACAGAGGTTCCTGGTTCTGTTCTCAACACCCATATCCAGTGGATCAAAACTCCATGTAGCCCCAGTTCCAGGTGTTTTGACACTCTTTCCTGGCCTTAAGGACATCTGCATTTGTGTGGTGCACCTAAACTCACATACATATAAAAAAACAGTAAAAACGCATTTTTAATGGTTGTATTATAATCTTTCAAAAACCATACAACATAGTTTAAACGTTTTCCTAATGATACCAATTTAAGTTAGCCGAGATGGATTTTGACTTTTGAACTTACTTATTATTTAGAAGAAATCTCTAGGTTCTCTGAAAGTCATTTTTTTCTCCATAATATTTATGTACATTAAGGTACCTTTCTTCATAAAAGAGAATTTTGTTTACTCTCTTAGCCACGTGATTATTTTCCTAGTCCTTCTATAGATATACAGTGAATGTCAGTGCTTTATATTAGAGTTCCTATTTGCTAACAAGTTAGCACTACATTTTTGTTTTTAGCATTAGCATTTTGCTAATGCTTGGCATGGTTCTCATTTTTTTCTGATAAGATGGAAAACTAATAAAATTTAAATTTTCTCTTAAAATATCAATGTATGGACAGAAGCCAACTATTTCTGTTGGTGGTCCATTTGTTGCAGTTTTTATTTATACTTAAGGGAGAAACTGTCAATAGTGAACTTAGTATTTCCTAGTTAGATAACCCATAGAAATTCTAGTAAGTTGAAGTGGGTTTTCTCTTTTTATGTTGTCTTCTGGAAGCTGGTATTCCCATTTGGTTTTGCACATTGTAGACAGCTACTTGGAGTTCTTAAGTCTTAAATCCTGGAGCTACTGTTGGGCTTCTTTCCCTTAAGTACTTGTCACTTGTGTTTTTTTCTTTAATTTTAAAGTTGAGGCTAAAACTTTCACTGTTTTCTCCATAGATCTTCAATTTTGCAAGCAGAGAGTAAAAAAGACCATGAAGAGGTAAAAAAAAGTTTTATAAAGTAAATTTTGTCTGTTTTGTTTTTTTGAGACAGGATTTTTCTGTATAACCTTGGCTGTCCTGGAACTCACTCTAGACCAGACTGGTATCAAACTCTGAGATCAGCCTGCTTCTGCCTCCCAAGTGCTGAGAGTAAAATTAATTTCTTCAACATTTAAAGCTAGTTTTTGTTCTTCTGAAAATAGAACATTAAAGTATTTACTATAGAAAATTTGGAAAAATCTTAATTAAAAATGACTTAAAGTCCCTTGTTCTCAAGTAGCATTCTTAGTTTTCAAACAGTTTTATAGCTGGAGGAACCTTAGACACCATTTCTGCACTGTCTTAAAGTGCTATGTTCAGCAGTGACTGTAATCTGGCAGGCTTAGTGGCATGCGTTGGCAGTTTCATTTATCCTCTGTTGTCACTAACCTTTGGGACACTGCTTGCCGCAGTAAGAACGTGGCTTGGCGGCAGCAGATACGGGACAAAAAGAAGCAACAAAGGCTTAGAACTGTGGGAAAATGAAAGACAGAAAAACAAAGATTTAGGAGTCTGTTCTTTCTCACAAGCCTTTTAGTTTTGACTCCAGCTATACTCCTAGTAAACTACATATGGAAGGAAAGGTACTATCAAGACTGATAATTTAAAAACTGTTTTCAGAAATATTCTTCATCTTATTTAGTATTATAATTTTATTGGTAAAAAAAAATACAGTTGGAAATTCTATAGAGACCTATATGTATTTATTTCTCATGGGAAAGAATAATTTTGGTCTTTGAGAACACAGATATTTCTGCTCTGTGTGTGTTTTACCAGAGTATGTATTAGTTTTGTGAGGCCTGTCAGGCTCTGGAATCCTTGAAAGTGAAGCAGAGGATGTGGAATAGGGTTTTTTGTTTTTTGTTTTTTTCTATTTGAAAGAAGGAAGATGTATAATATACATTCACCAGGAAGAATTTGTGTTTTAATTTTTCACATAAATATTGTTATGGTAACTGAGTTCAGAATACCATGTTTGGTGGGAATTAAGGGAGGAAGGAATATAAAAAATATACTGTTAAGTTACGATTTAACATGATTACTATTTATTTTGTATAAATAAATTTATTAAAATAATTCAATCTGAAGATCTTTTACATGTATATGTTTATAGCAGGTTTTTGTTTGTTTGTTTGCTCGGGATTGAATCTAAGGATTCACATACTTTGTTAAGTATGTGCTCTATCACTGAGTTACATCTCCACCCCTAAGATGAAGAATATGGCTATTCTAATGAAAATTGTTTCAGTTTAATATTGGGTAGCCTTCCTGAGTAGAGAGGCTTTATTGAAAAAGACATTAGTAATCATATTTAATTTTTTCTTTTTCAGTGGATTTGTACAATAAACAACATATCTAAACAAATATACTTGAGTGAAAACCCAGAGGTAATATTTTTATTTTGTTATCCAGATCTATCAGAATGAAGTAATTTTGTAGGTTATATGGCTTTTATTAATTGACTCATTTCTCAAGTTCTGTAATCTCAAGTACAGAATCCATATGATTCTGTTTGGATTGCTTCAGTGTACCATGGATTGTCTATCACAGAACTGTGTTATTTCAAAATGTACTGAAATCAATTACTCAACTGGTATTGACAATTATCTTCATGTTGAGTGCCATGGAGTAGGTAAAAATGGAGGAGAAACTCCGTGGCTTCCTCTAGGAGTTACTGTGGTAAGTCAAAAAGGAAGCTGTGTGACATTTTATGTACAACATTATTAGAAGCACATGGTTAAAAAAGCACACATGGTAATCACTTACAGGCTTACATTTTGGGAATGTTAGGATAAGTGAGGACTTTGTTTTAGAGAAAAATTTATAGAGATGATGGAAACCTGAGCTAAGATTTGTTCAAGGAAAAAAGGAGACACTGTAAATCTTGTTCAAATATATTTTATGATTTTGGTACATCTGTAATGAATCAAACTGAGCTTTCAGTTTGCAGATTATTCTTTGAGTAGCAAGGGTTTCAAACCTGGTGCACCTCAGTGTGTTAACTTAGTCATAGAAACAGTTCAGACAGGCAAGTAGAATCTAAGGGTACCAGTAGCTGAAAGACTGGAATGAGCCTCTGCTATGTAATAGTTGGGAAAAGACTTGGTCCTAGATGGGAGCTGTCCAAACTCCTTTGTAGACGTTGGCTGGCTGTGCAGTGAGCCCAGGTGCTTCTCCTGCTGGGTAGGGACTGATGATTTCATTTAAAAGTCTTAGTCACAAGCTTCTCTTCCCCCTCCCCCAACACCAGACAGGATTTCTTGGATCTGCCTCTCTTTACTCACCCTCCCAATCCAGAGCTACCATACCCAGATTAAGTTACTCTTGATGTTAATGGTGGATTTGATAGGAGGGTCTAGACTAGTTAGTAACTAACTGAGTAAAAGGTAAAGAAAAAAATGATAAAGATGACTTCCAGGTTTTAAATTCAAAGACTTCTGTTTAGAAAAAAAGAGGAATTCTGTTTTTGTTAAAATGAGATGCCATCAAGTATATTCATAATTTTATCAATTATATAACTATATTCTAGAAGAGTTATTTTATATTTAATGAATGTCTAATTTTTTATCCTCTATAAAATATTTTGAATGACTAGGCAGTATGCTAGGTGATAGCAGTATAAACCTTAATTCAAAGTAACTGGTAGTTAAAAATTAATAGAAAAAGAATATGTTCCATTATGTATTTTAGTAGAAAGAAACTGGAATTAGTCTTGAATATAGGAAGTTTATATTGCTTGAAATTTATGTACCTTACTAGTAAGGTCAGAGAATGGAAGTACCTCAGTAGTTTTAGTTTATATTTTAAACATAACTCAAGAGCTTTCTGACAGTTTTAAGAGTTATTTCAAACTTTTAGTTTCTTACATTATTGATACTAATTTTATTATTTCTTTTTAAACAAACCAAACCAAACTAGGAAACTGCTGCACGAGTAAATCAGTCTGCTCTGGAAGCTGTCACTCCTTCCCCATCTTTCCAGCAGAGACATGAGAGCCTGCGCCCAGGAGGGTGAGTTAGTATGTGGGGTTATTTAAAGTGTTAGTGAGCACTTTGACATTTAACAGTGCTACTTAGACGTGTACTAAGTCATCTCTGAATAACAGATGTGTATTTTCAAAATGACAGATTATGAATAAGGGTCTGTAGCATAGGCCAGAAGTTGATATAGTGAGAATTTTATTTCTAAGACAGTCTCTCACAGGCCTGGAGCTCACTGATTTGGTAGGCTGATTGACCAGTGAGTTTCTTGCCTCTTCTATCTCTGCACCTCAGTACTGTGCTTGCAGATGCATGCTGCCATGGCATCTCATTTTAAAATATGAGTATTAAAGATTAAAATCCAGGTTCTTGCTGGGTGGTGGTGCCACCCAACCTCTAATCCCAGCACTTGGGAGACAGAGGCAGGTGGATCTCTGAGTTTGAGATCTTGGTCTACAGAGTGAATTCCAGGCCAGCTTGGTCTACAGAGTGAATTCCAGGCTAGCCAGGGTACAGAGTAAAACCCTATGTCAAAAAAACAAACAAAAACCAGCTTCTCCTGCTTAGGCAGCAGGCAGTTTACCAGCTGAGTCATTTTCCTAGTCCCAGTTTATGGAAACAAAGCTTATGGAAAGGAAGGAATTTTATTTTATTTTTTTTTTTCAAGACAGGGTTTCTCTGTGTAGCCCTGGCTGTCCCGGAGTTCACTCTGTGGACCAGGCTGGCCTTAACCTCACAGAGAGCCTCCTGTCTCTGCCTCCCAAGTGCTGGGATTAAAGGTGTGTGCCACCACCTCTAGGAAGGAATCTTTTACTGAATAAATAGCTAGCTGATTTGGGATTAAATTTTTATTCTTTGAGTCAGGGTCTTGCGTTATGAGCCAGGTGGGCCCAGAAATGCAATCTGCTACCTCCCCTTCCTGGGATTACAGATAGGTGCTTCTGTGCCTGCCTTAGGGATGTTTTTCATTAGAGTGCTGTATAATCTCATTGACTTAAAATACTGTTTTCTTGTAGTCTGCTAAGCATTGAACTTGTGAAAGAAAAAAACTAAATTCAGTGCCTTCTTGTTTTCCTTTGTGGTTAGACAATCTCGGCCACCAACAGCTCGAACCAGCAGTTCGGGGTCCTTGGGGTCAGAGTCTACAAATTTGGCTGCCCTCTCTCTAGATTCTCTTGTTGCTCCAGATACTCCAATACAGTTTGATATAATTTCTCCTGTGTGTGAAGATCAGCCTGGCCAGACAAAAGCCTTTGGCCAAGGAGTAAGGTGAGTATTGATGTCAGGAAGACAATGTAAGATTTATGATTTATATCATAATATAAGATATCACAGTATAAGATTTATGATTCCATGTGTGGTGCATTTCTGTATCAGCTATGTTGGTTTTTTTGTGTAATTACCTAACAGCATTTTCATAGTTGGAGTAGAACCATACGGGTTTTTCTGTTGGTCTTCTGCATCTATTAAAGGTGTTAGGGTAATCAAATGTCAAAAAATTTAATTCTGAATTGATTGTAAAGTCTATTACTTGGGCATTTGACCTGGTAATTGCAGAAGAAGTGATAGTCTATCTTTAGGTTGTGACATTATTTTTAAAATTCTGTCAGAATAAGGGGCTGGGATGTAGCTCAGCTGGGAGTGTGCATGCCTAGTGTGCATGAAGGCTTGGATTCAATCTCTTGCAGCACAGAAAAACTGGACATGGTTAGCTCATGCCTGCAGTTGTAGTACTTGGGAATTGGGAGTAGGAGAATCAGAAGCTCAAGGTTGTCTTGGCAATATATGTGTGTGTGTGTAGTGTGTGGTATGTGTAGCAAATTCAGGTCCAGTTTGGACTATATGAGACCCTGTCTCCATGATATTGGTGATGATGAAGAAGAATACTCTTGTCAAAGTACTTAATTTTGAAATTGTTTTTAGGGGTCCTGGCTAGAAAAATGGCTCAGAAATTGAGAGAGCTTACTGCTGTTTTAGTTTATAGCACCCACATGGCAGGTCACAATTACCTGTGACTCTGGTTCCAGGGAATCTAAAACCACCTTCTGGCCTCCACAGGTCCCTGAGTGCTTGTGGTGTACAACAACTCACGCAGACAAATGCACATACATAGAAAGAAATGAAATTATGGCAAATCATTTATTAAGGCGGTTGGGCACTTACTACATTAAATTTGGATATGACATTAATATAATCATGAAAATTTGAATAAATATACTAAGTATGCACAGCATTTGATATACTAAGCCAGGCTGATATGAAAGAGATCAGTACTGGGTTGGAGAGGTTGCTCGGCAGTTAAGAGCACTTGCTGTTCTTGCAGAGGACCCAGGTTCACGTCCCAGCACCCACATGCAGCTTACACTCTTCTGTAACTCCAGCTCTAGGGGATCGGAAGCCCTCTTCTGGCCTCCACTGGCACTGGACACATAAGTAGTACATATGTATACATGTGGGCACACGTCTGTATGCATAAGAGAATAAATCTTTTTAAAGGAAGATCAGTATCTCACCCTTTTTAGTGTGTCTGTCATGTACACGTGTGCAGATGCACATATTTACGTGAATATTTGTGGAGGCCAGAGGACAATTCAGAGTTGTTCCCCCAGTGATATTCCTCAGCTATTCATTCTTTTGATAAAGAGTCTCCCCCTGGCCTGGAGCTTGCCAAAGTTGGCTGGCTGTCCAGTGAGCTCCAGGCATCTATCCATTTCTGCCTCTGTAGAGCTGAGATTGCAAGTGTGTGCAACCTTGCTTGGCCTTTTTTTTGTGTGTATGCATATGTGTGGAGTATTTGAATAAACACTGTTTATTCAAAACAGGGTTTTTCTGTACAGCCCTGGTTGTTCTGGAACTTGCTCTGTAGACCAGGCTGAGCTTGAACTCAGAGATCTCTCTGCCTCTACCTCCTGAGTGTGCTACCACAGCCCTGGTTTTTTTGTTTCTTCATTTGTTTTGTTTTTTTTCTTTCTTTCTTTTTTTTTTTTCTTTTTCTTTTCTTTTCCCGAGAGTTTCTTTATATAGCCTTGGCCATCCTTGAACTTGCTTTGTAAACTGGCCTGGCCTTTTAACTCAGAGCTCCACCTGCCTCTGCCTCATTGGTGCTGTGAGGTACATCACCATGCCTGAATAGTTGGCTTTTTAAAAAAAAATATTTATTTATTTATCATTTATACAGCATTCTGCCTGTGCAGCAGAAGAGGGTCCCATCTCACTATTGATGGCTATGAGCCACCATGTGGTTGCTGGGAATTGAACTTAGGACCTTTGGGAAGAACAGCCAGTGTTCTTAACTTCTGAGCCATCTCTGCAGCCTGCTAGTTGGCTTTTTTATATAGGTTTTGGGGGTTGAACTCAGATCTGACTGAGCATGTTCTTAGCCCCTGTCCTGTTTTCTTACTGCCATAAGTATTTTAGACTACTGCTTCTAAGAATCCCTTTGATTTGAACTTTTTCCTTCCTTCCTTGTGATGGTGCCACAAGCTAAGAAAGGAAGCGGGGAAGTAGCTTTTACCTTTGGTTTAGTTTTCTCACTGCATTGGTACTTATACCTTGAGAAGTAGAGTTCCGTTTTGTTTTACTCTGTTTGTGGTGCTGGAGATCAAACCCAGGCTTCGGGTGTATTATAGCAAGCCCTCTTAGTACATATGTGTGTGTGTGTACACACACGGACATAATGTCTATACATATATAGACGTATACATATATATGTCTATATATGTGTAATACTTATATGTAGATACAGGAAATACAATTAACAACAACAACAAAAAGAATTCATATTTTGAACCAGACAGTGTTCAAATCTTTATAGTTAACTTGCAATTTGTACTTAAAAAACGGAGACTTGGGATTTTTACAGCAATAGGGAATCTGTGGCATTTTCTCAACCCTCCAAAATTGTCACCACATTAGTTTTCCTCCATCTTTTTTTTTTATTATTATTAGAAAACGGTTTAATATGAGGAGTTTTGTTGTGTGTGGTTAAATTTATGCCTACTTAATAAAGTACAGCAATGAAGGGCTGCAGTAGATAAATCAGTTAATGCAGACAGACACGTTACATTTGGCTCATTATTCAGTATGAGACTGAAGTATTTTGTATTTTGTATAGTATTTTGTCCATCTTATTATTCACTAACAGAGTGGGATACTTTAGAGCCTTTCTTTGTAAATATGTAAAGTTCTATGACTCAGTTTTTAGTTTTGGTCTCTTCATGTTCTTACGGTGACTGACCTTTTTGTTCATTTTTTTTTCTTAAACTTCAGGCGTACAAATCCATTTGGAGAATCTGGAGGAAGCACAAAATCAGAAACTGAAGGTAGAACAGATTGCAGTTTTCATTCTAGAGTGACCCAGTAGTAACCTTTGAAGTGTGTTATTTGCATTTGCTCTGCTGCTATGCTCCGTTTTGATGATATTTTCACTTTAGAATTTTCTCAGTTCCACTTTAGTACTCTTAAGGCAACCAAAACCTAATACGACTTCAGAAGTTACTCATACAAGATTGTAGAATGTCATAGACGTGTAGAATGTCATAGACTTTTGACCTCATAGGCAAGTTCTTAGTACATAAACTGTCCCTTAAGCTTTTTTGAAAAAAATTATTTGCATTTTCATACCTTCCACCCCCTGAGATCCTTGACTTCAGTAGCCCTGGGTAGTTGGCTAGGTTTCTAGTCTTGGTATGCTTCCCCTGTTGTTGAGTGGGTTTTAAGTCTTAATTAGAGAGCTGTAACTGCCAGGGTGTGCACACCAGCATTGTACCCTAGGGTTATTGTGCCGTGCTAGTGGTCGTTGTGGTTCATAGGCATCATATCTGGGTAGGACTGTTGGTTGTTTCCCTCTTTTGGAAACTTGGATGCTGTCTTCTGGTACCATGAAAGCTCATTCTCAGGGAGGGAGGAGGCAATTTCAGCTCAGGGGTCTCTGGGCCAAGCATCTTAAAAGTTCATGGTGTCTTCAGCAATAGGGAACTTACTTTCTACCTCTCAGGGGCAACCAAGGCCTCTGGAGTGTTGTGTTTTGGGAGTCTTTCAGACAGCTCTGACCAACAACTTGAAAGAGGCCTTCTCATGCCTGCTGTTGGGGTTTTGGTTAGATAGTCTTTGGCTCTTTGAGGGAATATTGTCAGCCCAAATGAAAAAAATTATCTCATTTAAACTATATACATATATTTATGCACAGACTTATGTACATTATAGGCTTTTTGGTAGTTAGTTGAGTAATTCCTTATGGCTTTTTCAAACATACTGTTATTTTACCCTCCTTTTTCCTTCTGTGTATTTTCTTCCTTTGTGACTACAGACCCCATCTTTTCTTCCCATTTCATGATCAGACATCTCTACTCTATTATAATCTTCTCTCTATTGCTTCTCCCCAACCCCTGGCCTCAGCAATAATTTTTTTTGTTTTCCTGGTTTTTGTAGTTACTTCAGGATATATACTCTCATTTTAAGATTTGGAGCTAGGAATCTAAAATTAGAGAAAACATGTTATATTTTGTCTTTCTGGGTCTGGGTCATCTCACTCAATACAGTGAGCTTTAATTTCCTTGTCTTGGTTTATTGCTCCAGCTAGTGCTTTGAGCACAGTAGTGAAAGGAGTGGGGAACTGGACATCTCTGTCTCGTCTTGCCTTCAGTGGGATTGTTTTAAGTTTTTTTCTACTTTGCATGATAATGGCTGTTTCATATATGGCTTTTATTATATTGAGCTGTGTTCCTTCTAGTCCTACTAGGACTTCTATCTTGAAGGCATGTCTGATTTTTGTCAGCGGCTTTTTCTGCATCTATTGAGCTGATCATGTGATTTTTGTCTTTAAGTCCATTTAGGTTTATTGCATTTGTTGACTTGTATATGTTGAACTATCCCTGCATTTCAGGGGTAAAGTCAAGTTTGTCATAGTGCATAGCCTTTTTGGGTTCTCTTAGTATTTAGTAAGTACTTTATTGAGAATTTTTGAATCTATGTTCATCAGAGATATTGGGCTGTGATTTTCTTTTGTTGTTGCTGTTATTTGTTTTTACCTGGTTTAGATATTATATGGTACTGGCTTCCTAGAAGGAGTTTGGGAGTGTGTCTTCTGTTTCTGTTTTTTGAATAGTTTAAAAGGATTGGCTGTAGATCTTTGAAAGTCTGGTAGAATTCTGGCCCTGCTCTTACTTTGTCTGAAAACTTTTTTATTACTATTTTATTTTCTTCATTTATTACGCATATATGTTTAGGTTTCTGAGTTCTTGGTTTAATTTAGGTGGTTTGGCTGAATCTAGAAATTTGTTTCTTTTAGGTTTTCCAGTTTAATAGAGAAGAGGTTTTTAGAATATTCCTTTGCAATATTATGAATTTCTTTGGTGTTAAAATATTTCCTCATTCATTTTTGATTCTGTTTGTTTGGGTCCTCTCTTTCTTTTAGTTACTGGGGTTTTTGTGTCAGTCTTTATCTTCTCAAAGAACTAGTTCTTAGATCATTGATTCTGGGTTTTGTTTGTTTGTTTTGCTTCTCTTTTTCTATTTTATTGGTTTATACTCTGACTTATATTATTTCTTGCTGTCAGCTGGGTTTGGATTTGGTTTGTTCTTGGTTTTCTTTTCTTTTTTTTTTTTTTTTTTTTTTTTTTTTTTTTTTTTTCTCTCTTTCTCTCTGTTTGACACAGCCCTGTGTAGCCCTGGCTATCCTGAAACTCACTCTGTAGACCAGGCTGGCCTCAAACTCAGAGATCTACCTGACTCTGCCTCCCAAGTGGTGGGGTTAAATGTGTGTACTACTACTGCCTGGCAATTATTGAGTTGTATCATTAATTATTTATCTGTGCTCTTTCTGATTTTTAATGTAGGTATTTGGAGCCCTAAATTTCTTTCCAAGGACTACTTTCAATATGACTCAGAAGTTTTGTTTTGGTGTGTTTTCATTTTCATTTAGATCCAGGAAATTTTTTCTTTCTTGATTTCTTGTTTGACCCATTCATCATCCAGGAATGAGTCATCTAGTCGTCATGAGTTTGTTTACTTACTAAATCTTATTGCATTGTGCTCAGATAGCATACAGAGTTACTTCAGTCTCTCTGAATTTGTCAAGATCTTTTTTGTGTCCTAGGATGGGTTCATTTTAGAAAAGCTTCTGTGTGCTGCTGAATAGAATGTGTATTCTTTAGTGTATGGGTGAAATATTCTGATGTTATCTCTTTTTATAATTAAATTTTTATTTTTTTATGTTAATTACAGTTTATTCACTTTGTATCCCAGCTGTAGCCTCCTCCCTCATTCCCTCCCAATCCCATCCTTCCTCCCTCATCTCCTCCCATTCCCCTCTCCAAGTCTACTGATAGGGGAGGTCCTCCTCCCCTTCTATCTGACCCTAGCCTATCAGGTCTCACCAGGACTGGCTGCATTGTCCTTCTCTGTTGGCCTGGCAAGGCTGCTTTCCCCTTGGGGGGTTGGTCAAAGAGCCAGCCCCTGAGTTCATGTCAGAGACAGTCCCTGTTTCCCTTACTAGTATCACTTGGATACTGAGCTGCCATGGGCTATATCTGAGCAGGGCTTCTAGGTTATCTCCATGCACAGTCCTTGGTTGGAGTATCAGTGTCAGAATAGATCCCTGTGCCCAGATATTTGGTTTTGTTCTGTTGTTCTCCTTGTGGAGCTCCTGTCCTCTCCAGGTTCCGCTATGTCCCCTTCATTCAAAGGATTCCCTTCACTCTGCCCAAAGTTTGGCTGAGTCTCAGCATCTGCTTTGATATTGATGTTATCTGTTAAGTTCATTTGATGTATGATAGTGTCAGTTCTAATGTTTCTCTGTTAATTTTTTGTTTAGATGATCTGTCTGTTGGAGAAAGTGGGGTTTTGGAATCAGTACTTATGGGTTGATGCTAACCTGTGTTTTTAAATCTATTAGTACTTTTTTTTTTTTTTTTTAAATGAAATTGGATTCATTCACTAGCCTTTAGTGGATGTGTATTTAGGATTGCAATGTCTTCTTGGTTAAGAGTTCCTTTGGTTAGAATGAAGTGTCCTTCTTTATCTTTTATGATTAGTTTTAGTTTGAAGTCTGTTTGTCAGATACTAGGATAGGACACCTGCCTGCTTCCTGCTCTCATTTGATTGGAGTACTTGTATGCATTCTTGTACTCTAACAGGATGCCTGCCTGTCTTTAAATCTGTGTTTCTTGTGAACAAAAGACAGATGCATTTTTTTTTTTTTGAGATTCAAGGTATGTTTATTTTTTACTTTTTTTAAAACACTTTTTAATGATTTGTGCATTGGTGTTTTGCCTGCATATGTTTGTCTGTGTGAGGGTGTCAGATTACCTAGAACTTTCATTACAGACAGTTGTGAACTGTCACGTGGGTGCTGGGAATTAAACCAGATCCTCTGAAAGAGCAGCCAGGACTCTTAACTGCTGAGCCACCTCTCTAGCTCCTATTTGTCACTCTTCAAGACTTGTTTTTGACTCAGAAGTAGAAGCTCTGAGGTAGGACAGCCTACATCTCTGGCAATTTGTTCCTGGTACGTTTTTTGTTTCCATCATTCTCTTGGCCAAAAGTTTAGCATATCCTGCAGCCTGCTCCTTATGTTTTGTTTGTTTGTTTTGTTTTGTTTTAGTATGTTGTTTCTTTACAACAGTGTGTCAGTGTTTGTGTTACTGGACACAGGGAGTGACAGGAAGCTGAATCTTGGGTGCTTTGGTCCTGGGCTTCTTAGCTTCTTTTTTAAGGGCTTTCTGACAACATGTTGATGTACATTATCTTCTTTAGAAAGATTAAAAAGCTTTCTGATTCTGCTAGCTTTTTTAGGTCCCAACTGAGAAGGCACAGTAGTATCTGTCAGTCCAGGAACATCCTTCTCTCCCCCTTTTTTTATAATAACCAAGATGAGAACACTCAGAGTGGCATCCACAATGCATCCACAAATGGACTTGCGCTCCCTCTCTCCAGTTCTCCTTGGTCTATAACAAGAATGCTCTGTACTCAACTGCAGGCACACTCTACCATGGGTCACAGAATGCCTTGCTTCATGGGAAAACCTTGTTTGTCATTCCCAGCACTGGTCTGGACCACTTAACCCTTCCACTCTTGACCCAGAACATCAGCAGCTAGCTACTTCTGTGGTCATGTGCTTCTCATAGAACATATGAAGCTTGCGCTAATTGTCCACGTCAATGAGTTTCTGACAGACAGTAGCAGGGAAGAAGATATTCAGCTTCATCCTGACACAGCTGACCACCTAGGACATGTTACCAAAAAAGAGAGGATTTTGTTTTTTGATCCATTCAGTCTGTGTTTCTTGTTTTCAGAATTGAGGCTATTGATATTTAAGGTTATTATTGAAATGTGTGTGTTAATTTCAGTTATTGTGTTTTAGGTTCTTGGTGTTGTATTTTCAGTGGTATTTTGTATTTTTAATAATTATGGCTCTATTTCTTTCTACAGTCTCTTGGATATGCTCATTTCTCTTGGTCTCTTGGTCTTTTAGGACTTGAATGTATTTCTAGTTTTCAGAGGTTCCATTGAGAAATCAAGCTATTATTTCAATGGACTTTTTAAAAAAAATATGTGGGGTGTGTTTGTGTCTTGCAGCTTTCAACACTTTCTTTGTTATGTATACTTAGCGTTTTAACTCTGATATATGTGCTGGCTAGTCTTATGTCAACTTATGTCATACAAGCTAGAGCTGTCTGAAAGAAGGGAACTTAATTGAGAGAAATGGCTTCATAATATCCAGCTGTAAGGCATTTTCGTAGTTATTGATGGAGGAGGGCCCAGCCCATTGTGAGTGGCTCCACCCCTGGGCTGGTGGTCCTGGGTTCTATAAGAAAATAGGCTGAGCAGGCCATGTGAGGCAAGCCAGTAAGCAGCACCCCTCTGTGGCCTCTGTATCAGCTCCTTTCTCCAGGATCCTACCATTTGAGTTTCTGTCCTGACTTCACCTTTCATGATAATCAGCAATGTAGAAGTGTAAACTGAATACACTCTTTCCTCCCCACAGCGGGGTGGGAGGGAGGGGAGAATGCAACTTTTTGCTCATGGTGTTTTGTTACAACAATAGAAACACTAAGACAATATATTATGGGGATTTTCTGTTTTGTCTATTTGGTATTCTGTACTTCTTGTATTTGTGTAGGGATGTCTTTCCTTAGTCTGGGAAAGTTTTCTTCTATGATCTTGTGAAAGATCTGATCTGTGCCATTGACATGGGATTCTTTTCTTTCATCTATGCCTATAATTAAAGGTTTAGTTTTCATGGGGCCTCACATTTCCTATATATTCATTAACTGTGTTTTAAAATTTTTTATATATATAATCTATCTCTCTCTATATATATTAGATTATTTGGTCTAGACCCTTTACTTTATCTTCTGTATTTTATTTGTAGGGCTTCCCTTTGAGTTTTCTGTTTGGCTTACTGGACATTTCAGGTCCATCCTCGTTTCATTTGAGTCCTCTTCAACAATTCTGTTGCTATACTGAATTCTATTCTCAAGTCCTAGATTATCCTCATCATTTTCACCAACCTTATATTTTCTTGGGCATCACTCAGGTATTTGTTCTCAAGTTCTTTCTCCTTAGTTTCATTGAGCTGTTTCTTTGTGTCTTAAACTGTTTAAATTTACTTGATGAAGTTTATGATTGTTGGTTTACATTCTGTGTCTTGGGGTTCACCAAGGCAAATCTCATTGGCAGACACTTCTATGGCACTGGTAGGTTTTGGAGAGGAAATACTAGCTTGAACTTTTCATATTGTTCGTATTCTTGAAATAAGATCTTGGCATATGGACTTCTTAGTCTTATGTCTAGTATGAACAGCAAGTTGGGACACAAGAAAGGATGTACAGGGTTATCCCTAGAGGTAAGAAATGGCTTAAGTGGTAGGAAGTCAGGTGGGCAGAGTGGACTGGACTGGTGAAAAGGATATGTGTTCTCTTCCAAGCCTGGAATGTAGTGGTAGATGAGGTTGGATATCATATGGGAGGGGCTTACAGGTTGGGAGGAAATAGGGTAGGTCTTGGGTAGAGGTTGGTTGAGGCTCAGGTATGTGGCCCAGATTAGGCCAGCGCACTTGATGTGGGACCCAGGTAGGTTGGGGAGGGGGTGAAGGATGTGTGGAAGGGTATGTACAGTCTTTCAGTTCTATTTTTTTAAAGATATTATCAAATAACTAGGCTGCCTTCAAATATAATACATAGCCAAGGATGACTTTGAACTCTAATCCTTTTGCCTCTCCTTTCCAAGTACAAGGATTGCAGGCACATGTCCCCATACCCAGCCAGTAGCTGGGTTTCTTGTTGATTTTATTGTGTGTTATGTGTGTGGTATATGTGTGTCTGTGCATGTATGTGTGGTATGTATTCTCACGTGCGTGTGCGTGCGTGTGTGCATGTGGGTGTGTGTCTGTTTCTGTGTCTATATTGGGCATCTTCTTGTATCCTATTTTTTGAGACATGGCCCCTCACTGAATCTGGAGCTTGCTGGCCATCAATTTCCTCTCTGTGTCTCTTCCTTATGCTGGGTTATAGACACCCACTATCTCACCTACTCTTGCAGCCAGTTTTTATGTGGGTGCTGGGATCTGAACTCATGTCCTCATACTTACGCACCTTAACTCACAGCACACTGAACCATGTCCCCTGCCCCAGTAACTATTTTTTCCCCCTCTCTCCCTCCCTCCCTCCTTCCTTCCATTGTTGCAGAGAATAATGGGTATTGGGTGAACTTTGGCCACACCTACCCCATCTGCCCTGCCCAGCTTTAAGCCTTTTAATCAGCCAATCAGGAATAATTGGGGACATTACATTCTCATTGTATGAGTACAGAAGATAGTTCAACATTAATAACAATGCCCATGGCAGGGCAGTAACTAGATCTCTAGGCACTGAAATCAGCATTTGACTACATAGCACCAGACCAACCCCCAATCTATCTTCCTTCCCTCCCTTCCTTCCTTCCTTCCTTCCTCCCTCCCTTCCTCCCTTCCTTTCTTCCTTCCTTCCTTCCTGCCTTGCTTCCTTTCTCCCTCCCTCCCTCTCTTTCTCTCCCTCTTTCTTTCTTGTTTCTTGAGACAGGGTTTCTCTGTGTAGCCCTGCCTATCCTGGCACTCACCCTGTACAGTGCTGGCCTCAAACTCAGAGATTCATCTGCCTCTTTGCTGGGATTAGAGGCTTGTAACTCTACCTAGGAGTACAGCTATTTTTCTTAAATATAATTTTAAATTTACAGAAAAGTTAAAGTACAAAGATTTTTTAAATCTAGAATTAAGTTTTAGTTAGGGTTTTATTTCTGTGAAGAGACACCATGACCACAGCAGCTGTTATAAAGCAAAACATTTAATTGGAGCTGGCTTATAGTTTTAGAGGTTTAGTCCATTGTCATCATGGTTAGAAGCATGGTGACACACAGGCAGACACGGTGCTGGAAAAGGAGCTGAGAGTTCTGCATCTGGACTGGCAGACAGCAGGAAGAGAGAATCAGTTCACTGGGCCTGCCTTGAGCTTCTGAAACCTCTAAGCTCTCCCACCCCCACGGCACACTTCCTTCAACAAGGCCACAACTCCAATAATGTCACTCTCTGTGAGCCTTTGGGGATTATTTTTATTCAAACCACCACAGACCAAATCACTATAATATTACATTTTGCTGCTTGAAACTAAGACCTTAATTTTTTTGTAACTGAACACTGCAGTGCTTAGAGTTATCTAAATTTCTCCTTTTGGTTTTATTTATTTATTTTAGGTAAAAATCTAAAACCATGCAGTATATTCTTTTGGGAAAGAACTGTGGGATTTAAAAAATACATAAATATTGAAGCAGAATGGCACATGTTTGTAGTACCAGCATCTGGGATGTTAAAGTAGAATTGTGAGTTTAAGGCCAACCTGTGCTGCAAAAACTGAGAACAACAACAAAAAATTCCTCAACCATAATGTACTATTTTCTGTTACAGACTCTATTCTTCATCAGTTATTTATTGTTCGATTCCTTGGTTCTATGGAAGTAAAGTCAGATGACCATCCAGATGTTGTCTATGAAACAATGCGCCAAATCTTAGCTGCTCGGGCTATCCATAATATCTTTCGAATGACAGAATCACATTTATTAGTCACTTGTGACTGTTTGAAGTAAGTAGTAACCCTCCCCAAGGAAAATTATAGGAAAAATAATTTTCTAATTCAGCCTAATAAATTGTTTTCTGAATTTTTAATTATTATAGGTTAATTGATCCACAGACCCAAGTTACAAGGCTCACAGTGAGTTCTATGTCATTAGAACTTTAAATATCACTTGTTCAACTATACATCTTATAGTTTGATAATAACCTTGCTGTACGTATTCTGGTCTGACAGCATCAATTATGATTGTTCTTTAGGCTGTAATTATAAACACAGCCTGCTCCAGAAAGCTACTGAGCACTGTGTAACTTGAAGAGTCAACATGTTTTAGAATTTCCATCCCCAGAGTTTATATACCAAAGAAGTTAACATAAAAATTAAGAACAACATAATTGAGTTTATTTTATAATTCTATATTTCTTTGTAGGTATAAGTGTATGTATTGAATCATTTATTAATTTTTATAGTTAAATTTATATTGGAAAATATGTTATTGAAAAATAAAACTTAGTATTTAATAACTTTTTTGTAATAACCAAATGTGACATTATTTGTTTGTAGATTATTGTTTCTTTGAAAATTTGTCTTTACAATTCTATTTATGATATTTTTAGAATTTAGCATGAAAATTTATCATCTGAATGTTTCTGTAATGATTTGGAAGATCTCATGCTTATTTATGGTGTTTCTGTGGCAGTTTCCATTACCATGTGTAGTTTTGTATGCTACACACCAGGAAAATAAACGACTTTTTGGATTTGTTCTCCGGACATCAGGCGGAAGAAGTGAAAGTAATTTGTCATCAGTCTGCTATATATTTGAATCAAACAATGAGGGGGAAAAGGTACCTGATTTTCAAAATGTTTGTTTTGTAAAATGCCTATCTAGAGGTGCTAGTTTTTAAACTCTACTTGATCTGGGGTTCCTTAAGCCTCTACCTCCCTTCCAACCCCGAGCCCTAGGTAGGAGAGAAAGAAGGTTAGAAGGGAAAAGGGATGTAGACCTCTTTAGACTTCGTTGCAGCTGTTTAGAGTCATTGGGTTCTTTGGGAAAATACCAATTTCAGTCTTCAGGAGATCCAACAGTCCGGCAACAGCAAACTCAGCAAGACGAACAAGCAGCCTTCTTCCTCTTCTGTCCATCTCCTCAAGGCCCCTTCCTCCCTTTGGGCTCTGGTATTTTATACTTTCCCAGAGTCCTCAGAATTCCACTAACTCCAGTGGGCAAAGACCATGCCCCTCTCTGAGCTCCAGAAGGTAGTCCTCAGCTGTGAATAAACTAAGGCAATCCCATATCCTTTTAATCCTTTGGATTAAAACAAAAACCTGCTTACATAACAACTGAATTTGTAAAGAAAACAGAATTTCCACTACACCTATCAGAGTCGCAGTTTTAACTTAAAATTTCTGGAAAAAGTTCCCAGGTTATGCCTAATCCAGCTGAGCTGCTTGATAAGAGAGAGCATACTGCTCTGGAAAGAGCCACGCTGATGAGTGGAGCCTGACAGGTTCTGTGGACTGCTGATAGCTGGTGCAGTCTTCTTGCCTCATTAACTTACCCTGGGACAGAGTATATTTCCATAGTAATTTTTCAGATGTCATTAATTTACACTAGTATCATTACCCGATCCTTTATTCTTTCCATGACTTACTATTTCAGTAATGATGTCTTAAAGTTTTGTTTTGTTTTTGTTTTTTTTGTATTTTGAGTACTGTATTTGCATCATGTCTTCTCTTCCAACTCCCTTTTCCAACTCCTCTTGTGTCTGTCCCTCTTCAAAAGTTCATGACTTAATTATTATTATTGGTGTGTGTGTGTGTGTAAATCTTACCGAGTTCTTTTAAGTGCTGCTTTATAGCATTGAATAACTTATTGGGGCTTGTCCATGGACAAAACAGATTCTTCATCTATTAGCAACCATTGGTTGCTTGTAGCTCTTCATGTAGGGGTAGGGCCTTATAGTTCCTCCATCTCTATTGTCAAGTCAGTTATTAATTCATCAGCTCTAAGGAAAACATGCTGAGATTATTTTAGGGGGTTGAAATATTCTTAGATTAATTCTTTTTTTTTCAACTTCTACTTATTAAATTAATTCTTATTTGAAGCAGTTATTATAAAATCATTATTATAAAACTAGTTATGTCATCCATTTAAGTATTTGAAAATCTTTGTTTAATATAAAAGTATTTAGCCTAATATAAAAGTTTACTTTTTCCTTCTTTTAGATTTGTGATTCTGTTGGATTGGCAAAACAGATAGCTTTGCATGCTGAACTGGTAAGAATCAGAGCCACTTAATTTCCAAGTTGTCTAAGCTAAAGCAATGTAATAAAAGCTCTTTCATAATAGAAAGCAAAATTCTTTTGCTAAACAAGATTAACAGTGGGTACTATTGTTCATAATGGCATTTAGAATCTAGAGCCAGGAAGTAGTGGTGCATGTGTTTAATCTCAGCACTTGGGAGGCAGAGTTTGAGGCCAGCCTTGTCTACAGAGTGAGTTCCAGGACAGCCAAACCTACACAGAGAAACCCTGTCTTGGGAAAACCAAAAAGCTAACTAAACAAACAAAAAAGAATGTGGATTAATGTGCGTTAGAGAATGAAAACAATTGGTATACCTTATATAAAAGTACTGGAAAGTTACAAAGCCCATACTAATTGAAATGTGTAAAATTTAACATATTTGTTTTATTTATTCTCCCACTCCCTTTTTAGGATCGTAGGGCATCAGAAAAACAAAAAGAAATAGAGAGAGTAAAAGAGAAACAACAGAAAGAACTCAGCAAACAAAAACAGATTGAGAAGGTACTGATGATGACTAACTCAACACTGTGACTTTCAAGTTTTAATTTCCAAATGGAAGTCCATGTCTGCTTGTTCAGCCATCTTATGACCAAATGACTCATTGCATAGCAGACAAGGGTTGACATCTGAATTGTGTGGTAGCTGCCGGGATATAGAACATAACTTGCTGTTAAAGAAACCTGCCAGAATTTTCATGACCGGTTAGGGTTGTCTCTGCAAAACAAGTTCTTTTGAGAGACTTTTTTTTTTTTTTATTTTAATAAATTGCAGTTTATTTACTTTGTATTCCAGCTGTAGCCCCCCCCCATTGCCTTCTAATCCCACCCTCTCTCCCTCTTCTCCTCCCATGCCTCTCTCCAAGTCCACTGATAGGGGAGGTCCTCCTCCTCTTCCCTCTGACGCTAGCCTATCAGGTCTTATCAGGAGTGGCTGCATTGTCTTCTTCTGTGGCCTGGAAAGGCTGCCCCACCTTCAGGGAGAGGTGATCAAAGAGCCAGCCACAGAGTTCATGTCAGAGACAGTTGAGAGACTTTTTAAGTAGACTTAATTGCCTTGCTGAAAGCCACATTGACTGTGGAGGGGAAATTAATTATTTTAAGTATTACAGGTGTGTCATTCACATATGTACACACGTATACATTCACACACATATTTATAAACGCATATATGTGTTTGTGTGTGTGCACGCACATGTGTGTGTGTGTGTGTGTGTGTGTGTACTCCTGAATGCACACAGCATTCAGCATAGGTTGGTTCTGGAAACCTGGCTGGGGTGACAGGGAATGAAGAAAGGACAAGTACTGAAGACAAGACAGACACATGTATAGAGAAGCTGGGATGGGTGCTTTCTGATAGAGTAGCGCCTTCTACTACACAACAACCCCAAAACTAGAGTTTCAGCACTGGAGTATGTACAGCGCTGGAGGTGAGGTGAGTGAGTTTCAGTAGGTCTCTGTAGGGAGTGGCTTCAGGTTGGAGTCATTCCTTAGGTAAGAGAGGTAAGAGGAGGGAAGAAGCAGCTGTGGTTGCTAGTTTTGCATACACTCTAAACATCTGCACGTAGACTAGAGGAAGGCTTTGCCAGTTCCCACGGGTTTGGGATGTTGTAGTCCTTGGCAGGGCCGTGCTCATGTCAGTAATGCACATTCGCTCGGGGCTTCCTCCGTGTTTCCTACAGCACACTTTTCTAAACTTTTTGGTGCAAAGGGTCAAACCTACAAAAGAATAGTTAGACATACACAAGCTCTGGGTTTCAGCCCCAGAGCTTGATGAGGTGATTCGTGGGGTTATAGGAGCCTGTTAAGGGTGGTGACGTTGATGGTAGGAAAACAGAGAGAAGGTAACTGGGTATATGTATGTGAAGAGACCAGTAGGAACTGGAAGTGAGTTGCATGTAGGGTTGAGAAGAGAACATGGCAGACAGTACTGAGGTACAGCTTAGCTGAGGGAAAGTGACACTTCATTTAGCAAGATCACCAGGACAAGAGAAGAGGCATGACCGGAGAGGAGCAGGGAGTGGGTGTGGAATGACCATGAAACTTCTTGGTTATGAGATTACTTATATAGTATATTACAGATGATGACAGTCCAGAACTTGATTATTAGCCACAAAAAGCGGGTGGGGGCGGCTAAAAACAAACTTTTTCTTGCATGTTTGCCTTTTAGGATTATTCAGATGGTGCCGAAATTCATTTTGATGTCTTACTTGTTGAATATAGCCTTTTTTTTCCATCAGGTTGTCAGAATGATTCAGGTGACAGGATTGGAATGGCTCTCAAGTATAGTAAAACTGAATGGAAAACTGCATGCAGTTACCTTTGTTTCTTTTTGTCTTTCTGTAGGACTTGGAAGAACAGAGTCGGTTGATAGCTGCTTCCAGTAGACCAAACCAAGCTGGTAGTGAGGGCCAGCTTGTTGTCCTTAGCAGTAGCCAATCAGAAGAGAGTGATTTGGGAGAAGAAGGGAAAAAGAGAGAATCGGAAGCATAAACCTGTTGTTGCTTTTTGGTTGATTTCCCCCTTGCGCTGGAATGTGGCCCAAGGTACCATGCTAAAAGATCAGGGAAGAGACTAAGCTTTATATTTGCTTGTTTCAGCTTCATTTAAAAAGTCTGAGCTTAATAGCAGGTTATTTCAAGCATTCCCCTTAAAAGTATAATACTATGCATTATCATCAAACTCTGCTTACCTAAAAGAGACCTACTTCCTTCATTAGATTGCTGATGAGTAACACTTGCTCAAGATATTTTTCCTTCAAATTGTGGACTTTTTCTCTTGCATTGTAATTGGCTGTCTCCGTAAGAAATCATTCTTCAGATTCTGACATTTGTGCTTGTGCTCTCTCCAGTTCATTAGGTGTCTTGTTGGTAGTGAGGGAGTGTTCAACAAAATGAACTTCAAATCCTTTGTGTGGAGAATTCTACAAATTTGCAAATGTTCTAACAATATTAAGTGTGCAATAGAATTTGTATAAAATCACCAGGACAGTGGCAGGTGGTGCTGTTGATTTCAGGGCATTTTCTGGGCTTGCTCCATTTCTGATGACAGTATCATGTCAGTAGGAAAGAAACTCAAGTGTCTTTGTTGGTGTTTGCTGCGGTTGGTATTTTGTCACATCTTCTCCGTTCTCAGGTTGGGACTTTACTTATTGCTGCAAAGCAGTAAGGGTTAGAATAAGATTTCAGAATTTATTGAAAGAGTTTTTTTGTTGTTAAACATTTTATATTAGAATTGACATGTTAAGGGAGTGTTGTAGAGTGATACATTGTATTT
The DNA here is from genome assembly GCA_010120015.1 of Rhombomys opimus. Classification (NCBI taxonomy): domain Eukaryota; kingdom Metazoa; phylum Chordata; class Mammalia; order Rodentia; family Muridae; genus Rhombomys; species Rhombomys opimus. The sequence continues at coordinate 107,683 of REGO01000125.1, forward strand.
TCTGTATTGTGAAAATTTTTATTGATAATAAGTGACATTTCAAAAAATGTTCTATAACAATTATGTTTACTGCTTAAAATAAAAATGTGCAGTTTAGTTTAGAAAACATAATCTTTTAAATTTCAGACTGATAATCCCAGTATTTTCATAATCCCACATTTTGATAATGTATTGAATTGCCACTTTATATCCAAAAAGGCAAATAACTAATTTATGAGTGTAGAATAATTTGCACTAATTATTGTAAATACTTTTACTTTCCAGATGAGTAAAAGACCTAATTCCATGAAAGACTGAAAAGGAATTGAACACCTCATATAGTATAGGACCAAGGAAGGGGTTAGCTTGCTACCAAGGTTGACATGCCTCTCCAGCTTATCTCTGTCACAACTCTTTCTTTACTCAGATTTTAAACTGTTCATAGATAGTATTTTCATGTGTTCTTCATGAAAAAGTATATATATATACATATACATATATATATATACACACACACACATATATACACACACACACTCATGTATACAGGTTAAATATATTGAGTAAAGTATTTTACATAGTCATATATTTATAGGTCTCCAAGAGGTTAACCACTAATTTCACAAGTAATTTTCTTTTAGTTCTGAATTAGAAGTGGTTTCTGTGTTAGTTTTCATAATAAAGCTCAGTTTCACATTTTGTAAGTACACAGTTTTCTGCAGGAATGAGCTAACAATATATATATGGTCATGATATTCTTTTTATCCATGTGCCAAATGGGAGTAGTGGTTATTTAATATTCTTAAAGTCTTATGTTATCCAAACATACAGTTAATAAGTAGCAATTTATGGAGTATGTTTGGTTAAAAGTATATTTTGTGCTTACTAAAGGGAATGCTTTCATATTAGTGTTTCCTTCTTGTTAAACTAGAAATTGCTGTGGTTTGAACTTGATTAGTGGTAGCAAGTTTTGCTTTTAAGACTTTTTTTTTGAGATTGGTAAGGGTTCTGGTTTATGTTTGTTGTTGTTTTGTTTTGTTTGTATTTTCTGTTCGATTTTTGGCAGTGCTAGGGATCAAACCCAGGGCCTTACACATGCTGAGTTAGCCCTCCACCTCGGGGCTACATCCCCACCCCAAGTTTTCAGTTTAATGAAGTCTTTTTTTTTTAATCTGGATTTTTTTTGAGGCAGGGTTTCTCTGTGTATAGCCTTGGCTGTCCTGGACTTGCTTTTTAGACCAGGCTGGCTTCGGACTCTCAGCGATCTGCCTGCCTCTGCCTTCTGAGTGCTGGGACTATAGGCATGTGCCACCATGCCTGGCTGTGAAGTCTTTTCTTGATGCAAGACGTCATGCTTACTTCATATGCAGTCTGTTGTTTTATAGTGAGAGTGGTCATCATCAGGAGGCAGTTCTGTTTGGTTGGTGCTTTTCATGGTAGCAAAAAGCTGCTCTTTGGATAAAAATTTAGGCCCAGCGTAAGGCTTTTCTAATTCTTTTTAAGTCATGTTTCGTAGGAATTCCCACAGTTGCTGTCCACAGGTCAGACCAAAATGTATTTCCAGTGCAGAGGACACATCCTGAGTGGATTGAACAGTTTCAGATGATTCAGCTTCTGTTCCATCACAATTAAACTGTGTGGAATTCTTCACGTCAGCTTTAAGGAGCTCTCCTGTTTGAAGAAGGCTGCCTGTGAGCTTCTTCCTAAATGTTAATGCTGATCTTGTTCTGTTCTAGTGTCCTCTAAAATCTCTCCTGGCTTTTTAGAAATTAACAAAATTCCTTTTTTAAAAAAAAAATTTAGCCTAATTCTACTATTCATTCTGTTACCTATATTGACAGTATAACTGTGGTAATAAACTCAATAGAAATCACGAATTTCTGTATCCTTGCTATAAACTTGCTAGAGACTGAAACTGTCCTTTGAACAGAGTCCCTGAATCCTTGATGCTAGTTTTTGCCATGTATTTAATGATTACTTGGTGTTTAATCTCAAAAGAATTCCAGCTCCACCGTGTTAGGATGAGAAAGTTGCCATTAAAAGGCCAGTATGGTGTACATAACATTATAGGTAACATGATTTTGTGTGGTTAACACACACAGGTTACTAGAGGAACCGCACTAAACACAGTTTGAACTGATATTGCTGGCAGACCTCTAAAGCTGGTTCGTTACAAAGTCTTCTGACATGAGTGAAATGAAAATATTTGCTTCTGATAACAGTCTGAGCATTCAGATTATACTTTTAACTATATAAACACCAGTGTGTGTAGCAAGCAATTTTTCTTCATTTTGTTTTTAGCAAATTTGATTTAGTTCTCTTTGAAATTTCTATTCTACATTACTAGCATAAACTTTTAAAACTAGAACCATACTGAACTTTTAACCAGTCTCTGGCTGTACTTGTAAGTAACTGACTTCAGTTAAATGAATACTGGGGATTAAATGATAATTAACGTGCAAGCCTGCTTTGTATGTTTTGTGATTTTTTTGTAATGTAAGTAAATTGATTACTTCGTATTTCACTGATATTAACCAGCTGTGCAGTGTACAATTAAAAATCATGCAGCATCTCTTTAAAATTGGGTTTGTGGTCATTGTATAGCTTGTGGGGCAGAGAACTTATTTTTTCATTTGTCAAAATAGGTATTTGCTGACAAGAAATATGTTGGTGGATTTTTTAAATGTAAAATAAAGTCCATGATTTTTATACAGTCTTTTTGTATGAAATATGTAGTAGTTACTTTGGATTTTATTTCACCAAGTAATTTCAGATCTTTTCAGTCTGGACCTGGGAGGAAGCTCAGTAGTTGAGTGCAGTTTCTAGCGCCATGTCAGATGGCTCACATTTGTGTGCAGTTCCAGCCTCTTGACATCTCCCATGCTCACCTGTACATACCTCCACTCAGACACATATGTACACATATGATTAAAAATAGTAAGACAAATATTAAATTTGCTTTTAATCTGTATAACCTAGTTGGCTCCATTGCAGTTCCATGACAGGCAAATTGGGGGAAAAATCACTTACTAAGAAAAATTTGTTGACTTTTCTTATAGCAAAGGAAAGAGACATCTATCGTTACTGCCAAAAGTTATTTATGGTAATTGGCTTTGTGCTGTTTTCCTACTTGAAGAAATGCATCTAGTTAAAAAGGCAGGTTTCTTGCTTCTTTAACTTAAGTTGCTTGGGCCTGTAGCTTTAATATTAATGTATTCATTCCATGTGCTCGGTGCAGTTTATTATTAGACCTTAGCAAGCTCTTTCCTTCTGCTGAGAGTCTGCATTCCTACTTACTTCAGTAAGATACATATTCACTGTAAAAAGATTACAAGAGTCATGGCCAGGTGTTGTACACACTTTTAATTCTAGCTTTCACGGGGCAGATGTAGGTGGATCTCCGTGAGTCAAAGCCAGCAGAGCTACTTTAGTGAGAAAAAACAGTTGTCAGAAGGGACAGTTGCATTCATACACTTACTGTGAGATGCACACACAGACCTGAGTGTGTTTCAGTTATTGAAATGTGTATTAGCTCCCAAGGTCTTGCTGTGTGGCCTGGGGTGGCCTTGAGTTGGCAGTTCTCCCCTTCACTTCCTGAACAGTTGGGATTGTAGGTATGTGCCACTGCATGTGTGAGTTTTTGGGTTTGAATTTTAAGTACCTTACGGTTTTAGCCATGTGTTGAGAAGCTGTGTTAAAAGCCACCTTTTTTTTTTTTTTTTTTTTTTTGTCTTATACAGCCAAAGCTTTCTTGAATTTACCATATAGCCATGGATGGCCTTGAATTCTTGATCCTTCTACCTCTGTCTCCTCAGAGCTGGGATGACAGGCATATACTACCAGTCTAGCTTCAGAGCTACTTAAAATTTTTTTTAACTTAGCTGAGTTTGGTGGCTCACACCTTTAATCCCAGCAGGCAGGTAGATCTACAAAGAGAGTTCAGGACAGCCAGGGTTACACAGAGAAACCCTGTCTTAAAAAACACACAAAAAATTAAATTTATGTCAGAGGCAGTCCCTCTTCCCATTACTATGGAACCCACTTGGACACTGAACTGCCATGGGCTACATCTGTGCAGGGGTTCTAGGTTATCTCCATGAATAGTCCTTGGTTGGAGTATGAGTCTCTGGGAAGTTCCCTGTGTTCAAATTTTCTTGTTCTGTTGCTCTCCTTGTGGAGTCCCTGTCCTCTCCAGCTCTTACTATTTCCCACCTGATTGGCCTGCTCTTTGATCACCTCCCCCTGAGGGGGGAGCAGCCTTACCAGGCCACAGAAGAGGACAGTGCTACCACTTTTGATGAGAACTAATAGACTAAGATCAGAAAGGAGAGGAGAACCTCCCCTATCAGTGGACTTGGGGAGGGGCAGGCATGCGGAAAGGGGAGGGAGGGTGGGATCAGGAGGGGAGGAGGGAGGGGCTTATGGGGGGATACAAAATGAATAAAGTGTAATTAATAAAAAATAAAAAAAGTTAAAAAGAGACAATAAAAAAATTAAATTTATTTTGGCAGTTTTACACGTGTACATATTTTGATTATATTGACCACATCATCCTCTTTCATTGCCCTCACATTCCTTCTGAACCCCTTCTTCCCTTTCCGTCTTTATTACTTCTATGTTTGACTCACTGAGTAATGAGGGTTGCTCGCGTGCGTGTGGACAGGGCAGCACAAATGTAAAGGTCCTGTATGTTAAGTGACTTACTGGAGCATGGACAACTCCAGGGTACACCACTGAAGAAAGTGACTTTTCCTTTCCTCAACCGTAGTTAGTTATCACTAGCTCCTCGGGGAATGCTGGGACCTTCTCAGCCCACCATGATCCATGATGGTTTTTTGTTGATGTTTATTTAGAAAGAGCGTGTGCATGCATGTGTGTACCATGGTGTACATGTGGAGTCAGAGGACAACTTGTTGGAGTTGGTTTTCTCCTACCTGGTCATCAGGCTAATGTGCAAGCACTGTTCCCTTCTGGCACCATGACGGAATGTTGGTGGGCCCAGTCTTGTGCAGGTGACCACAGTTTCTGTGAGTTCATGAGATCACAGTAACCATGTCATGGACAGTGCTACAGTGCCCCTCGCCATCCTCTGGCTCTGACCAGTCTTTCTGCAACTCTTCCTCCTGCCATGTTCTCTGGGCCTCAGAGGGGAGACTACAAATGTTCTGTGTAAGGCTGAACACTCAACAGCTATTTACTCCCACATTTTCACCAGTTAGGAGTCTGCCGTATGGACACCCACCGAAAAAAGAAACTTTCCTGTCCAAGGCTGAGATAACTAATTTATGAGTATAACATATTTAAAAGGCAGTTTGACAACATGTTCATTTAGCACAGCCTTCCTAGGGCTTATGAACTCTGCAGCCTGGGGCTTTAAAACATCAGCAGCAATCTCTTGAACAGGCACGAACTCCTTCCTGTGGAGAGAGTCTGGGATCCAGTCAGAGAAGAGTTGATTTAGCCCATCATAGTCCTGCCACTGTTGCGTCAGGAGCACATTTTCCCTGGTGGTTCAGTACTGTGCTGTGCAGAGCCCCTAGCTAAGACAGCGCTGGCTCCCACCCCACCCCCAGTTGTCTGCATAGCAGCTTCCAGCACTAGGAAAGCTAGCCAGCGAGGAAGAAACTTCCAGATCATTTCTTGAGATCTCTGTGTCCTGCAACCACAGAGTGTGATGGCTTTGGCAGTAGCGTCTCACCGTCGATTACAGGGGGGGTTAGGAGCAGGAACAATTACCTGTATTATTTGAGGGGCTTCTGAAACACTTTTAGAGAGCTATCCCACCTAGAATAACTGTTTAAACAATATCAACCATATTGAGATTGTAATTACTAAGAAAAGAAAAAGTCACTCAACAACAAGCAGGTGGTTAACAAAATGCTGCAGAGTATACCTTTTCCTCCAGAATTGCTCAGTCACCAGCTTCCTGTAACATGTTCTTGCCCGTAAAGGTCGTATTCTTTGTAAAGGATATAAGTTTTCAGGCGATTGGGCAGTGGAAGAAATGACATGAAGACAGGGCAGCGCAAACGTAACCGTCCCATACACTTCCGGATCTTAAGGCGGCACAAATGTTTGAGAGAACGGGGGTTTGCTAAAACAAAACAAAAAAACAAACAAACAAAAAAAATGGCTTTGTTTTTTTGGTGCCCTGAATGTTTAGTTAGATATCTGTGTTAACAAGATGCACATTTGCTATCACTGTCTGTAGGAAGACAGCTCTTCAGGTCTTATCACAGTCTTCTATGTAGTTAGTTCCAGAAGTATAGCAGTTGTGAGTCTGGCTTGTGAGACTCACATATTTCACGTACTTAAATATCAGCTCCCCTCCTGTCTCTTGGGATTGGCTAAAAGCTCAGAGATCACCCCCGGAGAAATGAGATTTAAGAAAATCATAATTTGACCTATGTGAGAGAATTGTAAAAAAAAAAAAAAAAATCTACAGGGTTAGAACTTAGCTTTCCCTCTTGCTGTTGCCAGCTCATAACTGGGTTATTCCTGGGTTTGTTGTTCCCCATAGCCATCAGTTAGTGGCTTTGGGGAAGCAGCGCTGCCGGCCTGGAGTAGGCCACTAGATTCCATCCCCTGGGAAATGATGGCAAGCATGCAGTAAGGGTAGTCGTGGGCAGCACCGTTTTAAAGGAATAGCGTGTTTCTATTCTTTCTTAGGTCAACCTTTTAATTATTAGAGTGTTCTAAAAAGAAAATAAAAATACAGTTAGTTTTTTATAAAAAAAAAACTAAAAACATGTTTTTTTATAAAAAAAAAAAAAAAAAAAAACAATACTTACTCAAGATAAAATGTATTTCTGACCAGAGCTTCTGTTTTTCGAGCACAGCTTTCAGTTTGGAACAGATTTGCACTTGATCGACATAGTCAAGCATCACTCGAACAACTTTCCCAGAGAGATGCTGTAGCCATGACAAAGTTATGACTTCACAGAACTGTGAGGGAGACAGCAGAAAGCAAATGACAAACAGCACTGAGCACTGAGTACTGCTGTGAGCTCAGCTTTCTTATCTGCCCTCGGTGAGGCCTCAGAACCACAGGTGAGGCGGTGGGTGTGGCCGAGCATCACGGGTATTTGCTGCTTGGCTCACTGCAACTCAGATTGCCTTGTAACTAGCTGTGGCCTTTGACAGTTCTAGCTGTCAGATGTAAGTGGGAGTCTGAGCAGCTGCCCAGATAGCCTTAAAGAAAGCAAGACACCTGCAGCCTTCTGGCTGGCTGGAGTGTGGGTGTGTGCTTCTGGGAGACACAAAGCTATGGATCCGTCTGCCTGGAAGATTACTTCTGGTTCTTACAGGAGAACAGAATGAGGCACTTTGATTATTTTTTTATAAACATGTTTAGTGTATGTGTGTGTACATGTGTGTGCGTGTGTTTATGCATGTGCATGTATTGAGGTCAGAGGTCAGTGTTCTGGAGTTGGTTATTTCCTTCTACTATGTGGGTTCAGGGATCAAACTCTGGTCATAAGGCTTGGTGTCAAATACCTTAACTTGCCAACCCATCTTGCTAGTCTTTTTTTTTTTTTTTTAAAGATTGACTCTTACAGTGTTGCTCAGGCTGGCCTCAGATAATGCCGCCTGAGGGTCTGCGACTATACGTGTGCCGTCGTGCCCAGCTGGCATTTTTTTAATCTTTTCTTTTTTGCATTTTCTTCTATTTATAACTTAAAACTCATCCTGATGCTTGAATAACATGATTTCTGTCTTTAAATAATGTATGGGCCCAAATGAGAATTGAAGTTACACATATGAACTGTTTAGGAAATAATACCAGATGGTGTATGTTTAAATGCCCAATCAGTGTACAAAGTAACTCCTGCCTCAAATAAACATTTCACTTCATCAGACCATTTCAAAGGCGTGTATTCACCGTCTTGGTTTTACATTTTGATAATAGAAATTCAGGTATGTGTAGAACATCCAGACCTAAAAGCCCATGAAACAAGAGCTGATGTTCATATATTTGTGAGGGAGCAAAATAGTTAAAATGGTAATTCTAAATAAATGCTAGAAAAGAAACGATCTCCACAATAAGAGAATGAGTGAGAGAGGCAACTACTTTAAGGTAACCGGGAGGGCTCCCTGGGAGAGGACACTTGAAATAAGACCTGAAAAGTTGAAGAAGCCATCTAAAAGCCTGGAGAAAAAAATTGAAGGTGAGGAGCATAGCAGAGGAGGTAAGGCAAAATGAAGAGGCTGGTTGCGATTCTCTTTTCATCAGAAAGATGGCCAAATTTGGATCAAATTTGAGAGCTAAAAGAGATAACTAAAGAAACCCGGTGATTGCAGGTATGGGGAACTTAAAAACATTTTAGCTAAATAAATAAAAATAGTTAGATGCAAGATTGTTTAAAATCTTGCTCTCCTGTTAAATTTCTGAAACTTCCTCATAGCCATGACTAAAGTCACTTTCTCTGAATTATTTCTGTATTTACATCTTCTGACTGTTCAGCTTAGTTATTTTATCATGTATCAGAGTCTTTCCAACATGAGCTTTTCCAAGGGCATATTGTGTCTAATGTTACAGTTCTAAGGCTGCTCAGGGACTACCACGAGTACTTGGCTTACCATAGTATCTTTAATAACTGTAGATGTCCAGCCTTCAAAAGTACAAAGATGATGAACCCTTTCCCCGTGAGGACAATCAAAACATCGCTCGGTGTCATACCCATAATTCAACAGCATCCTGAGCATGACTTCATCTTTCAATGTGTATTGTAGTGCTGATGGGAAATGCAAAGGATTAACTCTGCAGTAGTAATTGACATTGGCCCCGTGCCTCAGTAGTAGGCTTATGAGCTCATAGTTGCCCATCCTGAGAGCTATCTGTAGGCAGTTGACAGGGTCTTGATTGGGTAGAGCTCCAGCGCCCAGAAGCAGCTTGACTGAAGAGAGGTCACCATTTGAAACAGCAAAGTACAAAGCTGACTTCCTTTGGTCATCGTAATGTTTACGGATTCTCTGATCTAGCATGAAATTTACATCAAATCCAGCCTGAATGAGAAGTTCCAGGCACTCGGGGTGGGCCCCTGCTGCTGCGCAGTGAACTGGACTGATCCCACTCCTCTTGATGGCAGCCATGTCTGTGACTGGGATCAGAATCTTCAGGGCTCTGAGAAAGAATTTGAAAATGCACTTCAGGTTTCAACACAGCATTAACCTGCTTATGAGCCTGTTATTCTTACATTGATTGATAGATGTTAATCTGGCAGTATTTAGGACCCTAACAAAAGTGCTAGTTTCTTCAGCAAGAAACTCAGATGTCAATAAAATGTAATAGAACCACTGTTTAGGTTTTAAAAACTCTGAATTAGCCCAGTCACCTGAGACCCAAGGCTTCCCATATTTCTCAAGATTTTTTTTTTTTAAATTACGATTTTCTGTTATTTACAATTACAGAATTGGACTTACAAGAAGTGGCCTTTGTCAGCTGCCACGTGAATGGGCAGGTGGCCTGAACTTTTAGGAATGTTGGCATCAGCTCCATGCTCTAGCAAGAGAATCACAGAATCTGGATTCCCTCCTCTAACCGCTTCAAGTAAAATGGAGGAAGAATCAGAGGCCTGACTATGAACATCAGCTCCTGAAAAAAGAAGAAGTCTCATTAGGCAGAGATCTTTTTTTCACTCTATTGCTTCAGCAACCATAATATACCACTGTCTCCACTAAGAAGCAGTTAGGGCCTGGAGAGATGGCTCAGCACTTAAGAGCTATTGTTCTCCCAAAGGATCAGGCTTTGGTTCCCAGCAACCACATGATGCTTCACAACCGTGGTAACTCCAGTTCCAGGGGATTTGGGGGCCTCTTTTGACCTCCGTGGGCGCCACACATACATGTACATATACAGGCAGGTAAATGCTCATGCATAGGTAAAGGCAAAAATAAAACATTTTAAAAACAATTAGCACCTGTTATAATAAAGCACTAAGAGAGGTGTATGTTGGAATAAGTTGTCCAAAATTTAGTGTGGGGAAGAAGTAGGGGGAGGTGTTGGAAGGACCCTGCTGTTGGAGGTTGCAGTCCTTCCAGGCTGGAGAGCCATTCTGAGCTCAGTATTAAGGTCCAAGACACCCTCTCCCCAGCAGGGCCTCCTGCTCTCTGCCTGATAGCATCTGGAGAGTCTTTTTTAAATTTTATTTTATATGCTTTAGTGTGAAGGTATCAGATCCCTTGGAAATTACAGACAGTTGTGAGCTGCCATGTGGGTGCTAGGATTTGAACCCAGGTCCTTTGGAAGAGCAGACAGTGCTCTTAACCACTAAGCCATCTATCTCTGCAGTCCCTGGAGAGAGTCTTTTGACAAAGCTGCCTCTAACCACATTTGATATAAGGCCTTTGACACAGTTCCCTGCTAGCTCTCCCCTCGCTGAACTTACGATAGGAGCATGCTATTTAATGCGAATCAAGCATTCTTGAAGTTCCTAGTTTTAACCAATTATGTACACCTATCCTTGGAGCCTCCACACACTCCCCAAGAGAAATAAAGCCTTTGTTCTCTGGAATGAAAGTTGAACTAGTTCCCTGAAGTGGTTCCCGGAGTATTTGATGTCCGTCATGCTCAGGATCTTCCAGGCTCTGCGCCTTGCCTTCTACTCCTGCCTTCATGGACTAGTGGTCAACAGCCCCCAGGAACAAGGAAAACCACAGAGAGAAGGCAAAGAAATACAGTTCATTGGAATAAGTACGTTTAGTCTTCTCATTTGGATTATTTGGAATCTGCAGCACACACTGAGGCCTAATTCATCCTACTTTACATTAGATGACCAACATTTGCGTGTTTTACCTTGCTGGCATTTACAGTCATTGTCCAGCATCCTTTTATTCTTACACCATGCTCACCCTCATTACAGATAAGCACCGTTCTAATCTCTAAAGGAGGCCAGCTTTTGAGAATTCCATACTTACATGAGATCACTGTGTATCTCTCTTTTTGTGTCAGATTTATTTCACTTGACATTATATCCTCTAGGGTCACTCATTGCTAAAGAATTGTAGGATCTCATTGCCCTTAATGGCTTGGTGATATTTAAACATATTTAATACTACATTCTCTGATGATTCATACTTTAATAAAATTAGTATTTTAGAGAGAAAAAACTTTCTAGACTGTCTCTGACATGAACTCAGTGGCTAGCTCTTTGACCGCCTCCCCCTAATGGGGGAGCAGCCTTGCCAGGACACAGAAGAGGACATTGCAGCCAGTTCTGATGAGACCTGATAAGCTAGGACAGATGGAAGGGGAGGAGGACCTCCCCTATCAGTGGACTTGGAGAGGGGCATGGGAGATGAGGGAAGGAAGGAGAGTTGGATTGGGAGGGGGCTACAGCTGGGATACAAATTGAATAAACTAATTAATATAAAGAACAAAAATTTAATTGAAAAAAATCTGCATTAAGAAAATAAAAAAAAAAAAAACAACTTCTAAACTTCACAACCAATCTCAGAGATAGGTTCTAATATCCTCACTCAAAGGTGAAACTCAGGCTTTCTGAGTTTAAGTGTCCCAGAGACACACAGTTAGTAGACAAGCAAGGTGATTAAGACTTGTGTGCAAATCTTCAGACCCAAGTTTATTTCTGCGAGACCATGTAGCTGCTATGGCCACACAGGCTGGTAAACAATGTAATTTCCTAAGCCAGATGGCTGGCTAAGTGGCAGCAAATGCTGATTTATTTGAAGGTGAAAGATGTAAGAGGAGTTGCCTTCCCTCCATCTCTATAATTAAAGCAGTGATCTAAACAAAGGCTTACTCTTGGGCTAGGGATATAGTTCATTAGAGTTCTTGACTAGAGAAGACTATGTTCAAACCCCAGCAAAACACACACACACACACACACACACACACACACACACACACAGAGAGAGAGAGAGAGAGAGAGAGAGAGAGAGAGAGAGAGAGTGGGGAAGGGGTGGATTGCTGCAGAGACTTTGTAGGAAAGAACCAGTAACACAAAGTTTAAAACTCTCTTAGTGTGATGGGCAAAAAGGCATCTGTAGCTTCATAATTTTAGTAAAATTGTGTCACAGGAGACTCAGTTTCCATTTCAAGTTCAGGCTTTTTAATAGCCAACGCTCACACACATTTTCTCAAACGTTGGTCTTAACGAAATGTTAACTTTTTATAATTTTGAAACATCCCATCAAGAGGAACCTGAATGGGGAATCTGAAGAGGTGGCTCAGTGGTTAAGGGGACTGGCTGCTCTTCCAGAGGACTTGGGTTCAATTCCCAGCCCTACATAGCAGCACACAATTGTTTTAACTCTAGTTCCTGAGCACCTGACTCCCTTTTTTGGCCCCTGTGGACTTCGCATGCACGAGGTGAATGGACATACTTGCAGGCAAGAAGTGCACACACACAAAAACTTAAAAACAGCAACTTCCCCCAAACCCCTTGGATCTTAGTACCCCTGTTATGAGCCATTAGATAAATCTTGCCTTTCTGCAGTAGAAGTTCCATGATTTCAGTGTGTCCGCCTTGAGCAGCCAGGGCAAGAGGAGTAAATCCATAGGAGCTCCGTGCATCTGGATATGCTCCAGAGGCCAGCATTAACTTTACCATGTCCCTTCTGCCTAGCTTGGCAGCTTCATGGAGAGCTGTCCGCTCATTGGCACATTGAAGATTGACATCTGCTCCATGGCTGATCAGCAAGCTGACCATGTCGTAGGAGTCTTTCAGAACAGCTGGGGAATTGTGAAATGGACATTATGTTAAGAGGGGTTTAGTATCACGTTAGCTAGCCCTCCTGAGCATCTTAAGGAACTCTTTCCCTCTTCGCCATGCCCCAGCAGTCTGTGTTTAGGAAGCACATTTTAAAATATGGCAGATGCACAGCAATGCTAGAAGTGTTTTATATCAATGGGGTGTTTGCTTTTTTGTAAACTGTGAGCAGCTACTGTCAACTGGGTGTTTACATGGTTGAGACAAAGTTTAATTTACTATATTTTCTCAAGAATATGGGAGCTTGGTGGAGAGGCTCTCAAGCTCCATCCCTCCCTAGGATCCACAGGCAGTTAATGGTTACTGGAGGATAGAGACGTTTCTTCAGAGATAGACCTACTAGTATGTTGTCCATGGGCCTGTAAATACCCTCTCAACCACATTTCTTTAAGCAACCCTAATTAAACTCATTGAATCACCAAAAACAAGGACATGAAAGGGGGTAGTTGAAAAGAGGACCAGTAGAGGGAGAGGAATCAGAGGTTAAGTGGGGAGCAAACGTGGCAAATACATTATGCAGGCATATGAAAATGTCATAGTGGCATATGTCAAGTCAGTATACAAAGCGCCCTGCATCAATCACCTGAGATATGCCACACGGGAAAACCTTTCACTTTGAAGAATGTTCTAATGAAATCCAGTATTATGTGTAAATAATTATGCTATTTTTCTTTTCCTTCGTTCCTTTGTTCCTTCCTTCCTTCCTTGCTTCTCTCTCTCTCTTTCTTTTGAATGAAAGTAAAGGGACAGTGAGATGGCAGTAGACAAAAGCTTACTGCCCTGCCCGACAACCTGCGTTCCATCGCTGGGCCACACGTGGTGGAGGGAGAGACCCAACATGTGCAAGTTGTTACGTCACCTCCACGCAGTGCCATGGCATGTGCCCCAACCTCCCCACACAATGAGGAAATAAATGAAAAAAATACTACATGAAGGAAAAGAAAATGCATGTTAACCATCGCAGAATACTTCAGGAGGACAGAGATGCTAAACAAGCCTAAACCTGATACTGACGTTGCTTTTTTACCTGCGACATGGAGTGGAAGGGACAGTTTTTATTTACGTGTGAATTCTGTTTTTGGAATTCTTTCTGTAAACCATCTTTAATGAAAGTGAACTATATATATTTTTTAACTGTAAGTTTTTAATGAGAGTCTAAATGCTAACCTGAGTCCTAAGACACCTGTCATACAGAATACTCTCTGAGGTTTGTTGTGGTGGGAACCTTTCTATAGTTAGCAACAACCAAAACAATAAACAGTGCCGGCCTAGATTCACAGCACCACAAGCAAGATGAATAGATGGAAGGCAGAGCTCCAGAGGCAAGCCAGCTTTCCATTAGCACTGTGAAAGTCTTCAGAGTTTAATGGGTTTTTCACAGGTGACTTTACACACCCGGTTACCACAGACAACCGAGGTTCTGAGAGAGCTGAACTGAGCCTCGGCTCTCGTCCCTCCCTGGGGTTCTGCTTTGTAGTTCAGGCACTGCCTTCTCGGAGGAGGCTCGTCTGCTCAGTGTGGGTTTTCTAAAACGGAAAGACTCAAAGCCACTCAAGACAGCTTTGCGCAGTGCTGCTCAAAGAATTTATTTGTGCTGGGTTTGAAGAGACAGATTATCTACCTTTCCCACCTATTTTTGTTCTTTTTCGGAGGAATTTTAATCCCCCCCCCACACGTTATCACTATGTGACCCTGACTGGCCTCAAAGTCAAGAAGGCTTGGTTTTATGCCGAAGTCACCACACCCAGCTGTATGCAAGCTAGAAAGCAGGTTTCTGTGCTGGTCAGCAGGGATCAAATTGTCAGTGCCATTACTAAAAACCCGTGGGCATGGTGGTGACTGAGACTCTCCTTCAAAGACAAGGTGTTCATTTACCTGTAAGAAGAGGAGAATTGCCTTCAAAATTCTTAGCATTTGGATCGCAGCCATTGAGAAGGAGAAAACAGGCATTTTCTAGGAGGCTACTGCTGACAGCCAAAAAAAGGGGTGTTTCACCATTGTGGGTGGTTTGTTCCCACATGCTGGGTTTGGAAGCTGAAATAAAGTCATCACACACAGGTTAAGACGCAGAAATAAACCTGACCTGTTCCTCGGAAGCAGCAAGAGGGGTGAAAAGGAGTTTACCATTCAGGGTCATTTCCAAGATGTTCTTATTTAGCTGCACTGCTGCCTTGTGCAGAGGGAGCCAGCCACTCCCACCGGCTTCAGCAAAGGCAGAATGGTACTTGGCTAAGTGTGCCAGCGCGTCTTCCTTACCTAGTAATACGGAAAACAAAACGGATTCACATTTGGCGCACGCAGGGTCCACACTGCTTTTGAGATCTACCACCAAAGCTAGTGGAGAAGAGCAGAATCTGAGCACCTCCGTCAATGAAAGGCAAGTTTAAAGTCATAGGACAAGCGCTGACGCTTTCCACCCAGCCTTCCCAGAAACGCCCCCAGCTGTCTATACAGGAATTCTGGTGCTCTTTGATGAGTTATGCTGAAGCATTTCCTCCCAGAAAAGACCGCTTCAGACTCTGATCTCCAAATGCCCAGTCTGTCATAGAACCTGTCTCCAGACTTTGGAGCATGGAAGCAAATGCTGTCCGCCCCCCCACCCCCACCCCATACCTTACCACACGCTGAAGGGAGACTAGGAAGAGTACTTAACTGTCTCTATTGCTTCAACTATCTTCTTATAATCGTCACTCAAAATGGAATGGGATCTGCACGGAAAACAGTGCGTATTATCAGCCTAAGGTTTCTGATAGACCCAAGGGGAAAGGCAGAGGCAGCCGTAGCTCCTGGGGATGACCTCTCATCTGAGGCCTCCACGGAGACCTACTGCAAACACTTGGCACAGGGCGGGCGTGAAGCTCGGTGTTGGAGTGCTCGCCGAGCACGCACACCAGCTTGGGTGTGATCCCCAGTGCTCACACCAGTGCCTACGCCCGTGTGTCCACATACATAGGTGTGCTTGTTCTCAGGCGCGTCTGGGTTAGGGGCGAAGACAGGCTTCATTTCTACAGTGCAGGATGCTCCTCAACACAGTCCAGAAGCTGCCTGTGCAGGCCCGCCAGCCCTCAGTACACGCTGGCTTCTCCGAGGCACCGAAACAAGGTCTAGGTGGGAGCCTATACTCAAGTATCTGCCTTCAATCCACGTTGCCGAACTGATGCAAATCTGCCTGAGAGGGACATGTCATTGTACTGCATGGAAAAATCGATGGCCACTCTGTGATTTACCAAAAATCATTGCTAAAAAATACATTACCAGGCTGTGATCTTTAAAGTGTCCCCATAGTTAGAATTCTTTCTCAGGAATCAGTAACAGCTTAAATTATACTTTTATGAAAATACCTAAACGTTAAAGCTTTGTATCTGAATTTTTAAATTCTGAGACAGGATCTCATTCTGAGGCGCAGGGCCGCTTCATAGCCCTGCCTCATTTCTGTCTCTGCAGGGACTGGAGGCACGCAGCTCTGTGCCTGAGTTCAATATAGGAATCTTGGATTGTTTTCTCTCTTTACTCGGTGACTCTAGGTTGGAGAAAATGAATTTTCTTAGATACTCTGTCCTGTTCACAGTGTGGACAATTGATTGTCTTTAACACTTAAAACTGTGTTCGTGGGTTTGGTGCTGTGTTAGTTTGGTAGTAAGAAACTAGCAAACCCGTTACCTTACAGTTCTTCGGCTCTGGACCCTCCCACAGGTCTGCCTCCTCCTGAAGGCTCTGGGAAGATTTTGTTTCCTTGTCTTTTCCAACTTCTGGTGCCACCATGTGGTTTTTGGTACACGAACCTGTTCCTCCCCCGCCCCCCCTCCCCAAGGTCCTTGATTGGTGCAGCCTTCTCTTCTGTGACACCTTCCAGGCACTTTCCTCTTCTTGATTTCACCTTCACCTTTGAGGGCCTTGTGACTACACTGGGCCACTACACTAGTCGAGTAGCATCTTTTGCGCCGTTTCGCTTTACTTCACTTTGCTACGTAAGGTTTGTGCACTCGGTTTTTAGGAATTAGGGAGTAAACACCTTTAGTTTGGCTATTACTCCACACTACGCAAGAATATTCACTCTTTCCTTTGTGTGTGTGGTCCACGTGTGTGCACATGGTCCCAGAGGTCAGCACCTGGTGACTGCCTCTATCACTTCTCCGTGTTTTTATGAGATAGGGTCTCTCACCGAGACCTCATCGGGCCAGCTCGTTTGGCTGTTGGCAGCCAGTGAGCTTAGGTACTGATCTGCCTGCCTTCCCCAGGCACTGAGGCTGCAGTCATACACCGCCCTGCCTCACATTGTGTGGGTGCTGGGGTTCTGAACTCAGGACCTCACGTTTGCACAGGAAACACTTTATCCAGTTCCTGTTCTAGACCTCCAACACCAACAAATGCCTGACCCAATCAGCAATCTTACCTAAGTATCGTGCAAATTTTGAAGTTTAATAGAAGAAATTTATGTAATGACTACAATTTCAATTTTCTTTGAAGCATTTCCATACTGTACTTAGTCAAAATATTTTATACTTTTTATACTCAAATTATTATTTCAAAATTAATTACTTGATTATGCATTTAAAAATAATCATAAGAGTAACATGACAAGACAAGCTAATAAGTGATTTTCTTATAAAACTTTAAGCATTTAACTCTCCTTTAAACCATCATCCTAAAGTGAACGCCAATGTGTCGGAACAGTGGTGTGACGGAAAGCACAGAGCTGTGTCAGACTGCTTGCATCTTCACTAGCCGAGTGAATGTGAGAAAGTTATTTTTGTCTGCCTCAGTTTCCTTATCTCTAAATGGGAAAAATAACAGCACCTCCCCATAGAGAAAGAATGAGAATTAGGGTTTAATTTCATTAAGTGGCTAGCGAAGTTAATGGCATATTGTGGTCACACCACGAGTTTGTTACATGTAGAGATAGGATGCTCAGTGGAGGTACAGCTCAGTGGTGAAGAGCGTGTGCTGCTCTGGTACACGCTCACAGAGGACCAGAGTTTGGTTCCCAGCACCCACACTGGGCAGTTCACACCCACCCATAAGTGCAACTGCAGAGGGATCTGACACCTGTGGCTTCCACAGACACCTTCGTTCAAATGCCTAAGTCCACACCGTACACAGACATCTGAAATGGAAAATAAATCTTTAAAGATCCTATAGTTTGATTTAATTCATCATTTCTATGTTTAATTTTAAGATCACTTGAGGTTAAAAATGGTAACTAGAGGTTGCTATGCCAAGCAAGCTCGGTTTATCATCTCAGGGGGGAAAATGTTTTCAACCTCAGGGGCCAGTGTTGCTCATCAGAGAGCAAGACACTAGCTGTGTGTGGCTGTGAAATGTCCATACCCAGGCGAGGGGATCCCTCTACCGTTTAAAGCCCGAGGGACTGTTTCTCCTCTAAGCCACTCACCAGAGGCATCAGTCTCTTGAGATTACAAGCCCACCTCTAGATCTGAGTAGATAAAAGACTGGGTTCTTCCTCACCTGCCTCACTCACATAATTGTCTATGTGTAGATTCTTGTGTAACTTTAACTCCACAAGGACAGACATGTCTTCTCTGGCCCTTCAGCGACTGTGTTTACTTCTTTTTTCTGGTTTCCAGTATGCATCTTCTCACTCAGATTTGCTGTTACCCTCCTTCAACTGTTTTCTTTACCTATTAAACTTTTTGAGTGCCCCCCCCCCAAGACAGGGTTTCTCTGTGTAGCCTTGGCTATCCTGGACTCGCTTTGTAGACCAGGCTGGCCTTGGACTCACAGAGATCTGCTTGCCTCTGCCTCTTGAGTGCTGGGATTACAGGCATGTGCCACTGTACCTGACTACTTATTAATTCTTAATTCTTTCCATTTTTTTCTGTGCATTTGGGCATCATATCTTATATACACTTAAGTTACAGTTACTTGTTGGGAAACAGGTCAGTGGTACAGTGTTGTGGATATAAACATGATTTTGTTTTAATACCAGATGTGGGATGTGGGAATGATTCAGATGGTTCACAGCAGAAAACTATTTGCCTCGTGCAGGCTCTGAGAGGAGCTCTTTGCCAGCTGCAGGTAGTTTAAATCTGAGGACTCTGGAGAGAGAATAAATGCCAGAGTCCAGAGAGTGTTGGGGAGCTCCAAAAAAGATCAAGGCTGCTGCTGCTTTCTCCCTTCAGCTGCTGTTGCTGTTGAAGCAGTGAGACAAGAACGTGGAGATCTCCTGAAACAAGGATTGGAGTGGCTCCAAGGAACCCAAATACCCTGACCAGCAAGAAAAAGCTAAGAGAACTGTGCCCCCTCTCCTACTAGCCCTTTCTCTCTCCTCCCTGGTGTCAGGATGTTGGAAGGGATTGGGGTGGAGTAGGGAGAAAGAGATATAAGAAATGTAAATAAAAGTTTTTAAAAAGTATGCCAACCGTGGTGGTGCACGTGGCCTTGGGTTCAGTTCCATCCACTATTAAAAAAAAAAAAAAAAAAAACCCAAAAAAACAAAACTCCTTGTATTCTGTCTGACTTTCCCTTCTGTTTTTGTCACATTGGAATTAAGATCATGAGTACTCTCAGCTGCTGACTACTCCTTAATACTCATTGCCAACGAGAAGGAAATTACCTCTCATCTTCTGGAGTGTGTGGAGTTATTCTTGGCTTGTAAGTATCCAGCAAACTCTGTTGGATGATGAGTTGGGTGTCAACGTCAGCGTCTGTGTCCTCGTCACTGCTGTAGTTATCCATGTGAAACTTGGATAGGTTTACTTTCAGGTCAGAAGCAATTAAAATATTTTTCCAGTTGTGAAAAGATTTTTCAAGTGCTTAAAAATATAGATGACATTTAGAAAACTAGGAAATTGTTAGGGTGGATAAATGAAGAAAATGCAAAATTTTAAAACAAAGAATACATTTAAAATCTTCCATGATTTTAAAACGTTTCTGGACTGCCATGGTCAACATAAATGAGAAGTTTCAGTAAATAGATGTTACCTAAAGCTTAGTCAAGAAAATCCTTTCATGTGAGACCTGGCTCATGAATCATTGCCAACTATACACAAGGATTAATATCTAAAATATATAAAGAACTGCAAAAGTTAAGTACCCAAACCATGAGCTAGCTAGTGACTCGGCTAATGAGCTGTACAGACAGTCCTCAAAAGAAGAATTTAAGTGGCCAGTAAACTGGTTGCGTAGTGCCAGAAGGTGCTTGGCAGGCTTCTGGAGGAGGAAAAACTATCAGTAGCCTTACCCAGCACTGGGTTCTGCACACCGCAAAAACGACATGTTTAGGAAGATGCCCCCAGAGAGTGAGAACTAACCGCTTTCTGACTGGCTGTGACCCCTGTTCCACAGGAGGGACTCCGCGCCTGGTACTGTCACTTCAGCCTTCCTGCTTGAGGAGCTCAGAGGCTCCTGCAGGGAACCTACTATTGCTGCTTTACTAAATGGAAATGCTGTGAAAGTGCTTTCTAAATATTTATGTTTACAGCCATCGATTTATGCTGCTCTAGTCTTTGGTATAGAAGCTCCTGTTTGCAATGAGTAGTGGCTAATGCAGAGGCTCATAAATGGTGTAAGTAACGCTGAGTGTTCAGCTATGGATGGGTCATAAATCCACATTCCCCATATCAAGGAACACTGAGGAGGAAGGGCCAGACGGTATGAGCTGGCCGATGAGAAGGAGGGCTGTAAACGACTTTTGGACAGGATATGGTTGCTGCACACACCAATGCCAGCAGCTATGGTTTTAGCACAAGACCTATACAAAATGAAGCCAGTCTAATTCTAGCACAAGACCTATACAAAATGAAGCCAGTCTAAATGCCACATGGTATAGGAGAGACCCTGCATCTACCTGAAGATCTCTTGATGTTGATGGCTGCTGGGGGAGAGAAAGGCATTTTCTTTCAGGGAGGGATGCTGCTTCTGGTAGGTCGTTCATGCGGGATAGCCCCGCAGCCATGTACACATGTGGGCAGCACCAATCAGGTGGTTTTTGATAGCCATAAACTAGAGACCATGAAACTGGGAAGGGAGACAGAGGGGGAAGTACAGGAGGGATCGTGGTGGATGGATAATGAAATACTTGTTTACATTCTTGAACATTTCAAACAAAAGACAAACCCAAGGAAAATGGCCGGTTATTATCTGAGGCCATTAGGGAAATGCAAATTAACACTGCTCTGTGGAGCTGAGATGACTCAGTTGGTGCACAAACATGAGGACCTAAAGTTGCATCACAGCACCCATTTCTAACCCTAGCACCAAAGGGGCACGGTTAGCTGAAGTGATCGAGCCAGCCCAGAGCTCAAGAAGAGCAAGAAAGGGTGAGCTTATTAAGAACCTAAGTCTCAGAGGCTGAAAATGTTCTAGGCCTAGGTTAGACTGTAAGGAAGCTAGCTAGAAGCTTCCAGGAATCGGCCTAGGTTAGCAGACAGAGGAAGTAAGCCTCCAAGACAACAAATGAACCAGGCAAATAAAAGTTCCTTTTACAGCTGGCAAGCTTTTCTAGTGCCCCCCTCAGGAATTCACAGCCGCTATAGTAACCTGCAAGAAACTGGAACAAGATCAAATTCTGGCACAGATGGAACAGATGATCCTGAGCCTCATCCCTCACTGCAGAACGATAGCCAGCTGACATTTTCTAGGGGAGTGAAAATGTGTTTTTTAAAGGATTCTCATGCTCCAGTGGATAGCCTCACCCACAGCATGCGCGAGCGCGCGCGCGCGCACACACACACACACACACACACACAGGCAGCACTAACTGGACTTAGTGAATTATAAAAAGGTCATGAAGCTGGGAGGAGGACATGATGGGGGAAATATACAAGCATATATGGAGAACAATAAAGGAATGCACACCCCACACCAACCTCTGCACATCACACACATGCTACATGAAGGCAGAAAGGGGACCAGAGGGAGGGAGGAGGGCTGAAAAGGAGTGATGGAATGCATATGACATGAAAGGGGGACTGTAGAGGGAAGGAAGAGGCTCAGCGAGAGAAGCAGGGGAGGGCACTATTGGAACAATGAAGACAAAGTATAATGACAGAATGTATGAAAATGCCATAGGAAAATCCATTTGTACCCTACGAAATTTAAGGCAAAGAAAATTTAAAATAACCCCCCAATCTCTTTGTAAATAAACAATTAAATGAAACTTTAAAGGGCTCTTTAAAGTCCATGTCATTTTTACAGTATTGAAAGTGTTTATTATTGATTTATTTTAGACACAGATGGTGAGGTTTTTCTCAATGATTATAGTGTCCAAAAGATTACCTTTTCTGTTCACAGTGAGTGTCGTGCTAAAAATACTGTTTTACCTAGTAAACACTAAACGTGAGCATGCTGTGGGAATAAATACACCACAAAGAACAAGAACAGCAGTAGTTAAAAACAGCCAGTGCATTAGGCAAAAGCTAAATGATCTTAAAAGAACATTATTGCTTTACTATAGACTAGACTCCCAAAGATGAAGTTTTACCTTTTTCTTTTTTTTCTTTTAAATATCCTCTAGGACTGTTCTGAAGTTTCCATGCTGCAGGTGGGTCTGGATCTCTACTCCCCTCTGGTGAGCATTATAAATAGCCTTACTATAAATACTTGATCACAAGACAGTCTGGCATGTTCTCCTTGTTTTTCACATGTGGATGGATTTGTGCTGTTCGGAAATATGAGCTTTATTTTCTGCTACATTCATCAAATTTAAAAGATTTCATCTTATTTGGAAGATATGTAGTATTTGCAGGTGGTTGGTCATGAAAATCATTTTTTGTTGTTGTTGTTCGTTGTTTTTTTAGTGTTTGTTTTGTTGTGTCCAAGACAGGATTTCTCTGTGTAGCCTTGACTGTCCAGGACTGGCTTTGTGGACCAGGCTGGCCTGACTGACTGCCTGCCTCTGCCTCACAGAGTGCTGGGATGAAAAGAATTCATTTTCTTAAGACTTAGGCATATAGCCACTGGAAACTTGTTGTCTCCGAGGCTTACTGCCTCTGTCTGCTAACCTAGGCCTAGTCCTGGACGCTTCTAGCCTCTTTGCAATCTAACCTAGGCATAGAACATTTTCAGCCTCTGAGACTTACTTCTTAATAAACTCACCCTTTTTTGTTCTTATTTAGCTCTGGGCTGGCTGGATCAATTCAGCTGTTTTGGCTCAAACTACTCTCCCAGCTGACTTAATCAGTCTGGCTTCTCTCTCAGCCTCTGAGTTGCTCTGTCTGAGCTTCAAACTAACTCAAGCAATCTGCTCTAATCTACTGGCTCCTTCTCATTCTCCGGCTTATTCCATCTTCACCAGAGTTCTCTCTCTGCAACCTCTCTCTATTACTGTCCTGGTAAAAACTGCCTCCTTTCCCTCTCCCTCTCTTTATCCTTTTCTCCCTTTCCCTTCCCTCTCCCTCCCCCTCCCCCCTCTGTAGTTTCCCTTTCCTCTCCTCCAGAGAGTTGGGTATATCCTAGTCTGTCAAATCTTTCTCTAATTTGTTGCTTTCTTTGCCACTCAATTAGACATCATGTTCAAACATGGGTGCTTCCTTCTACAAATTAACTTACTTTACCTTCATTGTTTGGGATTAAAGGCATCTTCCACCACACCTGAATAAATAAGCTATTTATTTATTTATTTATTTATTTATTTACCTGAAATTTGCTCTATACCAGGCTGGCCTTGAATTCAGATCTGCTTGCCTCTGTTTCCTGGATTAAAGGTGTGTTTGTATTTCAGCTTGATCACATAGACCTAAAAGATCTTTGGATGTGATGGCTCTTGCCAGAACAGCCATGTTCTGAATTAACATTCTTCTCTAAACCAGAATTTCTTAATTAAAAGGAACCAACATTTTGCTCTGATGCATTATCAAAAGTAATTTACCTGCTTCTCCTAGTAGCAGTGGCCTGTAATCCCAGCTACTGGGAAGGCTAAGGCAGGAAGAACCAAGGTTCGAGGCCTGTCTGGGCTACAAAGTGAGTTCATAGCTAGCCTGGACAACTTAGCGATACCCTGTCTCAAAATAAGTGGACTGGAGCTATGTAGCTCAGTGGCAGAGTACCTGCCCAGCACGCATGAGGTCCAAGGTCCCCACCACCATTTCAAAAACAAAATTCCACAGATTCACTGTGTATCCACACCTATGTATTTCCCCGAGCTGCAGAACTGCAGCCTTAAGAACCCGTGGGATCCTAAAAGAGGAATTACAACATAACGGAACTTCGTTTTGAATTTGTGTGTTCAGGTGTTGCACGCACGTGTGTAAATGTGTGGAAGCCAGACATGGACCCCGGTGAATTAGCCCTCAGAAGCCGCTTGTGTGCCTGCACGTGTGTGTGCGCCATGGGACTGGAGGTGCCTGTGGAGACCAGAAGGTGGTTATGGATCCTCTGGAACTGGAGTTACAGGTGGTTGTGAGCACTGGGAACTGAACCCGGGTCCTCCGCAAGAGCAGCAAACACTCTTACTCACTGAGCCGTCTTTCCTGCCACTGCCTTCTGGTTTACTGTGACCTGGGGCTTGCTAGTTCGGCAGGCTGGCCAGTGAGTCTCAGGGATCTGCCCTGAAATTACACTTTCCCAGCCCTGGAATTACAAAGTATCTGTCATTACATTCAGCTTTTTATAAACTTAATTTTTAAAATTATGTGTAGATTTGTTCATCTGTGTGTGGGCTTCTGCAGGCGCGCAGTGGCCACAAGAGCGAGAGGAGGGTGCTGACCTCACCTTGGAGCTGGCCTTCCAGGCAGCTGTGCGCCCCCTGCTGTGAGTGCTGGGAGTTGCTCTCGGGCCCTCCGCGAGGGCAGCAGGGTATCTGGCTGCTGAGTCATCTCTCCAGCTCCCAATCCAGATTTTGTCTGTAGGTTCTGGGGATTGAACTCAGGTCCTCAGGCCCGAATGGCAAGCACTTGACCCACTGAGTGATCAGCCCAGCCCTACAGCAGAATACAATTTTGGCATAATTTAAATTTTGTTGAAATATTTGTAAACCCTCTGTGTATGTTAACATTATCACAGCACACCAAGTAACAGGAATATCAGGTACTAACAAAGTAGGCAAAGAGGCCGGGCAGGGGTGGCGCACGCCTTGCATCCCAGCACTCTGAAAGCAGAGGCAGAAGGATCTCTGTGTTTGAGGCCATCCTGGTCTACAGAGTGATTCCAGGACAGCCAGGACTACACAAAGAAACCCTGTCTCGAAAAACATAATGCCAAACCAAACCAAGAGAACCTTTAAACCAAAACATGACAAAGAGGAGACAGAGTCACCCAGCTGTCTCCGCGGGTAAGCTGAGGAGCGGAGTTCCAGTCCCGGGATCCCAAGGTGGAAGTGGATTATCAGCTCCCCAGGCCAGTCCGTGATCCTCACATGCACACTGCGGCATGCACGCCCTCCCACCTCTCTCCACACACACGCTAGTAACACTAGTTTTACTCTGCCACCTTCACTTCCTTGTGGATACAGGTTGTCTTTTTGAGTTAACATTTTCCTCACTGTATTTACAGGTATTTAGAATGTTCATGCATGATGACTTCAGGTAGCTCAGAAGAAAGTCCTTAATGATTGGAGCTGGAGAAAGGACAATCCTAGTGAAAGAATATGCCTTCTAATATAAATTAAATTACATCCACCTAACTGTCCAACACTTAGGTATTTTTTGTTTTGTTTTTAATTTATTATCTTTTTATAAATTACAGTTTATTCACTTTGTATCCCAGCTGTATCCCGCTCCCTCTCCCCTCCCAATCCTGCCCTCCCTCCCTCTTCTCCTCCCATGCCCCTCCCCCAGTCTACTGATAGGGCAGGTCCTCCACTTAGGTATTTTTTTAATCAACCTTTAAGAAACTAGATGAAATCTACAAAGATTTTCATATGCTTCAAAGTAACATTTTGCTTTCCATTTTCCCTGAGGGTGTCTAGCTAAACTTACAAAGGAATCTGGTTATAGGACTTTTCTAATCGAGGGTGGAACATTAGACAGATGGGGCACAGACAAGTTCAAAGAATGACGCCACAATGTTCAGTTTGGAAACTTTTTTTAAAAAAACTATCATTCATTTTCTTAATTGTCTGGTTTAGTTGTCCAGCTGGCACAGCAAGGCCACCCCGCGCTTGACCCAGTGTTGAGTGGGCTGGTCTGTTTTCAGCAGCATGGCGATGACGAAGTTGGTGGAGTGTCCAGTAGTAGAAAGCGTCCCTTTGCGCTCACTTGTCTTGTACAGGGGACAGTTATAGGCATTGGACTTCACAATCTCAGACTTTTTATCTTGAGAAAGAAAAAAAGACAGAAACATATCCATTAAAAAAAGGAGGAAACAGCCTCTGTTTCTAAAAGGTAACCAGTTGTTCACCTTGTAGTAGAATGGCCAAGATCTTGAGTGTGATCTTTGCAAGATTTAAAATTTTTAATAGTTGGTATATCAAGGCAAGCACTTTCATATGGTACTTGAGTCTAGGTCTAGAAATCAGGACTTGATTATAAAGTTTTGTTCTCTTATGGGGCTGGAGAAGACGGCTCAGTGCTTAAGAGAGAGCTCAGCAGTTAGGAGCACTGGCTGCAGCTCCAGAGAACCTCAGGCGAACATCCAGCACCTACATCTGGCAGCTCACAACCTTCTGTGGTTCTAGATCCAGGAGATCTGGTGTCCCCTGCTAGCCTCCACAGGCACCTGCACACATATGGCACACACAGACAAACATATAAATTAAAAAACAAAACTCTCTAAAAATAATTGTATGCATTCATGTGGGGATGGGAGTATATGAATGTAAGTTCAATGGCCCATGGAGTTCAGAAGAGGACATTGGATCCCCTGGAACTGGAGTTACAGTTGTAAGCCATCCAACGTGGGTGCAGGGAGGCATCTTAGATCCTCTGGAAGAGCAGCAAGTGCTTATAACTGCTGGGCCATCTCTTCAGTTTACTTAAAAACAAACAAACAAAAACAAAAACCAATGATGGATCTTTAGTCCCAGCACTCAGGAGGCAGAGGCAGGCAGAGTTTGAGGCCTGAGTTCGAGGCCAGTCTGGTCAAAGAGCAAATTCCAGGGCAGCCTGGGCTACATAGAGAAACTCTGACTCAAAAAACCAAACACAACCAAAACCAAACAGAAAGAAAAAAAGAAAGGGGTAAAGTTGACCTCTTTTCCAAGTGGCTTCCATATGGGTCTTAGATCTCCTGGTTGGCTCTAAGGCCTATTGGTCTCTTACAGCCAGAAAATGCTCCTCCAAGGTGTGGAAAGGCGAAAGAGAGGCTGACACACCATGAGACCCATCATAGGAAAGTGAGTATAGAGTAAACAAAATGCTATCTTAAAAAGATGGTTATTTGTTCATTTCTGTGTCACGTATGTAACTTCTCTGTGTATGTGTGCATATGTATGCGGGTGCCTGCTGAAGCCAGAAGAGGATGTCAAATCACCTGGAGCTAGCATTTGAGCAGGCCAGAGAAAATACCACGCCCCCTGGAGCTAAGATGTGGGTGCTGGGAACTGAACTGTACCCTCTGGAAGAATAGAAAGCACTCTTACCCGATGAACCTTTCTCTAGCCTTAAAAGTGTATCTTATATAGACTAGGAACACAAAGAAGCAGAAAAATGTTCCCAAAATAATATAAAATGCCACAATATATTTACAGCACAGATATTCCACCTTTTATAAATCATAATTGAATTAAATCCTAAAAGGTTTGAGAGAAAACTTATTAAGGGGAACAGTTAGTTTCTGCCATTACTCTCTGTAAAACTCAAATGTATTTTGTTATGTATTTACTTGGTTTTATCCATATGATGGGCATCAGGTCAAACAAAAGTTTGGGATGTTGTTCAGCAAGCAATCCACTGCAAAGAGAAATTGAAGGACATTATTAGTTATTTCTGAAATCTGCTCATTAGAACAAGATTGCTAATTGGACATTGGCCTTCAATATAAGAGAGGACCAGAGAAACAAAAAAATATTATATTTATATAAAAAGAGAGAAGAGGAAGAATGGAAAGGGGAAGAGTAAAGGGAGAAGGAGGAGGCTATGAAGAATTGAGAGAAACAAATGAAGATTATGGAAAGACAGTGTAAAACAGTGAACAAATATCAACATCTGCCAATGTTTATGCATTGCTCATGAAGTAGACACTGTGGTACCGCATTCCACCCTCACAATGATCATGTCCACTCTCAGTCCACAGACAGAGTATGAGCTCAAAGACTGAATAATCTTTTCAGGGTCAAGATTCAAGTAGAAACTGGGCATGGCGGCTCACTGCGTCAGCTCAGTACAAGAGAAGCTGAGCAAGGAGACTACTGTGAGTCCAGAGTGAGACTCTGACAAACAAGATCAAACAAAGTTAAAAAAGTCTGTCTCTCTAGAGAATCTGTTTTCTTTCCACTATGCTACGTCTCTTTTGTTAGGAAGAAAGGAAAACTAGGTAATAAAAGAAGGCAGAAGAAGAAAAAAGGAATAAATTGAGGAGGTGGTAAGAGCAGCCATGGTGGCACACATGAGTGGGACAGTGCTGAAGAGGACAAGGTGGGGGACAGTTCACTGAAGGCTAGCTTGAACTACTTTTGTGAGGACTGTTACTCAGAAGCAGCGTTTGCCTAGCATGAGTAAGGCCTTAGGTTCAAGTCACAGAATACACACACACACACACACCAGTCAGACAAAAGAAAGATGGAGAGAAACGAAGTCTATATAGCTGGTTATGGTAGTTTGAGTTTGGAGATGCAGTTTGGAATTTGCCCAGTTTGTTTTAGATCTTGTTTTGGCTCAGTATTTTTCTCATTGGGCTCCCTTCCTACTTTGGAATAATAATGTATATCCTGTGCCTTTGTGTGTTGGAAGTATGCTCATTGATTTTATAGGGGTTTAAATTTAAGAGATTGCCATGAATCTCAGAAGAGACTTTGAGCTGTGGACTTTTAAACAGTTTTGAGACTGTGATAACCTATGGGGACTTTTGATGTTGGACTGAAGGCATTTTGCATTATGATATGGCTACAAGCACACAGAGGCCAGGGAGTGGACCGGGCCTCACCATGACCTTGTCTTGTAATTATCTTTGTGCCTGGGCATGGTGGCACAAACCTTTAATCCCAGCACTCAGGGAGGCAGAGGTAGGCAGATCCCTGTGAGTTTGAGGCCAGCCTGGTCTACAAAGTGAGTCCAGGACAGCCTAGGCAACACAGAGAAACCCTGTCTCAAAAAAAGAAAAAAAGAAAATTATCTTTGTAGAATTACTCCCTCGTCAGTGATTTCTCCTACCTTTGTCTTTCACACACTTGGGAGCAAAGTCCAACCCTGCCTTTGAAGACAGATAGTTTGGATAAATTATTTGTTAAAAATCAGGGCTCTAAGGGAAAAAAGTTTTGCCTTTTCATCCCTACTTATTTTAAGCCAGGAAAAGCTTAGTAGTTTCCTTTTATCTTCCTAAAAACAAAGCTGGAAATCTTTCTCTTTCTCACACAAACCCGCACACATACAACACACACAATCCAATGTCAACAGAAGATTTCCATTCACTAGGTGGGAACTTCGTTAAACTGTCAGTTGTCTAATCTCTATTCAGTCCTGCACATTACAGGATGGAAGGGAGTTGTTACCAAGTAGAAGCAAAATAACAATTTTGGCTAACTTTTCTACTGATGAGACCACTAGAATATTTGCAAAAATTCTTAGGTACTAAAAAATAATCACTCAACTGTCCCAGCTTGAACAATGAATGACTTGTGTAAGGATTCTGATAATATATTACTCCTCATAGAAGAGATCCTTTGGTTTGAAAGAAGACGGGAGAGCATCTATCTAGCTATGATTAATCTACAGCAACAGAGGGTTTCACGTTCAAAGTACTGACGTGGTCCTGTTCCACCGTGCTCCATCAAGATATAACCCGTGAATATAAACGCCATCTTCTGGTGAATTGTTAGCGATATCAGAAGAAATCACCTGGAGAGAGAGACCCACTCTATTAATGTTGCTCACCACAGACCTTCATCTCATGGGGAAATCTCTGCCAAATGATAAGAAACACTAATATAAAAACTCGTTAGACTATAAAGTTTTTCAGCCATAACCTACAAAAGTATGTATAGCTATTAGTCTGTGTGTGCGTGTGTATACACACTCTGGCAGGAGCATGCATGTGTGTGCGGAGGCCAGAGGTCAGCTTTGGGTGTCATTCTTTCAGAAGCATCCATTTTAGTTGACTGGTCAGTGAACCCCAGGGATGACCTGTCACCTCTGCAGCACTGGGATTAGAGATGCATGTCACCTGCCCAGCATTTTCACACAGGTTCTGGGAGCAGAACTCAGGTCCCCATGCTTCTGTGGCAAGCATTTTACTCACTGAGCGATCTACCCTGCCTTGGAGAGTTATTTTGAAGCATTTTATCAAGTTTTACTGTACCTCACATTAATTTTTATCAATGTAAGAACAATATTGGATTATTTGTATCAAATATTGAGATTATGAAAATTCTAGATATAACAAGACAAAATACATACTTTATAAAACACAATGAAAAGAACAGTAATTTAATTTGATTATATGGGGCTGTAATATGTAAAATTCACATATTCTTCTTGCTTAAATATGATTTAATATCATACTGTTGATTTAAAGGCGTGATCTTTTATACCTCAAATTCGTAGCCTAGTAAATCAATAGGGATGGTGTATTTTCTGGCATAATTCTGCATAGCTCCAGTTAAAAAGGCTTGGGTGAAAAAGAAACCAGAGATCCAAAACACATTCGGTTTCCCCATAATGAACCACTCCTGTAAAGGGAAACAAAATACGTTTTTTACAAGTGTCACTGTACATACAAGTCATGATTTTGATTTTCATCTATGTTGCCTGCACTTTCCATCATGAAACTGTCCCTGCTATCAAATGCTCTGCCCCCTTTCTTCTTCTAGTTATTCTTCCTGGAAATTCAACATGGTTTCAGCACTGATCTGAGTAAACTTAATTTGAAGGAGTCAAATCTTCTGCAAAAAGGCCAAGTGTAATTATATTGCTCAGCCCAATGAAGCTCCACCATCTTAAGAAATTTTCCCCACCCACCAAAGCTGTGGCCAGTGCTATCTGGACCTTGAGCTCTGGTAACCCCTTGTCTGTGGGATCAGGGGTTCTCCATCTTTTTTTTCTGCACAGTCCTCCCACTCGTGCCTACTCAATAGCTGAACAATGTCACTGAAACACACCTGACCATGCCTAGTTTGGACCAGATTTGTCCTCTTGCATAACTGCTCAACGACCCAGCAAAGTAAAACCAAACCTCCTAGCCTCCTTTATGATCTGGCCCCAGCATGTATTTCGCAGTATGCCCTTCACTTTCAGGAATTCTTTCATTAGCCAGGACTACGTGGCGGCCCTGTCGGTGTGAACTAGGCCCTATTTCTCAGCCTCTGAGAAGGGAACACTGCCCTTCTTTCATGGCCCCTGCACTTTCAGTCCAGGCTGCGGGTTGCACAACTTCGAGCGCCTCCTGAAGTGGGGCATGTGATTACTATCTGGCCAATCATAACGTCATGGCGCCGAGCAATACAGCGTAAGCCGAAGATGCGAAGCACTTGCTACAACTCTTGGGAAACACCCCATTCTGAAAGTGTGCCTGTAACTCTGTCCACAGTGTACCTTTGTGCAAACATAAACCGTGAGACGAGAAAGCAGAGGAGCCGTGAAGGAAAACAAGTGTGTTGCCTTATTCTCTCCTGTGCCCTGAACACCCTTGTGTATGGGAACGCACATGTGCGCACATGTGTATGTACCTGTATCCACACATGCTGGGTGACCGCTGGGAAGGGAGATTCAAGGACCCATTTTTGAGAACATAGAAAACAAAGCTCTGATTTTTTTTTTAAAGATTTATCGTGAATACAGTGTTCTGCTTGTATGTATGCCTGCAGGCCAGAAGAGGGCGCCAGATCTCATTATAGACGGTTGTGAGCCACCATGTGGTTGCTGGGAATTGAACTCATGACCTCTGGAAGAGCAGCCAGTGCTCTTAACCTCTGAGCCATCTCTCCAGTCCCCCAAAGCTCTGATTTTTAAGACAAAGGACAAATATTGATAAATCTAAGTTTTGGGCCCTTTTATAACTTCCTTTGTGTATTAAAATCACAAGATAACATTAAACAGTAGTGTCTGGGAATCACAGACTTAGAACTTCCATAAATATAACTAACACTTGAGTTTGACTAAAGTAAAATTTCCATTTTCTACTTAGTACTTCAAAAAGTGTGCATTTTATAATACTCAGACACTTTGGTTAGATAACCAGAAAACTACTAATCACATTCCATTCAACCTGGGGACATTAAAATGATCACAGCTGATTACTAATATCTCTCCATTCAGCGGTGACAAGTATATATTGTGCTTGTGGTAATTTTTGGCAATATTTGGATGAGTATTTTTTCACTTGAATAATATATATTTTAGGTATAAAATTATCGATCTATCCATTTGTCTACCTATCACCTGTCTACCTAATATTTTACCTCTAAAAAGTTCAGCCGTGCTAGGAAATCTGTGATGTAACTTCCAAGGGGCTTCAGACTTGGGTAGGATCGCGCTGCCCATGCTTCTGGGACCTTCCCAATAAGCAAGCTGCTTGAAAGTGCTTCCAGCGCAGAGTCCATGACAACTACCCCTTTAATAGCCTTCTTAAGGTCCCGGAGAGTGTTACGGATAGTTCTAATTAAGCTGAAGTCAAAGAAACCATGTTACCAACATATATTTCATAGTAAACATCAATGTACACTCTGCAAAAGAGAAGATGGCAGGAAACAGTCACAGCCTTTTCATAGGAATGTTTCCCAAAGCATGGCTGTGCCCACTTGATGGATAGTGTGTGAAGTAATTGTAGGTACCATTTGTAGGTATTTTTTCATTTTAGCCATTACATACTTTCTTTTTTTTTAAAAGATAGGGTCTTACTAGGTA
This sequence comes from Rhombomys opimus, assembly GCA_010120015.1. NCBI lineage: Eukaryota > Metazoa > Chordata > Mammalia > Rodentia > Muridae > Rhombomys > Rhombomys opimus. Next base: position 140,285 of record REGO01000125.1, read on the forward strand.
ATCCTGGATGGCCAGGAACTGGCTATGTAGACCTGGCTGGCCTTGAACTCACAGAGATGCTCCTGTCTCAGCTTCCTGAATATTGGGATTAAAGGTGTGCACAGCCACAAGTGGCATACTGTTTTAAAATATAGAATAATTCAAGTAGCATATCAATTTATTATTATTTGATATTAGTATAAAATACTACCAAATTCTCTTCTGGCTATTACTTCCTAGGACTTAGATAACTTTAAAAATTATATAGTGATAAATTGTAAATGTATATGTTTATGGAATATAAGGTGGTATTATAATTTTCAATACAATTAGAAAATCATATTAAACATGTCGCTGCAAATATATCCTATTTTGCCATGAGGACACTGGAAACTTATATTTTTATGGCACTGAAATGTAACATGTGCAGAATTATTATCCATATTAGGCACACCTTGTGACTAATGTGACAAAGCAAGCCTCCTCCTTCTGTCTAGCCGAGACTTCACACACCCTGACTCCCAGCCCAAATCCTCCCATCTCCCAGGGTTGGATAACCACTATTCCACTCTGCTCAGATAAGATTAGTTGTTCACAAAAATGAGAACGTGCAGTATTTGTCTTTCTAGATTTGACTTATTTCACTTAGCGAATAATCCTCAATTCCATCACTGTTGTTACAAATGACAGAATTTCTTCCATTTTGGAAATAAATCCTACTGTGTGGATGTAACACATGGATACAAGTTGATTTTGTAACACAGTAATTGCGGATAGGAATGCAGTGAGCATAGGAGTAGACATCTTTTTGACAAAGTGATTGAAAATCTTTGGGAAAATACTCAAAACTGGGACTGCTGGGTAGCATGGTAGTATTTTTTTTGTTCCTTTCTGAGGACCCTCCATGCTGTTTTCACATAATGACTGTCCTAGTTTCTTTTTCCCTGGCCATCTTCATGAGAATGAGGGATGGCTTTTATGATTTTCATTTACATCCTTCATAGATGCTGGTGTTGGCCTTTATTCTAAGATTTGGCCTTTGGATATCTTCTGTGAGAATGTTCAAGCCTCTTGCCCATCGATTAATCATAATATTTGTTTTATTTCTGTAAGTTGTATGAATTCTTTATATATTTTATATCTCTCATCACATGATTGTTGACTTTGATGCAGAGAATCTTTGTATTTTGAGGTTATTCTGCTTGTCTATATTTGCTCTGGAGGGTGGGGGTCAGATCTCACAGAAAAAAATCACTGTGCTGATCAAAGTTGTGTAATATTCTTTCACGCTTTCTTTCAGCAGTTTATAGTCTCCAGTCTTTGTCTTTGGTGAGGAGAAGCGAGCCCAGGGCCTCATGCGTGTCAGGAATGCAGTCTCCCGTTGCGGCACACCCTCAGCACACACACACAGGTATGTGTTACGGCTTCAGCTGTTTGGAGCTGGCTTTGCGTGTGGCATGACATAAGGTCTTTCGCCCTGTACACATCCAGTTTCCCCAGCACCACTCATGACAAGAGAGCAGCTCCTCCCTTGCACACCACTGGCAGCACTGTCAAACATCCGTCGATTATAGACGCATGTTTTCCATTCTCTCTCTTCTGTTCCTCTGGTTAATGCTGTTTCAGTTACCACCATTTTTTTTTTTTTTTTTTTTTTTTTTTTTTTTTTTTTTTTTTTTTTTT
>REGO01000125.1:142044-193464 GCA_010120015.1 Rhombomys opimus
TTTTTTTGTGCGTGTGTGGGTTTTTAATCTTCATAATTTTTTTTTTTTTTTTTTTTAGTTTATTTTTGGAGGACCCAATTTATGTAAGCAAAGAATCACCCAAGGAAAAACATTAGGTAAATGATATTACAGGTAGCGTGCAAATACAGGCAAAGCTGAAGAAAGGCATGCAAACAGGACATGGTGGCATACAGATTGTATCCTAGTGACTTAGACAGGATTTCTTTGTGTTTGAGGCCAGCTTCGGCTATATAGTGAGTTCAAGGATAGTCTTGCTATATAGCAAGATTTTTTTTATTTACAAAATCAAAACAATAAAGTGTTATATAATGGCTGAAAATAGAAATGCTGTATCAAAGCATAAAGTGCATATTGATTTTCAAACACTTTTCTACTTATGCTTAACTGCTGAAAATACCGTAAACATACCTGGAATGGATGACGAAGCCCAACTAGCTGAGAGATTGCATATTATTATGTATATAGTAAAAATACTGAATTATGGTTGCAGATGTAGCTCAATGGAAGTACATCTGCCTAGCATCGATGAGGCCCTAGGTTCCAGTCTCCAGCGCCACAAAACAAAGAGGCAATCAAACACCCCCCCCAAAAAAAAGATCCCAGAGTTAAAGAGAGCAACGTGGCATTTTAATATAGTTTCCTTTTTTGTTTGTTTTGCTTTTTTTTTTTTTTTTTTTCGAGTCAGGTTTCTATGTATAGCCCTGGCTGTCCAGGGACTCTTTATGGTCTCAAACTTACAGAGATCTTCCTGCCTCTGCCTCCCGAATGCTGGGACTGAAGGAGTGTGCCACCACGCCCAGCCTTATAGTTTACTTTAATATATCAGCAAGTCCAGAAAACAAAATAAATATGAAAATATTACAGGAAACTCATAACAAAAATAACTTTCTATTTCTTGGTCCAATATTGAATTACAAGAAATTCAATAAAAGTCGTAGCAAATAATTTGTTTATCGTAGGAGATGTAATCAACTTCAGTAAGAAAAGGGAGCCAGGCATAGCAGTGCACACCTGTAATTCAGCAACCTCAGAGGTGGAGGCAGCAGGTTTATGAGGTCAAGGCCAGTGAGAACTTCATAGCAAGTTTGAGATCGGCTTGGGCTATATTCCGTCTCAAAAACCAACCAACAAATAAACAAGATCAGGTCTAAAGGTTAGTTGATGGTTAACCTGGGCCAGAGCACTTAAAAATAAAGAGAAAGGAAGCATGTATCAGTGTCAGAAACTGCTGAAAGGACATACAGACCCAGCCAAGCCTCACTCTTTCCTTCTTTTTTAACCATGTGTGTGCCTGGGTATCCACATATGGGAGCGGTTGCCAGTGGAGCAGGAGGAGGGAGCTGGAAACCATGGAGCTGGAGCTACAGGTGGTTGTGAGCTGCCTGATGAGACGGCTAGGAACTGAATTCAGGTCCAGTGCTCGTAGCCACCGGGCCATCTCTTCAGCCCTGTCTTTACTTTGTGAAGAGGACAATAACAGATGAGAAGTTATATGAATAATGACTATTTATAATCCGTAAGAATAGATATTTTTCATCATCATTTTTACATTATAAAAGAGTTTCTCCTGAAGCAAAAGGCTATGGTACTTTAAAAAAATAAATGGGGCATTTTAAAATCAACACTGACATGTCATTTTATCAGCTTCGGCTGGCTGCTTCCTGAACTCCTGGGGATTTACTCACTTGTTAAACCGTTCCATTTCTTGCACTAACACAGTGTTCATGCTCTCTTCATATCTCACAGGATAACTAATCAGTGCTGCCTCAATGTCAAAGTCATCTGGGAGCTGAAAGAACAGATGAGAAGAGACAGTGAGCTTCATTGGGTCATCATGTCAACAATGGTTAACACATGGACAGCAATCATTATCTCCACTTCACAGACGAGGATATTGGGTTTCTGAAAAGCTCTGTAGTTCCCTTTTGTAAACTAAGTCTTGTTTTCCACTACCAATAAAAGGTACTTAACACTTTTGTGACTTTTTATGTTCACTCATGATCAATTATCACTGGCTAAGTTACTCTCCTGTCAAATAGTCAATCTTGTAAATGTGGAAATGTTCTCGGGCATAGGGAAAGAGAAAGATGTGATTTCTAGGCAATACTAACAGACACTCGGGGTGAAAAGATGATAAGAATTTTGGAATGCTGACAAGTCCTAAGGCATTGGAGTGCACACCCCTGAGAGGGCAAAGGAGTTCCCCATTCAGGGAGTGGTTGAGCTGAGGGTCAAGCTGCCCTCCCTGTTCCAGCATGGTTCTAAAGAGTCTAAGTGCTGTCCCTCAAGTGATTTTGACTCTGTGAGCCTCCTTTAGCTCCAATAAATCTTCTGCCAGGCCCTTGTTAGGGATCTCATTGGAGACCGCATTCATGAAATCAACATCCTTCCCCCACAGAGCTAAGCCATGGAAGCAGGTGTGGAGAGAGGCAGACTGCAGAACCAGCAGCTTGGAGGCCAGGACTGGCTGTTGGCCTCCACCATGGCGGCCATTAGTGCCACCCTCCTCCCTACTTTACTGAGCACGGCCAGGGTTACAGTGGGGATCCGGTAGTGGTACAGCCTGTGGGCTCCAGAGGCAAGTGGACCGCGGCCAGATTCTGCTCTGTCAGGGTGCCTGCTGCTAAAGTATGGGCATATTTACAGTACTTGTATCAGAAGGGAACTATAAAGATTGCTGTTGAGGATCAGAATCTGTTCAAATTTCCCTTAGTCACTCTCTATTGAATTTAGACACAGAGAAAAAGATGATAATACAGCTTTGTTCTGCATTACCTAGTAGGCTAAGTACACTGGGCTATACCATGGGAAGGGAATGCATAGCTGCTGGCTGAGGTCTGGTAGTCACCTCCTGTGACTTCCCCCACCTTGAACCAGCAAGTTCACAACATTCCATTTTTAAAAAGCCTTTTACGTTTTATTTAGAAATAAAAATAAAGCATCTGCACATTAGTTCATCCACAACTACTGTTACTTAGCTATGTAGTAGACATTTTACAAACTACTTGAAATTAATGTTCTCCTTAATGTCATCAAAAAACTTTATCAAATGAAACTATTCTCAGCACCTAGCGGAACTGGAAATGAGAGTATGCTAAGTAAAGCATCTTGCTAACAGTTATAATGCTGTCTCATGGACTTTCCAATCAGGTTCAGTTGCTCTTATGGCCTGAGCACCACACTGTAAGGCAAGTATTACCTCCTTGAGGATGTCTTCGGTGATCTCTAACAAGATCTGGTCAGTGCTTCCCGAGGAGCCTGTCTGTTTGGAGCCTCCTTGTGTGAGGAGCAAGGACTCAAAAAGGATTTTTGTTTGTTGAAGATCTTTGGAGATATCAACATTTTCATGTAATCCGAATATCTCGGGTTCTTGAGTAAATGGAAGTTTCTATTAGAAAACATATTAAACACGTCTCAAAAAGTCGCTGGGGTCAGGATGCGCCGCTTCAAAACACACCACTTGGCATAACCAGTTCTTTGAGCTAATGGCGATTTAGTGTGAACAGGGTTAGAGTTTGTGTCCTCCTTTCGTTTGCCTAACAACAGAGTGCAAGTTTCTGCTGTGCTGTGCCAAGAAGAGGAGACAGTCTCTTCTTAACTAGAGACAGAAAGCCGTTCTAGGGGAACCTGCCCAGATCTCAGCAAGATAACTTTATCCTCCATTAGTCTCCTCCATCTGTTCCTAATCACTTTCTCACAGTTTATTGCCCCGAAGGTCCACGGCTTTTCCCTGTTTTATCAGTTCTCCACAGTCACCATGTTTTAAAGTGGCTTTATGAACTCCAAAGCAAACTGCTTCTTTTGGGTCTCAGTCCTTTCACTGAAGCTTCTGTCTACATAAAATATTAACATTAATACAAATTATATGCTTTTTCTCATTTTAAGCCCCAAAACTTCAGATTTTCTGATGTCCAGTAATTATTCAAACAAAAACGAGTCTGAAAGTTTATTAAAATCTTTCTTGACTAAACTTGTACATTAGAGGGTACAGCTCATCGTTCACTTAACACACACACAAACACAGATACAGATACACATGCATACATACACACACATACACACACTGCACACCTAAACATACACATACACACACACACACACAAAGACACATATACACCACACACACACCATCACACACATACTACATCACACACCACATCACACATGCACACATATACCACACACACACACACACACACACACACACACACGTGCGCACGCATACACCACACACACTGACACACACACTCTCAGATACAGATACACACAGATGCACACAGACACACACAGACACATACACACAGAGACATAGAGACACACTCACACACAGACACACGCACCTGTCTTGCCCTGGCTTCAGAACACCATTTACCTTAATGAATTCAATGTAGTCCTCATAAGAACCTCTGGGCGGCGAGTAATAGTTGCCACTGGGAGAAAACTTGTAATGGGGGTTTTCAATAATGGATGGGTTATAAAAGTCAGCCAGCATGGTTAGCAGGAGGCGTCTGTCCCAGTCATCTGTTACTCTTCCTCCATAGTTACACTCCCCAGTCAGGTAAGAGATAGCTTCAAATGGGATTACGTCATATTCATTTATAAACAACTGAAGCAAAGACAAAAGTGAACAAAGAAAAATTTTAATTCATTTATTTCATTTCTACTTTAAAATGGCAAGTTCTTTTCCTTCCCTACCTATGCAGAAAGAGGGTTGAAAGAATTATGATTGTGGGTTTCTGGTGTTCAGTATTTTATTTTGAATTACTTTGTCTCCATTCCCCGTTTTTTTTCTGATATAAATACATTGCTATTTATTTTCTCACTCCTACTCTGTAGTCCAGACTGGCTTCAGACTGATGCCAATAGGCCTGCTTCAGCCTCCCAAGCACTGGGACGAAAGAGTGAGCCACCATGCCTGGCTCACATGCGGATTGTGTGTGATGTGCACACATTTCAGTGCGTGTGTGTGGAGCCCAGGTCAGGACACTAAGTGTCTCTAGCTCTTTCCCTTACTGCCTTGAGATCCGGTCTCCTTGAACTGCAAGCTTGCCTTTTTGGTTAGACTGCCTGGCCATAAACGCCAGGAATTAGCCTGTCTCTGGCCCCTAATGCTGAGTTACAGGCATGAACATGAGTGCTGGAGATTGTAAAAGTGCTCTTTCCTACTGAGCCACCCTCCAGCCCTCAGAAAACTAAAATCGCGTGACTGATGGTGATGATGATGGCGTGTGTGTGGGATGAGAACATGTGAGTGTGGGTGCTCCCAAAGCCAGACTGACATTGGGTCCCCTACAGGTGAAGTCACAGGCGGTTGTGAACTACCCAGCACGGGTTCTGGGAACTGAACTCAGGTCCTCGGCAAGAACAGTGTGGGTTCTTAGCCACGGAGCCATCTCTCCAGTCCTCATAATGGCTTTTTAAATGAGAAAAACTTAAATAAATGACATGGAAATTGGTAAAGCCTTTAAATATGGATCCCAATGACAAACTGTTTCTTTTTATGAACTGGGGTGCATTTTATCCGTGAGGGGATACTCTGCAATGACTAGAGATCAGTAAGTTCTCATTGTGGTGGCTGAGAGGACTACCGGCATCTCTGGGTACAGGGGTGGGCCGCGGTTAACGCACAGGGCGACTGCCCAGATATTAACAGTGCCAATGCTGAGGACCTGATGCCTGTTTTAGGTCACCTTTCACGATGAGAGAAACACAAGGTAACTGAAGTCTCAGGGCTGGGTCCTTGTTCCCATGGTGACATGATTGCAGTACAGGAGTGTTGAAAGGACCCCGAATGATTGGGAGGGTTATTCTGTGAGGGAATGAATTATGTGATATATGAAAAAGTCTCCCCTTCCTTCTGTTTGTGGGAGGGCAAATACATGTTCAACTGGGTCTCTCCAAAACTGGAAAGGACCCCAAAAGAACTGAATGTCCCATCTGTACCATGTGCAAGAAATGAAGACAACTCTCTCCCTGCTGATACCCACTTAGCTGTCCGTTTTCTGCTTTGGCCTTTTGGAAAGAGCTATTGTACAGAATGACCAGATGAGGATGGTTTAAAGATGAATCTCCTTCCATGTCCCCACCCCCTACAGGTATGAGAGGTGGATCTAGCTGATGTCTGTGGATTTCAGTGTCGGTGCTGGGAAGGTTGAGCGCAGGAGACCACCATCTTGGGCCTGGAAGATGGCGAGTTCTCAGTTGGTCGCTTACAGGTTATATGGCAAATATTTTAAGTAAAATGTTCTCTGTATCTACTACTAGTTCCAGAAACAATGTTTAAATCAAAGTCATTCAACATATATTATAGTTTGTAAGCACTGATTCCAGCAACTAAACAGATTTTCAAATTGAAGGACTTTTTTTTTCAGTTAAGGTTTCTCACTATTTTTTTTTTCATTCATTATTTTAAGAAGATTATTTTTTAACTCTTTTTTCCCCTTCAGTACGGAGGATCAAACTTGGGGCCTCATGAATATTAGGCAAGTGCTCTACTGCTGAGTTATATCTCCAGCTAAGTATCAATAATTTCCATTAAATTAACCTGTTATCTTTATTATAAAGTTTGGCACAAATACCATATAATGTATCCTAGGGGATGTTGAACAGTGATCTTTCATAAGTGCTGGTTCTGTTCTCATTTTACCTGCAGTTGCCGGATACTGATGCGTAGGTCTGACTCATTAAATCCATATGGAATATTCCAACCTAGGGGACCGAATTTCTTCCTCTCTTGAACAAGGGCATGAAAAAAACACACTCCAAAAAGCAACTTCTCCCATACCTTTAAGGCAGAAATTTTACAAGTGAAAAATCTTATTAGATTTCTATTAGTAAAACTAGAAAAACAGATGATCTATTCATCACAAGGTTCTACGGCCAGCTATCATTACTCACTTCTATCTTAAAAAGGCATGTATCTAAAGACATTCTTTCTATAGAAAGCATTCATCCTATGCTTAATTCACATATCCAAAGCTAAGAAAACATAATAGTAAGTGTTACTAAATGAAAATTATGACTACTTTATAAATTGTTGGTTCATGGTGCCTGTCATTCATAGATCTCTCTAATCCCAGCCCTTAGTATTATTATCTTGTAGATTTGTGGGCATGTACTTGAGACTATGTGTGCAAAAGAATGACTAATGAAGAGAATATCAATAAATTCCAGTATATAATTCCCAACTTTGTTACTTTTCATTTGGCAGTAGTAAAAGCATTTTTAGTTGATTTATCCATGATATCTTCTAGTGTTTAATATGGATGTCTTGTATGTCTCCTGTATCAGGGCCTTGGAGGATGACCACCCATTTCTCTAGAGCTCTCACAACAGATTGCAAGTATATTAATGACAAATACATATGGTACATATATATGCTATATATTAATATATATACATTTATGAGCATGCCTTGCACCTAGTAGGTATTCAGTAAATACTTATTGAACAGAGATCACATCCTTTATAGAGACTATAACTGAGCATAGATGATGTAGAAACTGAAAAGCAATTGATATCATTGTTAAATGGCTAAGATATCAACCATTTATAATAAAAGATCGTATATCCTTTCAGTGGCCAAATGATGATAACTCAAATTATTGTTGGCTCAATTGTTAGAAATTACCAAGAGTATGCCAACTATTTCTGGGAACCACAAATAAAGAGTTTTATATGTGACTATGAACTAGTCACCTGAAGAAACGCTAGAACAGTGGTTTCCAAAGTATGAGCCCCAGAATCATCAGCAGCAATATCACCTGAGAATAAGGACTGTATATTCTTAAGCCTCCTCCTAGATCTAATGAGTTAGAAACTCTGAGGGGTAGGGCCCAGTGAGGTCTGTTGGAACAAGCCCTCTAGGAAAATCTATGGCACAGTGAGAACAAATATAGGGCATTTACTCTCTGTGAGGGTCAGTTTTTGTCAACTTGACAGAGACTGGAATTCCTGGAATCACCCAGAAAGAGGGACCTTCAGTTAAAAAAACTGCTTCCATCAGATTGGTCTGTGAGCATGTTGATGAGGCATTCTCTTCATTGCTGATTGGTGTAGGAGGACCCAGCCCACGGTGGGCGGCACCATTCTTAGGCAGATGGGCCTGGGTTATGTAAGAAAGGATGCTGAGCAAGCCAGTAAGCAGCTTTCCTCCTAGTTCCTGTCTTTGCTACTCCTTGAATTCCTGCCCTCATGTTCTTCAATGATAGGCTGTCATCAATTCACGTAAGCCACATCTTTTCTCCCTGGTAGGTTTGGCTCTTTGTTTTCTCACAGAAACAGAAAGTAAAACAGGGTATACTTTTATTTGACCTAGCATCTATTTGTTTTTACTTCCAGAGAAGTTGCTTGGTGAAGGTCACCACTGTTAACCACAAAACTATGATACATAGCATGGAGACTAACTTTGGATCTCACAGACAACAATGATGGGTGCCAGTATTGCTTGATCAATGTTGTCATACAGAAAGTGTGAGGGGCTTTCTTCTCCAATGTAGCACCCGTTTTATTTGAGTAACCTGAGCCCCAAATTAGCTCTGTTTGTGATTTCTGTCTCTGTACCTTTTCCCTCTGATTGTAGGGCCCCAAACACCATGCAGCTCTCTCTCTTCAGCTATGCTCTCTTCTAAAACCCTAAAGAATCTTCTCAGTATCACAAAGTGATTGTGCGCAGGTAGGGAATAGAAATCATTATTTAGCAGAGAAAGCAGTCTTTGAGCCATTCAGTCCTTTGTCTCACCCTCAGTATTATTCTTTTTTGGCTTAATATAATATAGTTAATGTTGGAACAAGGTATGATGGCACATATCTACAATTGCAGCACTTGGGAGTCAACAGGACTGCTGTGAGTTTGGGATTAGTCAAACCCTGACTCAAAATGTTTTGGAGAGTCTGCAGAGATGGCTCTTGCTGGGAAAGCAAGTTCAAATCTGCCGTACCAATGTAAAAGCCATATGGTAGTGTGCCTGTAACTCCAGAGTTGAGGCTAGAGACATGTGAGTCCTAGCCAGCCTAGGCAGAAGGGCAAGCTTTAGAGTCAGTGGGACCCTGCTTAAAAAAACTAAGGTAAAGATCAGTAGAGGAAGACAGCCAATTATCAATAAAGTTGTGGTTTTGTCTTTGCTATGTATTTGGTTTTTTGTGAGATTCTTAGTTTTAAAGAATTCAGACAGGGAACATGAGTGTTACACTGGGATACCTAAGGTCTTCAATACCACGTGCAAGAATGTGCACTTCTTTACCTAGGGGTTATTATGCTTTACAATTTTTATTGACATTTTCATTTGTATTCATGACATCAATACACAGTGTTACATTTCATGAAGAAAGTTTGTTTCAAATATATCATGTACTTTAATCATACTTATTTCCCTAGTCTCTCTGCTAGGTTTATATGGTGTGTGTGTGTGTGTGTGTGTGTGTGTGTGTGTGTGATTAATTCCAAGACCTACAAATAAAAGAAAATATGTGATATTTGTCATTGTGTGTCTGGCTTGTTTTGCTTAGTATGATAATCTCCCCTGTACCAATTTTCCAGCAAATGATATAATTTCATTCTTGTTTATGGTGGAACAAAATTCTTCTGTGTGCATATGCCACATCTTCTTTAGTCATTCAGCTTTCAGTGGAGACTCAAGAGAATTCTATAGCCTGGCTGTTGTGAATCGTGCTACAGTAAACAGCCACATGAATGCTCCTGTGGTGTATTGCTTTAGAACCCTTTGAATATTATGCTCACTAGTCTTCTGTCAAGCTAGAGTCACCAGAGAGGAGGGAGCCTCAATTGGGAAAATGCTTCCATAAGATCTGGCTGCAGGCAAGCCTGTGGCTAAGTTTCTTAACTAGTGATTGCTGAGGGAAGGCCAGGCCCGCTGTGGGTGGGGCCATCCATAGTTCTGGATTCTATAAGAAAGCAGGACGAGCAAGCCACAGAGAACAAGCCAGTAGGCAGCACCCCTCCACGGATCTGCATCAGCTCCTGCCTCCAGGTTCCCTATTTGAGTTCCTTCCTGGCTTCCTTCCATGATGGGCTACAACGCGGATGTGTAAGCCAAATAGACCCTTTCCTCCCCAACTTGCTTTTGGTCATGGTGTTTCATTACCACAACAGTAACCCTGACTAAGAAAGAAATTTATCCAGAAGTGGCTCAGCTAGGTCAAAGAGTAGTTCTAGATTTAGTTGTTTGAGTTAGCTCCATACCAACTCTGAAGTGGCTGGACCAATTTGCATTTCTCCAAGCAGTGTGTAAGGGTTCCCTTTCATCCACATCTCCTCACTAGGATTTTGATGTCTTCTTGTATAGTCATTCTGGTAGGGATAAGATAAAGTTTCTATGTGTTTTTAATTTGCATTTCCCTGCATGGTTAGGAAGTTGAGCATTTTCCCATGAGTTTACTGGCCGTGTGTACTTCAGCTGCTGAGAACGCTTTGTATGCTTTCAGTAGCCCACTTATTGGCTGGTTTGGGTTTACTATTTATTTTTAAAATTTCATTGCATATATCCATTGTCATGGTGCTGTGTACATGAAGGCATTTTCATAAAGTATATATTGTACATTGAGTATATTGCCTTCATGCCTCCGTATTATTCTCTTTCTCATTATCCTCTGTAGCTTGTTATTTTCTTTTATTTTCCTAGATAGCTTTGCTTCTACCTTGATATAATACACATATATGATTTCTTATATAAAATAGAGGGAAACAAATTAGAGAATTTTTTTGAGTTGGCTTAATTCAGTTAACATGTTTACATCCTTTGTACTTATTTTCCTGCAAATGGCACAACTTCACTTGCTTCATGGCTGAAAAGCCCATTTTGTCTATCTACTGTAGCTCCACAACTTAGCTACCGTGAATACTGCTGCAATAAACGTTTGTGTGAGGTGTCTCTTCGATGTGTTGACATGGAGCCCTCTGAGTAAAGATCCACACATGTTGTATGGTAGATCCATTTTTAGTTTTCCAAAGAGAAGGTTTTTGAATTTTATTTCATGTATCATACGTGTGTCTGCTTTCTTGTATGTGCACGCGTGCACGCAGTGCCTGTGAGGATCAGACGAGGACAGAGGGCCCCCTGGAGCTGGCCTTCCGTATGGTGGTGAGACACTGGCCACTGAGCCGTCTCCCAGCCTCTTGTTTGTCTGTGAACGACCGTCAATCTCACTTGGGTAAAGGCACACTCAATGGAGGCTGAGCATTTTTCTCATGTTTATTGAGTGTTTGTATTTCATTCTTTGAGACTGTTCATTTCATAGTCTCATTTAGTGACTGAGTTGTTTAATTTCATGTTGAGTTTTTAAAGTTCTTTGCATGTTCTAGATATTCATTCTCTGCCAGATATATAGTTAGCAAAGAATTTCTCCAACTCTAGTCTGGCTCTTCAATGAACTGTTTCCTTTGCTATGCAAAAGGCTTTTAATTTCATAATGTTTGAATCTTATTTCTTAATTGCTGACATTATTTCCTGAGTTACTGGAGTCCTATTTAGAAGTTTCTTGCCTGTGCCTGCGCCCATTTCTTTTCTTTTTTTTTTTTTTTTTATTTTTGCTTTTTTATTTTATTTTTAATTTTTATTTTTTAATATTAGTTACAGTTTGTTAACTTTGTATCCCACTCCCTCTTTCCTTCCCAATCCCACCGTCCCACCCTCATCTCCTCCCTGCCCCTTTCCAAGTCCACTGATAGGGGAGGACCTCCTCCCCTTTCATCTGACCCTGGTTTATCAGGTGTCTTCAGGATTGGCTGCAAAGTCCTCCTCTGTGGCCTAGCAGGTCTGCTCCTCCCCCAGGGGTTGGGGGAGGAGGTCAAAGAGTCCGTCATTGAGTTCATGTCAGAAACAGTCCCTGTTCCTCTTATCAGGGTACCCACTTCTGTGCCCATTTCTTATAATGTTTTCCCTACCTTTTTTCTCTGAAATTCTCAGTTTCAGGTCTTAAAATTTTTGATTCATTTGGAGTTGACTTTTGTGCAGGGTGAGAGGTGGAATCTAGTTTCATTCTAATGTGGTTTTCCCAATACCACTTGCTGGACAAGGTTTTATTCTGTAGCCCAGGCTAGCCTACAACTGCTTACAGTCTGGCCTCAAACTTGTAGCAATCTGCTTTCATCAGTCTCCTGAGTGCTGGCATGACAAGCATGAACCATGATGTCTGACTGAGATGGTTTTAGTTATACAATGAGAACCATAGTATATGAAAACATTATCACTAGGATGCAAGCTCTTCAAAGGCACATTTCTCTGTATCTATGTTCTTCCTGTTTTATAGCTTGTGCTTTGGAAAGTACACAACACACATATTTGTTGAAGAATGATTAAGTGATACAATCTAAAACACTTTTGGGCTTTAGCTTACAAATTCAATTACATTAACTTGAAATTATTTTCTTTAGTATCTACTATGTCATAAAGGGAATATAGAACACTGGGAATAAAATGACAAACCAGAGAGAAACAATTTCTGCCACATTAGGAAATACACTCAGTATAGAATATATACTAAATAAAGACCGTATATTAACATATTAATTACTATAAAAACACAACTAGAGAGTGTTGAAAACTGGGCATTACCAGTTCTTTGCCATGGCATCCCCTGAAAAAATTTGGGTCAGAAATTGGATCAGAGAGATATGACTGGAGGAGATTTAGCCGAAGGCCCGTGGGAGGTTCGTTAGTCATTTTGACTCCATTCTGCAGAATTGTCACTGGAAACTAAGACAAAGCAAATGTAAAGTATTAGGCAAGATGACAACCTTGAGCTATAAAAATCTGAGCAAAAGTGGATTAGAAAGTAAGTATAGCAGCAGGTTATATGAAACTCTCTAAGCTTAATAATTTAAAACTCAAGAAATATAGTATAATAGACACCTAAGTAAAGGTAGTAGACTCTAGCATAAGAACTAAACATACTTTTGGAGATGGGTAGCTTGTGAGCCAAAGCCTGAAGTTTGGATTGCAGAGTTCAGGTGAAAAATCTTCACATATTTTTTCCAGTGTGGGCATCCAGGAGACAGCAAGGTGACAGTTCTGTAGACAAACCCAAGTTCCTTCTTCTACTGCCTCTTTAATCATTTTTGATGCAACTGGTCCTTGTCCTTGCCCCAGTGAAATAGCTTGAAATTTATTTCCAGACATGGCTTTATCATTTGCGAATTTCAGCAGGCCTACAAGGAGCGCGAGCAAAGACAGCGCTTGTTACTATGTTCCAGCTCCCAGCGCCTCTGGGGGATTCTGGTCGCTTTCCCTAAATATGAGATTTGTTAATGGATTTACAGTCCCATAACAAATGTGTATTGAACAAACTATTTTAAGTTAAAAGCTTACAATCTATGCTGCCTATACATGGTGCATTTATATAGATGCAGGCAGAACATACACAGATAATAAAGTGTGTGCGTGTGCGTGTGCGTGTGTTACAGTACATATACTTACTGGCCATAGGATCTGCTCCCGGAGACAGCACAAAAATTAAGGGAATTGTACAATTTGAATCCAAATAACTCTTTGTCAGGTCAAATGGTGGAGGCTCTACAAATTTTTTTCCTAGCTTGTCAGTTACATAATTTGTTATAGCTGGGGTTATCTGGAAATAGAGAAGACACAGTCTTTTGAGAACATTTTACTGCATACCACAGTTACTGAAAAACAAACAAATAAACAAACAAAAACATTAGAATTTGAGCATAACCGCCAAAAGGCACACAATGAAGCACAGAAAATCATTAATTTCCCTAATATGTAAAAAAAAAATATAATCTGTAAACTGATAGGACAGGAAAAACATTCCAAAGGAAAATGGACAAGGTAGATTATCTTACTGAAAAAGACATCCAAGTAAATCTTAAATGTAAGGAAACCTGCCTCTGGACTGGAGCGATGGCCCAGCAGCTGAGCGCTCGCATCTCTTACGAGGACCTGAGTTCTGTTTCCAGCATCCACTCCTGTCAGTTCACAGCCATCTGTGTCCTAGCTCTTCTGCTCTCTATGCACACACTGCAGCATATTCTCTCTCCTTCACACACACGCACACACACACAAAAAGTCTTTATAGATCCTTAAAAAAATAAGATCTTTCTATTTAATATGGCAAAAACTGCACACTCTCTCCCATCCTCGTCTCCTTTAGGTAACAAAACTCCAGCTATTTCTCAGCATTTCTTGTAGCTAACGGCACATGTGACTGTGTAAGTTAGAAATACACAAGAACAGCCAGGTGAAGGGGTGCATGGCTGTGATCCCAGCACTCAGGGAGGCAGAGGCAGGTGGATCTCTGTGAGTTCGAGGCCAGCCTGGTCTACAGTCAAGTTCAGGACAGCCAGTGCTGCACAGAGAAGCCCTGTCTAGAAAAACAAAACAAACAAATACACAGGTATAAATTATTATTCTTGTTTATTCTATTATATGTATTTGTTTGTGTGTATCTGTCGTGTAGGTCAGAGGACAACTTGTGGGAACTTCTCTCCTTCCACCATGTGGGCCCTGGAGCTCACACTCAGAGCACTGGGTATGGCAGTCAGTGCCCCGGCATTACTGAGTCATCTCATTAGCCCACAAGTCTTTATAAGGAGTTTTCTTCAACACCTTCTTTCCACCTTCAACACACATAATGTTCACGAGGATGCTCCAGTCTTGCTGACTCAGAGACTTTTCTAGGTGAGTAAAAGAGTTTCTAGGTGATCTCAAAAGTAGAGTGACCGAGCAGGGCAACGCTCGAGGCAGGGATGACAGTTCCAGAGCAAAATGGTCTCAAAATAAGAATAAGCAGGGCTGGAGAGATGGCTCAGCAGGTAAGAGCACTTTTCACCCTTGCAGAGTGAGTGGTTCCCAGCACTCACGTGATGGCTCACAACCACTTGTAACTCCGGTTCCCAGGGATCTAATGCCCTCTTCTGCCCTCCATGGGCAGCAGGCATGCACACAGTGTACATACAGACATGCAGGCAACACACTCACATACATAAAATAAATCTCTAAAGGAAGGAAGGAAGAAGGAAGCAAGCATACAAGCACATGTATTAAGGGGCCGTTTGTCTTTGGGCTGTTGAGTAAGAAACTAACTTCTAAGCACCTGTAGTTTTGGTGTCTTTTTTTTTCATGGTGGGTTATTTTTTTTAAACATTTATTTATTTATCTTTATTTTATGTGCATTAGTGTGAAGGTGTCAGATCCCTTGAAATGGGCATTACAGACAGTTGTGAGCTGCCATGTGGGTGCTGGGAATTGAACCCGGGTCCTTTGGAAGAGCAGACTCTCTTAACCGCTCTTAACTGCTGAGCCATCTCTCCAGCCCCTTATGGTGGGTTATTTTATGCTCATTTATTATAAGGAAAATGTAACTTATAATAACACTTAGATCTAGTATTTTGCCCCTCACACTGCTATTTAAATAAGCAAAAGATTTCTTTTAAGGCCATGATACCCAAACATCTGGTGGAATAGTAGTCTACACTTTGTTGCTGAGACTAAAAAGTCTATGCTTTTCGGCTGAGACTAATATTTAAATCCACAGACTAAGCTTCTTTCTGTGATGTAGTGTGAGCAGGTCCTGTAGCCAGTGCAGCGTTTCTAGAGTGAAGGCCACGTGTCTCCTCAGGCTGCCTTTGGGCCTGAGCATCAGGCCAGTGCTTCCTCACTCTCAGCTCTCCCTAGCTCCCTGCTGACCTGCCAGCTTCTCCAACCCACTTCCTTAAACTCAGTTGGTCCCTCTCTAACCCAGGGGCTTAACCCACTTTGTAGACATCGACTGACCATGTAATACCTGCTGTGCGGTGCTTTAAGTCTTGAAGATAGACAGCAGAAGATGTGGGCCCCCAATGTCAAGAGCTCCCTAGTCCAGCTAGGGAGGCCCTAACAAGTAAACAAGGAATTGTGTGTTCTAGCAGCGTAAATTCTATGGTGTGCAGGTTCAGCTTTCAAAGCCTGAACACAACGTGGTGACTCCATAAGAGGCTGGGCTAACTCCAGTGCCCTCCAGAGAGCCAATCTGTGATGTGCGAATGGGAGTGGCCCAGATGCAAAGCAAGGATCTTATCAGGTCAGTGCAGCAAAGCTTTTCATTCTTTAAGAATTTAACACTTGGGGCTGGAGAGATGGCTCAGTGGTTAAGAGCATTGTCTGCTCTTTCAAAGGACCCGGGGTCAATTCCCAGCACCCACATGGCAGCTCACAACTGTCTGTCACTCCTGTTCCACTCTCACAGAGACATATATTCAGTCAAAGCACCAATGTACATGAAATAAAAATAAATTATTAAAAAAAGAACTTAATACTTAGCTTATATAGACATTGCACAGTATCCAAAAACATTTCCCTTTCTATCCTAATTCTATATGATTTTCTACATTTAAATTTTAATCTGCCTATCTATCTGTCTATCTATCTATCTATCTATCAGGATTTTTGAAACAAAAATCTGCAATTACTCTGCAGCCTAGGCTAGCCTGGGACTCATAGTGGCCCTAGTGCCTCAGCCTCCTGAGTGCTGCAATCACATTTTCTATAAGCAATACTCAGAAAAATAAGGGCTTTTCCTTCCTTCTTCTTCCAACTCTGGCTAAAGCTATAAAGAAAAAAAAATCCATTTCCCTTTGCTTATTCCTGTCTCTAGGTTTTCAGCACTAGGCACAGAGCAATTCTCATGTTCCAGTTACACTATTTTTTTATAGGCCCATCATGGACTTAGTACCATAATGTAGCATGAGGCTGTTGTGTTTAGGACTGATACTTCATGAACTACAGTTTATCTGCATTTTCAAATTTGTCTTTTACCTTATCAGGCCTTAAACACCGAAGAACTATTATTTTCTGTAGTTCATTCAGCGTCTTATCCATTGGCTCTGGAAATTTCATATTGTGCGGATCTTTGCTGTCGTAGATTTCTCGCCACTCCTCTGTGTGTTGACAAAAATGCTCCCTAGAGAAAAAAAAATATTTTTAATTGAGAAATGACTGAACAAGGGAAGAAGTAAGACGGTAAGGGGATCATGTCAAAGCCACTAGAACACAGGAGCTGTTCTGGATTCGGGGGTGCCAGAGAATGCACTCTATCTAGGAACAGGTAGATAAAAGCTTCTGGCAGAGCAGGAGAAGACGAGAGAAGAAGCCGGGACCCTTGATTCAGACAACACAGCTCTAGTGAGAGTTATGACATGGGGCTCCTGCGGCCTGTAGAACTCTGGCCCTGAGGATGACAGATTCATTGACTTTATCCAGCTGGGAGATCTTCCGTGACAGACTCACCGCGGTGTTATTTCAATCCTGAAAGGAAATGCCACTTTTTCTTGCTCTTTGAACATAAGAATTGTAACATCTTCACAAAGGAAGAGCATCATGAATAAAGAAATGGAAAGAGATAAACAGGAAAATAAAATAAGCAGGTGTTTTTTCCCAATGTCATCCCCAATGACTGCCATTTAGCCCATAAACTCTGAGTGAAAAAGGCCTATGTTCAGAACCCAGGTCCCTCTGCTCTGACAAGTGCCCGGTTTAACCTCAGACACCAAATATGACCAGATTCCCACAAGAAGACACTCCAAGGATACCATCAGCCATGCGTGTGACCTGAAGGTCTCCGTGTTCACCACACACACACACACACACACACACACACACACACGTCGACACCTCTAATTCATCAGCGTGAAGCACAGTCTGTGTTCTGGGTGCCCATACGCTAGTGTGCTAGCCTGGGACATTTAAGCCAGGCTAGCCTTGAAGTTGACCCTGTTTCTCCACCATGTCTCAGGATGCTGAATGTTTTACGTGAAGACACTTTAGCAAAGTTATTTCAGCTAAATGGTTAATTGGGAGTTTTTTTTTTTTGTTTTTTTTTTTAAAGAAGATAATCCATTTTCTTGTCAAATTATTTTTCTCTTTTTCTTAAAAAAAAAAAAAGTGTCTGGGTGGGGTTGGTGGCTCCCCAGCTCAGGGCTAAAGATTGGCAAAATGGAAATAATTAAATGAAAATATCTCCCTTCACTGAAGCCCTTAAGGAAAATGGATACTCAGGCCCATGGCACTGTTTTGTAGTTAGGCCTGGTGGAAGGAGCACAGGCATCTAGAAGGCCAGCTGAGGCAGAAAGGTACAGGGAAACCTCTCTACAGGAAGCAGTCTCTACAGGATGGTTTAAACCTGCAGTCTGGAAGCATTACACCCATTAAACTTGTCTTCCTGGCACAGTCTACCACAGCTTTCTGGGATTCTACCTTTATTATCATTTATGATCTCTGCAAGAGAAGACAGATCTTTAAAAACTCTGGGATGCTGAGGTGATTTTTGGAGACTGGCTCCTGTTTCCTGTTTGGTTCTTGTCCCACCCTTCTGTGAGAACAGAGTAGGTAGGTAGCAAAGGGGAGGCCACTGCTAACTCCGGATTAAAAGCCTTAGAACAGAGTAGGGCAACTGAAAACAGATTGCCATTTGGGATTTCAATGAAATGGGCTTGAGCTCTCCGTGGCAGTGAGACCATTGCAGGTCTGAGAAGTGTTACAGACAGCTCTAGAAATCAAGAGCGACTCAAGAGCAAGCCGCAGTGCTGGGAGAGTGCTGCAGCCTCGCAGGCTTCCAGAGCAGCAGGTCTTAGACACAAAGGGTTTGAACATCTGGAGGCTGCAAAATTCCCGTGGAATGACTTACCATCCAAGTCTGAATCCTGGTGCCTTAGAGGCTGACACAGGAACAGGCCCCCTTTGCCTGCGGCAGAAGATGAGTCTGGGGGCCAGCTCAAGTGACCTGTTGTCCCAGCATAAAAGCCACAAGCATAGGCAGTCTTCTCTATCCACTTACCTTGGCCTGTCCTCCGAAGCCCAAGCTCACAGACTGCCAGCAGGGTGACTGAATGTGGACATGAAGTGAAGAAAATAGGTCCAATCAGGAAGAGAGGTTGAACCCAGTGGGAGAGGGGAGGCACTCTGAGCTCACCAGATGCTCATTGTCAGGTCCTCTCCAGTCCACTCTGCAGATACTTAGCTTGTTAAAAAGGTGCTGTCCCCTCCAGGTCTTTCTATCTCCCCCTTCTTGCATAAGGTTCACTCTGCACAAAGTTTGGCTAAGAGTCTCAGCCTCTGCTTCAATACCCTGCTGGGTAGAGTCTTTCAAAGGCCCTCTGTGGTAGGCTCCTGTCCTGATCCCTGTTTTCTCCCTCTTCCAATGTCCATCCTCCCTGCCTTTCTGAATGAGGATTGAGCATCTTACCCAGGGAACTCCTTCTTGCTTAGCTTCCTTAGGTGTACAGATTTTAGTATGATTATCCTATATTGTGTGTCTAATATCCACTTATGAGTATATACCATGTGTGTCTTTCTGCTTCTGGGATACCTCACTCAGGATGATCTTTTCTAGTTCCCACCATTTGCCTGCAAATTTCATGGTTTCCTTGTTTTCAATTGCTGAGTAGTATTCCATTGTGTAAAAGTACCACAATTTCTGTATCCATTCCCATTTAGAGACATCTGGGTTGTTTCCAGATTCTGGATATTGTGAATAAAGCTGCTACA
Source organism: Rhombomys opimus (assembly GCA_010120015.1). Lineage (NCBI taxonomy): Eukaryota > Metazoa > Chordata > Mammalia > Rodentia > Muridae > Rhombomys > Rhombomys opimus. The sequence goes on from REGO01000125.1 coordinate 161,562, forward strand.
AACATGGTTAAGTAAATGTCCTTGTTGTATACTTGAGCATCTTTTGGATATATGCTTAGAAGTGGTATAGCTGGATCTTGAGGTAGCACTATTCCTAATTGTCTGAGAAAGAGCCAGATTGATTTCCAAAGTGGTTATACAAGTTTACATTCCCACCAGCAATGGAGGAGGGTTCCCCTTTCTCCACATCCTCAACAGCATGTGTTATCACTTCGTTTTTTTTTGTTTTGTTTTGTTTTGTTTTGTTTTGTTTTGTTTTGTTTTCCCTAAGAAGAGCAACAGAACCAAAATATCTGGGCCCAGGGATCTTTTCTGAGACTGATACTTAAACCAAGCACCATGCATAGAGATAACCTAGAACCCCTGTACAGAATTAGCCCATGGCAGCTCAGTCTCCAAGTGGGTTCTCTAGTTAGTAAGGGGAACAGGGACTGTCTCTGACGTGAACTCAGTGGCTGGCTCTTTGATTACTTCCCCATAAGGGGGGACCAGACTTACCAATCCACAGAGGAAGGCAATGCAGACAGTCCTGATGAGACCTAATAGGCTAGGGTCAGAGGGAAGGGGAGGAGGACCTCCCCTATCAGTGGACTTGGAGAGGGGCATGGGAGGAGAAGAGGGAGGGATGGCGGGATTGGGAGGGTATGAGGGAGGGGGCTACAGCTGGGATACAAAGTGAATAAACTGTAATTAATAAAAAAATAAATAAAAAAATATAAAAACAAAAAACTAGGAATAACAGCTGACGGAGTCCTAAGTGGGCTTGACTTTACACATCAGTGCGATGTGTTTAATATGAAGCCTAGGAGATGTCCTGGCAGAAGACAAAACTGTGGGAAAAGAACCCTTAGTGGATGGGGTAGGTTCAGTGCCTAAATCTTTTAGAATGGTCAATAAATATTGAAAGCAGCCAACTGTAAGCCTCAGGGAAATAGCAAACAGCTCTTAAGTAAAATGGATAATGGCCATATATTTAATCAATTTACAATGCTAATAGTTTGGCCGAAGATCCACTCATTTGTTGAACAAAGCTACATCTATAATGTAAATATGCATGGCAGCATATTAATTTAAAGCCTTATTAGTATGTTTTTTGACTATTTAGAATAAAATGAACATACATGTTCATTTTATGCTTAAAGGTTTTAAATGTTTTCATAATATCTTGAATTTGTTTCAACAGAAAAAAAAAGTTACTGCTGGTTCTGGTGGCCACGGTGCCTCTCTCAGAGTGCCTGCTGTCTCTCACGTCCTTCATCTAGGGGGTTTCATGCAGCTGAAGGGTTTCCTTGTTGCTGCTTGCTTCTAGCCGTTGCTGCCACTGAGTTAACAGCTATCAGCAGCCCACTCTTTGGCTCCTTTGCCCAGTAGTTGTGAGCCCTCTGAGTTCTGTCAGAGGCTGTCAGGAGCTCCATGTCAGGGGTAGGAGGGTCTCCCCACCTGAGACAGTACCTTCCAGAATGTACAGTACCACAGATTGTGTTTCTATTTTGGTGACTTAAACGTTAGCTTCAAGGATACAGGGTTAAATAAGCCTGGCTTTGGCTTCTTATAAGGCGAGAGCTAGAATATGTGAGATGTTTATGAAAAAGACCCTTCCTTAGAAACTGATTGAGAAAATGTATTGACTCGCCGCCGGGGCCCCAAGGCGACTATGTCATAATAAACATGTTGCTGATCTCTTTTGCTTTGGGCCACCGAGCTACTTCTGCAGGTCTTCATGTGAGTAACTCAAGCAGTGTATGTCTAACCTGCCTCAACCCCTTCAAGGCTGAAGGCACAGAGTTGGGTTATAGTTCTAAACCTGCAGTCACCTTTGGGGCCAGGAATAACAGAACCTCAGAAAATGAATTCCTGCTTCCCCAGAGGAGGACCAGGCTGCGTGTCTAAACAGAAGTAATCATTCATCTCTCAGAACCATTTCTCAAGATTATTTTGGACCACTTTGCAAGAGTGGAGCAATGATCAAGAAGACACACTGGACCCGAGATGAGAACAGGAGATAGGAACTGGTCAGGTTAGTTTAGGACTGCAACCTTGTTTCCTATGCTTGGTTGGAAGCTAGGAGAAACCTTTGCTTCTGTTCTGGTCAGAGGCTTTGGTTTCTTATCTTCTGTCGTCCTAAATGAGCACGCCCATCTGGGAACTGCGTGTGAGGACTGAGAGGTGTCTCGACACCACCGGATAAGCTGACTGGACTGAGCAGCCCATCTCCCCAAGCCTCACCCCAGTTTCTTCTATGTGCCCAATAAAACCCTCCCATGCTAGTCACTCACTAGCAACCTGTTCCCCAGGATCCGCTCTCGCTGCTCAGGAGCTCTGCTTTCTTTCCTTGTGCTCCCACCTCTGATCTATGCTAAAACTTCTAAAGCTCATCTTTCTGGGGTTCAAGGGCTTCATTTTTTAAGTTTCTAAGACAGGAACCTGGAGCCATGGACTCAGTGGAAATCTGTGAGATTATGCACCCCAACTCTTGAGTTAGAGCCTTCCTGAGGAGGCTAGGTCCTCTGCCACACTCAAAGACCCCTCTTTTCGACCTTAAGGACCTTACTTTTCCAGCATCACTAGGACTAATTAATTACTCAGACATCTTGCCCTAATTTGTCCCCTGTAGACATAAATCACATGTCAGTGCTCTGAATATGGACGTGGGGGAGGAGTTCACTGGGCCCCTTTGTTTCTCTTCCCGGTGTGGCCACGCTTCTTTGTCTCTTTCATTGATGTATTGGGACGACACGGCTGCAGGAAGCATGGTTTCACATGTGAAGTGTTACATTATGCGAGGATCCTGTCTTTCTACTAACCAATAAACTAGAAAAAAGTCATGGGAAAATTTTAGATTACAAATTTAACATTATTATTCAACATCCAGTCACCAAATGTATACAATTACCTGAGTCCTTGGAAGACAGGAAGTTCACTTGCTCGACAAATCTCCTCCCAGCTTTTATCCTGCAGCCAGTCTGGATCAGGATTTTTTTCAGCACTCTTAAGACTCACTCCTCCAGTTAAAAGAAACATCAGTTCCTGGTATTCAATCTCTTTCTTGGCCCTGTGTTCCCAAACAATAGCTGTTGTAAACTGCTGACATTAATGGGATGCCATCAGCTCCTACATCAGAGCTTGGATGGAGTAGCTCAGATTGTACTTAGCTTCACAAGGAATGAAACAACTGTTGTGGAAACTGCAATAGCCAGTGAAGAATGCAGCCACTAAGAAACGGATAAGGTGGCTTATACGGTGCCTTAGCTATCTGCCCAGTGACACTTCCAGATGCAGAGCAGAGGTGTAAAAGTCAAAGCTGGGCGGTGTTGTTGAGACAAGGAGGCAGACATGAGGAGGGCATGACAGGAGGGAGACTCAGCCGGCACTGCTGACAGTGGCTGAGCAAGCTCTGCCACGCAGGGGCTTCTGCTCAGGTAAAGCTGACTTTACTTTCATGAGCATTGGTATGTATGGCTGTGTGAGGTTATCAGAACTAGAGGTTCAGGCAGTTGTGAGCTGCCATGTGGGTGCTGGGAACTGAACCTGAGTCCTTTGGAAGAGCAGACAGTGCCCTTAACCACTGAGCCATCTCTACACCTTCCCCCAACTCTTTATCCGTGCTACAGAGAATAATTTCAGGGTAAGCCAAGTGAGGCAATGAGATTTACAAAGGAGAGATAAAGCAGGATCAAGGCATAGAAAATGAAGGGCACTGGAATGGAAAAGGAGTGTGTGTCTCTCTGACCCACACTGAGATACTTTCTTGGAATCACAAAAAAGGCTGCTTAGACTTTGAGTACATGAGAAACATCTGGACTTTCTCTGTGCCCCTTGTGACCTAGGATTTTACTGTATCAGCTGTAATCCCATCTAAGGCACAAAGTGACTACCCTAAGATCTGATTTACTGAAAACAAGACCCTTTGAGATACAACTTCAGAACTTAACAAAATCTCTATATCTGGCTGCTGTAAAGATCTCTAATTGCAACTCTCTTGGGCAGCCCATACGCACACGTATGTGCAACTTTTTACTATCCTTGGTGCCTGCCTCACTTTCTTTTAATTCCTGTGTTTAAAATCTATGTTAAAATGTCTTTTAATAAACTCCAACTCTGCTTCACACTGGCTCATCCTGAAGTTCATGCAGTGAAGCCAAGGATCAAGGTTCTGGCTTTACCTCACGGAAAACTCAGGCTGCTGGGGACAGCGTGGAGCGACATCTCTATCCCACTGCTGCTGAAAGAAATATGAGACTGCACGCACTTTACATATAAGTGGTAGAAAGAAGAGGAGTGGAGGGACAGGAGAGGAGGGGAGGCGAGGGGAAGAAGGAGGAGAAGGGACAGGATACTTTAAAGTATAATAAGAGGGAAGTGCTTACGTATTTACAGTGGACAGAACATTTTTGTGTTTTGAAGTGATGGGAACAGCTCAAATGTTCACCCACAGTGGAAGAGATAAACTGTAATGTGTTCTTACAATAGAATGCTACAGAACAACCAATGAGAACAAACGATAGCTTCCCGAAAGAATCTTTTTAAACTTATGTTGAAGGGCTAACAAGACGGTTCAGTGGATAGAGACACTTGCTGCCAAGCGGATGACATGAGTGTATTCCCTAGGTCCCACGTGATGAAAGCAGAGAATGAACTCCGGCATGCTGTCTTCACACGTGCACAAATAAACAAAGTAATAAAAAGTTCAGGTGGTGAGAAAAAGCAGACAGAGTACCAACATTTGGATACTTGCTATATAAAAGCAAAATAAATGGCAACACTGGAGATGAGAGTGGCAGTCCCCTTTGGAGAGAGCAGAGGGTGGAGCACAACAGATTGTAATATATAAACTTTGAAAGTTAAAAACAAGCACCGGAACATCAATATTATCGTGGAATTGATGGGAACATCAATTCCCATCGTAACATGGGAATAATGAATTAAACCAAGCACGGCACTGCACCATTCTCTAGGAAGCCATTTGGAGGTTCTGTGTCCAAGGTGAGTTTTTAAAGCAAGCAGTGGAGGAAGCGCCGTCACTTACAGAAGAAGGTTAGCACATAGCAAAAAGGAGAAGAGCAGCTTGTCCTTCTCGAACAACGATCGGCATATGTTACAGTATAAATTGTACGTGAAGTGATCATTTAAATATCGCAGGCGTTTCTCCAAAATTTTGGATTTGTTACTAAAAGGTTAAGAAAAGAAAAGTATGTTGTCAATCAAAAATAGGAAAAGTAAGTGACCTGGGTTTTCCTCTAATGCGTTCTAAACTTATTAAAGTCCTCATCACTAGAAACATCAGAAGTCACTCACACACAAATGTAAAACCCGTCACATGAGTTCTAATCCAAACCATCACTGAAACACATAAATGACATTTTCCCCCCAATTCTTTACCTTGACCCTCCTCCATCATGAGCACAGAGTAAATTCAGGCTCTAAGCCACAACTGGGGGCTCTTAGGGATTTTAATTATTCAGGAGACATTGTTCTATCAAGAGGTGACATAGAAAGAAATTTCTTGAAGTACAGATGTGGTTCAAGTCACACTTTAATTTTACTTAAGTATAGAGATTACTAAATAGAAGACATTGTTCTCAACACTTTGAAAATATCTCACTTAATTCTCAAGACAACCAGAGGAGATAAGTACAGTTATTATTTATGTTTTATACAGGAGGAAACTGAGGCCATTGTAAAAGGGTGCTGACTTTTCTACAGTCCAGAGCTGGCAGGAGGTAACACAGATGGAATGGCGTCAAAACCCGTGTATGTTCACTATGACAGTGAAACCTGGTGGTCCACTGGATGGCTTTAGAACCACGATGCAAGACAACCCTAGGGAAGTCTCTGAGGGATTTTTATAGATGAGGTCATTTGAAATGGGTAGCATCAGCCCATGGGCTGGAGGAGGAAGGGAACTGAGCAGCTGTGTCCACACAACACGACTAGCTACCTTCTACCCTCCCACCATGTCGCCCCCAGCATGAGGGACTCCAAACTATGAGCCAAAATAAATGCTTCCTTCCTTCCTTCCTTTCTTTTCTTTTCTTTCCTTTTCTTTTCTTTTCTTTTCTTTTCTTTTCTTTTCTTTTCTTTTCTTTTTTTTTTTTTTCTTTCTTTTTCTTTTTTTTTTTTCTTGGTTTTTCAAGACAGGGTTTCTCTGTGTAGCCTTGGACTCATTTTATAGACCAGACTGGCCATTTATTCACAGAGATCCACCCGCCTCTGCCCCCCTGAGTGCTGGGATTAAAGGTGAATGCTTCTTTTTCTTAAATTGACTTTTTTTTAGGTATTTTGTTCTAGCAACAAGGAAAGTAGCTAACATACTTATTAATCCTTTAAAGTGAAAATACCTAGCAAAAAATATAAATGTGGTGCAGCCTTTTAGACACTTCAGAGCTGGAGAAAGAGACATTAGAATAGTCCCATCCTCCCTCGCCTTTCTCCACCCTTGCTCCTCCCCCAGTCCACTGATAGGGGAGGTCTTGCTCCCCTTCCTTCTGATCCTAGTCTATGAGGTCTCATCAGGAGTGGCTGCAGTGTCTTCTTCTGTGGCCTGGTAAGGCTGCTCCCCCCTCAGGAGGAGGTGATCAAAGAGCAGGCCAATCAGTTCATGTCAGAGATGGTTCCTGCTCCCATTACTATAGAACCCACTTGGACACTGAATTGCCATGGTCTACATCTGTGCAGGGGTTCTAGGTTATCTCCATGCATGGTCCTTTGTTGGAGTATGAGTCTCAGGAAAGACCCCTGTGCCCAGACTTTTTGGATCTGTCCTCTGCAGGTCTTAGCTGTCTTTCTTTTGTTTTTTGGTTTTGTTTTTTTTTTTTTTCCATTTTTTCACTTTCTTATACTTAATGTTCTACAATAAAAATACTAGAGAAGTAAGTACAAACAATAATTAGATTTTTTTTTTAATGGAAAGGATGGTGAAAAGCCCAAACTAGAGAAAATGGATGAAACTAGAAAGCTGCTTACCTATCATGAATAGAGTTGATATAAAGGTTCACAAACCAGATGAGAGAGTATTGGTACATGGGATCAATGTTAGCCAGGTCTGCAATGCTAAAGAACAACACTGATGAATGTTTAGCAATAGGTCTATAGCCTTCTCGGGATTCTGCTATTTTGAGTTCTGTTTTTTCTGCAACCTGTTAGAAGGAAAGAATCAAGATAAATGAATAGGACTGTCTTAATCATACACTTTTCCTATAATGAATTTTATATATATTTGAAAAGCCCTTAACTTAATGACAAATTATATGAACTTAATTTAAGCACATTCTACAAGAGGAGTTTCTAGCTAAAAACGAACAAGAAAGGAAAAATGGAAGAATTACAGAAGAAGGAAGAGGAAGGTGAGAAGCTGGAAAAAGAAAAGGAAAAAAGAAAAACTTTACACTATAGATTAACAGCATGATTACCCACTGACCACTACTTTCTTATCTGAGGAATACGAGTCTTCAATTTCCGCCTGACTCTAACACGTGTCTATTAGTTATTTCCTTTCTCTTGCTTTAATAAGTTGGGGCACTGAAACAGAAAGCACTGTGTACATATCCATGTTGAAGATAGTACCATGTGTACCCTAGCTCAGTATGAACCCCAGTTAGCAAACAGCAAATAGTTTTATATACACTGACAATGCTTTTCTCGACTAGTCTCTCCATGTTTAACCTCTTTACAGTTAATAATGCTGGATATCTATTCAACCCTGGAAGAAGAAGAAAGAAGGAGACGGAGAAGGGTAGGAGGAAGGAGGAAGAAGGAAGAAGAAGCAGCAGCAGAAGAAGAAGCAGAAGGAGAAGGAGGAGGAAGAGAAGGAGGAGGAGGAGGGGGAAGAAGAAGAAGAAGAAGGAGAAGGAGAAGGAGAAGGAGAAGGAGAAGGAGAAGGAGAAGGAGAAGGAGAAGGAGAAGGAGAAGAAGAAGAAACATCCCTAAGATAGTAGCTCCTCACTCAACAACCCAATCCGCTAGGCTGACATTCCCTCTATGGGGAAACATTTAGAACACTACCCCGGCCAACTTTCCCTGTTTTGCTGTTTGTTTCCTATCCACCAGTTGCTGAGTGGGTGTGTCTGTGCAGCCTTCATTACACAGAGTAATTCCATTTGTAACTATATACCGTCAGGTGGTGTGATTTGACTAGACCCAGGAGAAAATAATGGAAAGTGTCCTGAGAGAATTGAAGCTTTAAGCACTTCAGAATTTTAGTCAGGAAACACTTGTAATAAGTGCTAACAGATAATGGAAATTTTTCTTTATATTATTTTCTACCTGTTGGATAAATGTATAAAGAAACAGGGACAGGAGTTTAGAATAAGAAACTGATTCTTGAGCTGGGCATGGTGGCGTACGTCTGGAATTCCAGTACTTGGAAAGGCAGAGGCAGGCCAATATCCTGGTCTACAAAGCCAGTCCAGGACAGCCAAGGCTACACACACACACACACACACACACACACACACACACAAAACAGAGATTATATTAATCACTAATCATTTTTCCACTGTGCCCCCTTCCAGTCTGGCTCCACTCTGGGACAAATGTTTAAGAGGCTTAGTTTTGTAACAATGTGTTATTGATAAAGATTCTTTCAAGTGTTTGCTCCTTTATTTTACACTTTTGAAGAACCAAAAAAAGATAGTGTCTTAGAGAAATACTCTACAGCAGCCAGCATCTGAGATCGTGTGAGAGAGAGAGAGACACAGAGAGAGAGAGAGAGAGAGAGAGAGAGAGAGACGGAGAGAGAGAGAGAGAGACAGAGACAGACAGACAGACAGACACACAGAGAGAGACAAAGAGACACACACAGAGAGAAACTGATAACTGATTCTTTAATAGAAGGACCACACAGCCCCAGTGAGAGAAGAGACAACATGGAAATTCAGTGCTCCTGTTATTCTTCAGTCCTTGATATAATGCATAACACGGGCAGTTTTATCCCAGCAACAGAAAGTAAAGTAGGATGTTTCTCCTCTCTGATAACTAGTTTGGTGTGGGGACAAGGGAAGGCCATCAGAGTTTCCTGGGCTCTGATGAACAAGAGCTGGGGAGACACACCACTCAGCATCTCAGTCATGAAGCTGCTCTTGCAGAGAGCCTGAGTTCAGTTTCCTAGACCCAGACAGCAGCTCCAAACCATCTCATCACCTGAGTTTCGGGGAATCTCCCGCCTCAGCAGGCAACAGGCAGTGCACAGACACATGCAGACAGAACACTCAAAAGCATATAAACAGAAAAACGTATCTTAAAAACCCTTAAAATCATTACAAATACTTTTAAAGGAAAGAAGAAAGAAAAACAGATGTTTTAAAGGGCAGGCCTTGGACTGAGATGATGAGGTGGTTTGGTGGTAAAAGCACTTTCTGACAACCTGAGTTTCTTCTCCACATGTAAAAGCCAGATGAGGCAGCTCTGTAATCCCAGAACTTCTATGACAAAATGGGAGGCAGAGACAGGACAGTGAGCAGAAAACAAGAAAGATTTGGCTTCAGTGGGGCAGAAGGAGAGAACCAACTCCCGGAAGCTGGCCTCTGACTTTCACATATGCGCCACTGGGTACCCTTTCACGCCCCGCCTCACAAACAAATAAAACTTCGGGGTGGGGTGTAGTGGGGTGATGTGCAATAAAAATAGCACCTGCCTGTTTGATGAATCTGGAATGTATTATTGGTTGTAGACCACCTGACTCTTTCCTCCACCTGGCACTTATGTCTCCCCTCTCTTCCTCCTCCCCTCTCTCTCCCTTCCTCTTTCCCTCCCCTTCAATAAGCACATGGACGACAAGCTGATGTCAGAACATCCCCTATTGGTTCCAAGAACCACCTATTACTCAGCCATTCGGGACTTATCTCCGCACACCTCAAACTCCAACCACTAACTGAGGTAAGACAACTTTCAGAGTTCAGTTTCTAGATAAAGAGTTAACTAACATGTAAAAAACCTGCCTTGACTATGCTGCATGCTTAGCTGGTGACTTTATTTCCACTGTGTATAGCTAAAGTATAGATTGAACTAAATTTAGAGATATTCAACAGTAAGATACTGTCTTCTGCATTTAGCATTGGTTTTTAAGTTTTCATATTTTATCAATTTTCCTTTTCTTGAAAACCCACTCTATTAGAATCCTAGAACATTAGAAATCCAAACATTTCTAGGAGTCTTTATTTTACCTGCTGTTTCTTTGTTATCTCATTAGACATTATTTTGGCAGAGTCTAAGACTTTTATTGCACTTTCATCTTCCAAAATGTTCCCTTCTGAAGATGATAATGTCTCTAAAATTCTTGTCTCTATGTCTTTTAGCTGCTTCTTGTTAGCTGCAGACTGAAGAATAAGAACATTTCGCTCCTCCTCTAATTCTGGTCTGAAAAAGATAGAAACATTTACTGTAAATCTGTAGCATTTAATTTAACTTTATATAAATATTACGCATAAAATTTTGTGAATATTTGAATTATTATATAGATGTATAAGAAACTAACCAATGTTACTATGGTAAGGGAAAAATAATTGCACATTGGGTTGGTTAGTTTTAGAGGTCAATGTAGTATAATCTAAAATTGCCTGGGAAGGAAATCTCAGGGAGGGGTATGTGGATAGGCTGGCTACATGCCTGGCCCCTCAACGAAAAGGAGCGAGGGGGCACGTGTTGGCATGTATGTATATATTGCTCTCCGCTTCTCATAGCACGTGTCATGTGACCAGTCCTCTCACGCTCCTGCTCTTGTGGCTTCTCTGCTAAGGAGGACTATAAACCGCAACTGTGGCTGAAAGAAACCCTTTCTCCCCAACTTCCTTTTGTCAACGTATTTGATCACAGCAAATAAGGAAATAAGAAGGCTCATGCAAACATAGATTTGAGAAATTTAAGGAAAGAAAATGTCATTTACATACTTAAGCTGTGACAACAACTCTAAGAATGTTAGGTTAATCCTTGTGGCATAGCTGGTTACACACAGGAAAAGTTAAAAAAAAAAAAAGATTCCAAATAGATTTCTTATCAGTTCATTGGCTTTGTCATCAATAACTCAGAAGGAGGGCTGGTCTTACTAGCTTTTTAAGTGAAAGGCAAAATTGGCATTAAGCATTAACAAGCAAAAATTGGATGAAACTTCAAAATAATACCATCTGTTATAGAGAGTGTAATGACATAGCTCTTGTTTATATTTAAATTTTGGAAGTAACAAACTTTTATATACTTTTAATGTGATTTCCCTCAACAGAGCACTTAATAACGTCATAGTAAGCTCTAACTAGAATCAATTATTTTCTTCCAAAATAATTTCTTTCTCATAGCTTTTCTGGCTATTGTTGTTTTTTTCTCATTTGAATATAGTGTATGTTAGTAATAGAAAAATACAAAAGAAACAATAAAAGTATAAAAATGATCTTTGTCTTACATACTAAGTAAAATAACGGCTAATATTCAAATATAGTCTATCTTAATCTTTCTTTTTTCATTTTGAACACAAAGAGATTCATTTATCAATTTTTAAATACAATATTACTTATCCTCACATATAGATATAAAACTATTTTTAGACTCTATCTCAAGCAGTTTATAAATTTCACATTCTGCACAGAAGTTTTTGAATACATTTCTGGTTCTGTCTACGGTCTATATTAATATGAACAAAGTTTCCAGCTCGGCGTGATAGAAGTCACAGTATGCATTCTGAATCTCATTACCCAAAATAAAAGACCAATATAACATGACTTGGTTTAAAAGTTATTACTTTAAAGGGCTATATAATTGCTTAACTTATAATGTACAAAATATAAAATTTAGTAATTTCAAAATAGTCACAAAACAAAAATACTAATGGCCTACAGATATTCTCTAAACCGTCTGAAGCATCTAAAAAATTACGTACCTTTCCTTTGCAACAACAATGCCTAGTAACTGATCTTCAAGCCCTTCTGGAGTTATCATGAAATTGAGCAAAGACACTTTTGTAGCTAGTTCTGGCATGTAGTGTGGATTTCTCAGTTTTGTGGTTATATAAAATTTAAAATCAAAAGAATATTCAATAATGACTTCACCAAGTCGAATGCAATCAATACCACCTATATTTCAGGAAAAATTGATGACAACATGAGCCAAAATTACTTAGCCTCTCTTCCTATGTGCTTCTAAGGCCTTATCTGAGTTATAAGCAAAGAGTCCCAAATAATTTAAAATAGAAAACAGACATGACAAAGTCACTGATGCAGAGACAAGTAAGCAATTATATAGTAGGACTCATTCTAAAGCAACATGAGACATTGTGTCTGGTTGTCAGGAAACATGCCTTTAGTTCCAGCACTCAGGAGGCAGAGGCAGGTGGATCTTTTTGAATTCAAAGCCATCTGTGTCTACAGAGGGAGTTCCAGAACAGCTGGGACTATGCAGAGAAAACACAAACAAAAAACAGAAAACAAAATATTGAGGGATTTTTCTATCAAATTTTAACTTTGATTCCTTTTTTTTTTTTAATGATTAAAGCTCACCAAAGTATCAGAGCCGACAGAGATAAATGCTCATCAACAGGAAGATACATAGTGGGTGATGTTTGTCAGGGTTCAACTCTGGCCACATTCTTGTTATTATTCATAATTAATGGACTTTGTGAGGTCAATGATCACAAGAGAAGGGGATTTCAGACTGGCCTCAACTGCCCCATGCTCTCAACAGCACTAGAATCCAGGGAGTAGTAAACAGGCAAAGAAGACAGTATGTATCTTAGGATGCCTGATCAAGGTTCACTCCTGAAAGCTTGCTTCAGATTATTTCCATACACAGCAATTACATGGGAGTTCTAAGTCATTATCATTAGTATTATATTTATATATTATTTTTCTTTCATGCCCCCAAATAATCCAATTATCTTTTAGTTCTACCTTGTTTAAAAGTTTGTCTAAGTAACAAAGGTTCCAAAGAGGGATCCAGATCTTCACCGACATTTTCCAGAAGAAGTGGAGTTCCAAACTGGATGCAGTTTTCCAGTGTCCTCATGTAGTCTGTGTCTGACAGCTTAATAACATTAAGCTGATTGTCTTTCTCAGAGTTTTTGATCCACTTATTGGCTTGACCCTGGGGGTCAATCATTAAAGGCCTGGAAATAAAGAAGACAATCTCAAGAGGAACAGATAAATGGTGCAATTTCTTAAAAATCTATGCAATTAAAGTAAATGTTGTCCTCAATTGTTACAAATGCAAAGTATTTTACGTGAAGATTTATTTTCAGTAGGGTGTAGCAGCACATCTCTATAATCCCAGCACTTGGGGAGACAGAGGCAGGTGGATCTCTGTGATTTCAAGGCCAGCGTAGTCTACAATGCAAGTCCAAGGCTACACAGCGAAACCCTGTCTCTTAAAAATAAAAAACAAACAAAAAAGATTTGTCTTCATAAAAGTTTTATGATTATATATGTATATGTATGAGACAATGACAACTAAAGAAAAGGTCATGAATTTGCCAGGGCAGGTAGCAAAAGAGGAGTTGGAGTGGGGAATGAGGGGCAGAAGTTGTATAAATAAAGTATTCATGCGTGCAGGTCTCAAAATATTAGAAATGTAAATTTAAAAAAAGTGTTCTTGGCTAAACCCAGTGGCCACAAAGCAAGAACAAAGGACCCTGAAAATACAAGGGGAACTGGTGGGAGGAAGTTTGGGGAAGGACTAACTAGTGGTGCTGGGATAAGAGAGGGCAAAAGAATGAATATGACCAGAATATATTGAATACACATATGAAGTTCTCAAAAGAACAACTTAATTTAAAAAAGAATTTTATTCTTTCAAATGAGAAAGTTCAACCTCACATTGGCAAAAATCCCAAGATTCTAAAGTTGCATCAGTATCGGAGGAACTAGAAATTTGTGAACCTGTGACCTGTGCTCTTTTCAACATAACACTGTCATCACAGAGATTTTAAATCCATAGCATCTATTAACACAATGTGAAAAAATAATGGTACAAAACATTTGCTAAAAGCTTAAAATAAAAAACAAACCAGCTTATAAATGATTTTTACCAGTTTATGAGTAAAACTGTGTAGAGTGAGTGCCCAGGTTAAGTCAGGTTAAAAACATGCAGGCAAACACTCATGTACATAAAATAAATAAATATATTTTTAAAAGAATATATATGTAATTAGACAAGAACAGAACAGTGGTTATGCAGCTTGGGTCTTGCTGGAGGGTGGAGGCCAGAGAAGGAAATAGTGAATGGGCATTGCAGTCAACTTGAATATGAGGAATAATTTCCAATATCTGGGCTATTGTTCTCTTTTGAAAAAGTCTCTTCTGTGATTATTCAGCCACTCAAGCCAATTTTCAGTCTTTCCATGGGACCATTTCTTTTTTAAAAATATTTTTATTTTTTATTTATTTAACATTATTTTATGTGCATTAGTGTGAAGATGTCAGATCCCTTGGAAGTGACATTACAGACAGTTGTGAGCTGCCATGTTGGTGCTAGGAATTGAACCTGGGTCCTTTGGAAGAGTAGACAGTGCTCTTAACCACTAAGCCATCTCTCTAGCCCCCATGGGACCATTTCTAAAGTATGCCATGATTATACTCTTGAGTTCTCACATTCAGCTGACACTACTCTAAATGGACACCCTCACAACATCATGATTTAGGCATAATTATTGCCCCACGTTATATACAGGGAAATTGGGGCAAGAATGATTTATAAATCTTTAATTTGGTAAGATAACTGAATAAATGGTGGAATCATAAACACTGATGTATTTATACAATAGCTTACAACCCTCCCTGAAACAAAGTACCCATACATGGAGTAACATGGATGAATCTCAAAATAGTTATGCTGCGAGGAAGATGTCTCATATGTATGTCAAGAAATAGATATGATGTTATCTAAGAGGAATAAGTACTCTATGTTGAGAAGTAATTTCCTGGCGTGGGATGAGGGCAGGAAAAGAATGTAAAGAGACTATCCAGAAGGTAGCCTTGCTCTACATCTTGATGGAGACAAGTTTGAGTGTATTGGTGTATACTTTTTTGAACTAATCAAATGGTACATTTGTCTAAAGCAAAAATAGACAAACTGATAGTGATCTTTAGTCAACAATGTGCATAATGAAGTGGCTAAGGATAAACGCATGTCTGCAGCTCATCTGTAAACACATTTAGAAAGATGGATTTGTGATTAAGCAGCAAATAGGACACAGTGATAACTGCAGAATCTGGCACTTATAGAAGTCTTTCAACTTTTATATATGCTGGAAGTCTTTCAGATAAAATAGAAGGAATCTTTGCGTTCCTTACCATCGCCTAGAATTATTAACAATCACACCATTGTCTATGGAGAATGCATCTGTTGGTAGCCCAGCAATATTCCAAGCTCTAATTTTTACTGGATCTCCCAAAGTTTTGCTCAATGAGAACTCCTCAGAACATGGGATTTTTTTCTCCTGTAAGAAATAAACAAAACTCTGATATTTTCTTTCATCATATTAATTGAAATAGTCTTTAAGTTAAAATAGATATTTAATTGCCATAACTAAGGATCAGGAAAAAAAACTGCATTGAAACTTAGACTTTAGGAGTATTTTACTGGTCAAAGAAGAAGCAGAGAGAGAGAGAGAGAGACAGAGACAGAGACAGAGACAGAGACAGAGACAGAGACACAGACTTACACAGGGAGAAACAAAAAGGGACTTTCCATATTTTTATTGTTCTTCCTTTTGATGTCCTCATTGCCATCATATTTTTCAAAATATACTTTGAATATTATAAAACAAAACTTACTCAGCAATTAAAAACAAGGAAATCATGAAATTTTCAGGCAAATGGTAGGAAAAGATCATCCTGAGTGAGGTATCCCAGAAGGAGAAAGACACACATGGTATATACTGACTTATCAGTGGATATTAGACATTTAAAATAGGATAATCATACTAAAATATGCACACCTGAAGAACCTAATCAAGAAGGAGGACTCTGGGTAAGATGCTCAATCCTCACTCAGAAAGGCAAATGAGACGGACATCAGAAGAGGGAGAAAACAGGGAAGAGGATAGAAACCTACCACAGAGGGCCTCTGAAAGACTCTACCTAGCACTGTATCAAAGCAGATGCTGAGACTCATAACCAAACTTTGGGCAGAGTGTAGGGAATCTTATGAAAGAAAGGGGAGATAGAAAGACCTGGAGGGGACTGGAGCTCCACAAGGAGAGCAATAAAAGCAAAAAATCTGAGCACAGTCTCTTTTTTGAGACTGATACTCCAAACAAGGACCATGCATGGAGGTAACCTAGAAACCCTGCTCAGATGTAGCCCATGGCAGCTCAGTGTCCAAGTGGGTTCTCTAATAAGGGGAAGAGGGACTGTCTCTGACATGAACTCAAGTGGCTGGCTATTTGATCACCTCCCCCTGAGAGGGGATCAGCCTTACCAGGCCACAGAGGAAGAAAATGCAGCCAGTCCTGATGAGAACTGATAGACTAGGGTCAGATGGAAGGGAAAGAGGACCTCCCCTATTAGTAGACTTGGAGAGGGGCATAGGAGAAGAAGAGGGAGTGAGGGTGAGTTTGGGAGGGCATGAGGGAGGGGCCTACAGCTTGGATACAAAGTGAATAAACTATAATTAATATAAAAATAAATTAAAAGAAAAACTTACTAAAAGTTCTAAAACAAAACTTACTAAAATAAAAGTTATTAATCTCATACCTTGCATAACATGCTCCAATCTTCTGTACATTCTTGTCGAAATCCAGATGTGAAAGCACCAAGGTAAGCTATTACACCTGCCGACACTAAGACATCACCAGTTAAGTTTTCATATGTTATTTGAAGGTCATTTGCAGCTTGAGACCATCTGTAAAACAAGCCAAAGGCAAAACCGATTAACAACAGACAATTGCATGGAGAGGGCTGGCTGGGAGGGCTGGCTCAGTGGATAAGAGCACCGATGCTCTTTTAAAGGACTGGGCTTCAGTTTGCAGCAACCTCGTGGTGGCTCACAACTGTCTGTAACTATAGTTCAGGGATCCAATACCCTCCTATGGACTCTCCAGGCGCTGGGCGCGTATATAGTGCACAGACATAGGCCAACAGTCATATCCATAAAATTAAAACAATAAAAAAATTGCAAAGGCCTTTTTGTCCAAATCCTGTAAGAAAAAGCTGTGCAATGTTGGGCTTATCTATAAAATGAAGAGGATGGATCCCTTCTAGCTCTGTTGTGTTGCATTATATGAATTTCTACGTATTAGAGCAGCAGGTATGTCTTGTAGGACTCAGCCTTTCCAAAAACGACAACCCTAACATTTTTGCTTCATAATCTTCTCTAGGATGATTTGGTCCCACTGTTTGTTTCAATATTTATTCTAGATAGTAAGAACCAGAAACATTTGTAGTTCATTTCAGAAATGCTGTCTTGAATCAAGACTATTTGATATACCTTCAGCTGAAAAGTTGAAATCCTGTAGATTAAGTCAATAGTTTTTCTCTTCAACAAAACCATTACTAGAAGTTATTCCAAAATCATCTGACCTGGACTAAATTACTGTATCATGCTATTCATTGAATAAACATTATCAGTAATGAAATAGCTGATTGTCCAGTCCAATTTGAAAATACATAGAAAATTAGAAAAGAATTGCATACCTGACAACAGATAGCACTTAGGTAAAAAGACTGTAACACACTGCGTTTTCTTTTTCTTCTTTTCTCTTCTCCTTTTGTGTTGGGGGTTGTTCTGATGTTTGTCTTTTGATGCTAATTACTGGCCCTTAAGATCTGGTTACTGCCTGGGTACACCTATCCTTGTTGTGTAAACCTGTCTAAGACATTATACCTAATCTGTTGATTAAAAGGCCTAAACCCTGGGCAGGGTAGAAAGGGGTAGCATGGCTAAAGTTCCTGAACTTTGGGAACAGGAGAATCATGAGAAACAGACAGGAAGAGAAGAGGAAGGAGGATGCCATGATGGGTTAGCATGGAGAAGGAACCGCATGTGCCGGGAGGACGGACTCCACGGATGGCATGAATGGAAAAAAATACCAAATATAAGGAAGTCTTCATAAAATGATGGCTGGGAGGTGGCCTAGATGAGGATGGCCAAGGAGGAAGGCATTGGACGGGGCTAGGAGGTGGATGATGAGGTTATTGAGACAGCATAGGTAAAATTTTAGCCCAGCCAAAGAAAAATAAGGCAACTATAAAATTTAACAGGTGTCTCTGTCTTATTAATTGTTGTAGAGCATGTAATAATTATAGGGCTAATAATAAGTATTATAAAGCCCAACATAATTTTTATACACCAACATTTTGTTTGTTTGCTTCTGTTTTGAAAATAAGTTATAAACATCCTCCTCAACGCTGTTTTTGCTCCTTTTGAGAGTCCTAGTCAGGTGCTTTACAAAGCAGCTCATATTCTCAATCAGCCACGGTAGAATCACGATCACTCTAACTCTTGAGAGAAGCAGCAGGCTCTACCTTGATTTCTCTCCTCCTAGCCCTCCTATTAGTTTTGAGGCTCTTTCAAGCTTCTTAGCACACAGCTCCACCTGGTCTTCCAAAGCTGCCTTTTCCTCTGTCTTCTCTTGAAAAATCCTTTCTAAATTTTCCAAGTGATGCTCTACCTCCGCCAGTTCTGCTCTCTTCTGATTCAAAAGCTCCATGGTCTCAGCCAAGGACTTCTGTGCTTCTGCCAAGCGAGCTTTCTTAGGAGCCACAACCTGTTTGGGAACAACATGTAGATGTGTGTGTTCTATGTAAAAGTTAGATGTTATGGGTCAGACATGGGATAAAACAATATGTTATACATAATAAGCACCTAAATATTAAATAAAGCAAAAACACATAGAATACTTCATAAAACTGACAAATCTTGGATATCTAAACCATAGTATATAAAATAAACTATTCTGGAATAAGGTATTTTGATGTAGAGTAAAAAATATTACAACATGTAGCGAAATGTTTTGAAATAAGAAGTTGCCATTCAACTGAAAAAAAAAATGGGGGTGGTAAAGCATTGTGATTTTTTTTTTTAATTTCACTTGTTGGTTGTTTTTTTAAGACAACCAACCTGACTGGCCCTGACTGGCCTTGAACTTAACCATATTGCTTTCAAACTCACGACAATCCTTTTGTCTCAGCCACTCAAATGCAAGTATTACAAACATGAGCCACCATGTCTAGCTTGCCTTTCTGTTTCTATAGTAAGTTAAAAAGTGTGTGTGTGTGTGTGTGTTTAATTAACAATTTGCTTTCTAAGTCTGTGGCCTCCTTCCCAGTCATCCCAAGGATCACATTGGCCTTGGAGAGATTAAGACTATGATAGTAAAAATACAAGGAAGAAAAAGTTTTGTGGTAAGTTTCACAAAATTAAAAGTTTCCTCAAGAGGCTCTCTGTTCCCCTGCCCCCCATTCTGGAGACAGCTGCATCTTTTCTGCAGTGCCAACCTAGTCCCTAAGGCACGATGGTGAAGGTGAAGGTCAGTGTGATAGATTTGGCTGTGTTGGGCAGCTGGTTACCAGGGTTTCCTTCAGGTTTGGCAAAGGATGTTGTTACCTGTTAAAGTCTTCTAGGGGCTGAGTGCCAGAGTCTCTCTCTGCTTTGGCAAGGGTGCAGGGTCCAGGGTAGGGTCTGGGATGGTATGTGGAGCCCCACGTATGCTTTATCTCTTGGGTCACCAAGCTGATGGCTCAGGCAACCGATCAGGAACCAATCATGAAAGATGATTGAAAGAAAAAGAAGTAGGGAAGGGAGCCCAGGATTCCTTCTCTAGGTCTAGGGACTGGCTACACTGCTACTAAGAAGGAAAAATTTCACTGGTCATATTTTTTGCTGTAGCCAGGACTGTAAAATGGTTTCTGGCCAAAACTTCAAGGGGTTGTAATAAGGGGCCTTTTGATCTGAGATTTAGCTTCTAAGCAGGAGCAGGCTGCTGCTAAAGTCAACTTTTTCCTGCTTGTTCTAGGCTGATAGTTAGATCCTAAATGACTGTTAACTTGTTTGTAAGTCACTAAGAAAAAAAAGAAAAGAGGAAAGCAAGCAAAGAACATTCACTCACATTTGCTAAAGGGAAAAAGTGGATGAAATTAAGAACTTTAACTTCAACACATTCCCACAAGTTTACATACGACTATGGTGTTGATTTCCACAGAGAGGATTCTGCAGAAACTGAAGAAAGTTTAGGCTGCTGGTTCCAAAGAATCAGCCCTTATGTACACATAGACAAACAATCAGACATGTAGACCTGTACATATTCATACATACATTCAGTGGACAGTACAAAAGGAGCTCCTTCCATACAGACAGGCAACTGACATACACTCATGTAACATATGTACAAAAAACAGACAGACAGACATAATTACACGTAAACACATATCTATATACATATTTATAACTCATGGATGAAGTGAATTCTATCAGGTTTCCATTCAATGTGTTTCTACCGCCAGGCTTCTTTCAACGGAGGTGTGTGTGTGCCACCATTTATTGTATAGCCTTTATATCTCTGAGACAAAGCTCCCAGAAAAGGAATCACCTTGTCAAAAAGGCAATTAATCACAAAAACAGATGAATGCTAAAATACAACAGGTTACATGTTTTAAAAGTAAGCATTTCTTATCTATGCATTCATTATAGACGTTCATAGTGAGTTCAGAGTGACAAAGTTTGACAAAGCCTAAAGGTTAACAGAGTTTAAAAGTTAAAATAATGTATGTCTTTCCAATTTGGACTGACCTGGACGCATACTTTCCAGCTATCTCTAAGTTTATAAAAACAAAGTAAATTTAAAATGACAGTATATAACGCCATGAGGTAATAAGGTATAAGGGATTACAACAGAACAGTTTGTATATATTTTGACATTAAAGTTTGTACTTAATTAGACATTGCTTGGTAGTCCCATTATAATTTGGGTTCATAGGAGGTTTAAACCAACTTGCCTATATTTGTGGTATATACCAGGATTCATGAATGAAAGCTTATCTTGAAGACACAATTCTGTCTCAAGCCTGTCTCCTAGTAAGGCATCTGGAGGTCCACAGATGTATTTGTTGCAGCCATAAACTTTTTAAAGTTGTTTTAGAAGTTCTAAAACAATTTAACTTTTAAAATTGTTTGAATCAAAGCAGGAATTCCATAACCAGGAATTAATTCATCTGAACATCAGTATATCTTCATTAAGGTTCCATGGGCAGTTTGCTCAATCAGTGTGTGAGAATACCCAGAAAGTGATGATTCCCATCATACCGGAGTGTAGAGAGATGCAGCAGTATACAAAGAATGAGTGTCAGAGACTGGAAGCCGTTCTGGGGTTTATCATGGTTCAGACCTTGCAAAATACTGAATCCCCTTCCAGAAGGCCCGCCTGCTCAATAAGCTCCTTTAGCAGAATGGTTCCTGATAGTGGCCATCAATGACCCCTTCATTGACCTCAACTCATGGTCTACATGTTCCAGTCTGACTCTGCCCATTGCAAGGTCAATGGCACAGTCAAGGCTCAGAATGGAAAGCTTGTCTAATGGGAAGGACATCGCCATCTTCCAGGAGAACAATCCTGCTAACATCAAATGGGGTGATGCTCGTGCTGAGAATATTGTAGAGTCTACTCGTGTCTTCACCACCATGGAAAAAAATTTTAACTGAACATTTTTATTTCTGGGACTATTTTAGTAGGAAATAGATATGTAAATCCTGAAAATACCTTTGCAACTCTGTCATACACTTCCATGGCCATTATCCACTTGCACAGACCCTCAGCTGCAGAAGAGGCTTTAGCGACCTTAGGGGGATCAAACTCAGGGTTTGTCAAGTATTCACTACGGATCTTCTGCATAACAGCCACCTAGATGACAAAGATTTAAAATTTAAAATTATAGCACATATCACATAATCATAGAGTGGAGGAAAATCATATGCAATTTGAAACAGTTACACTGAGGGCTACTAAGGTGACTTATTGGTTAAGAGACACTTGCCACCAAGCCCGATAATCTGAGTTCAATCCCTAGCACTCATATGATGAATGGAGAGACCTAGCTGCCTTAAGCCAGCCTTTGGCCTCCACCCGAGCACCTGGGTGCCATGGTGCATGTACCTATTCATGTCACACACACACACACACACACACACACACACACACACACGAGTTAAATAAATGAAAAATTATTTTTTAAAGTTGTTTTTAAAACTCAAAATAAACATTTGGGATAATTTTAAAAGTGTAAAGATATCAACAAACCAAATAACCTAATTTAAAGAAAATGGAGCACATATCTAAACAGAGAATTCTCAACAAAGGAATCTGTAATGGCTGAGAAGAACTTAAGGAAATGTTCAACATCTTTAGCCATCAGGGAAACGCAAATCAAAATGATTCTGAGATTCTATCTTACCCCCATAAGAATTGCTAAGATCAACAACTCAACTAACAGTTCATGCTAGCAAGGATGTGGAGCAAGAGGAACACTCCTCCATTGCTGGTGGGAGTATAAACTTGTACAGCCACTTTGGAACTAAATTTAGCTGTTTCTCAGAAATTTGGGAATTGATCTACCTCAAGACTCAGCTATAACACTTCTGGGTATATACCCAACGGATGCTCCACCATACCACAAGGACACTTACTCAACTATGTTTATAGCAGCTTTATTCGTAACAGCCAGAAACTGGAAACAATCTAGATATCCCTTAACTGAAAAATGGATAAAGAAAATGTGGTACATTTACATAATGGAGTATTAGTCAGCCATTAAAAACAATGACATCATGAAATTTTCAGGCAAATGGATGGAACTAGAAAAGATCATCCTGAGAGGTAACCCAGATGCAGAAAGACAAACATGGTATGCACTCAATTATAAGTGAATATTAGCCATAAAAGATAACAATGCTACAATCCACAAACCCAAAAGAAGCCAAGTAACAAGGAAGGCTCAAGGGCCGGGGTTGGGGGAGGGTGGGACAACACACGCTTGAATCTCACTGAGAATGGGATATAGAATAGACATCATGGGAGACAGTGTGGGGCAGGGCTGGACTGAAGTGGGGATGGGAATGGAAACAGGAGGGATCAGGTGGGGGGAGGGGGAAAGGGAGGGAAAGAGTACTGGGAGAGACAACCAGAATCAGGGTCTGGGGGAATCTCTGGTACAACCTAGGGCAGGAATCCATGAGGGTGACCCTAGCTAAGACTTCTAGTAATGGGGGATGTGGAGCCTTAACTGGCCATCTCTTGGAACCAGGCAAGACTTCTGATGGAGAGATTGGGATACTAACCCGGCCACAAAACCTTCAACCTATGATTTGTCTTGCCTACAAAATGTGCTGGTGTAAAGACAGAGCAGAAACGGAAGGAGTTGCCAACCAATGACTGGTCCAGCTTGAGACCTGTGCCATGAGAGGGAACCCATCCCTGATACTGCTAAGGATAACTCTGCCATGCTTGCAGACAGGAACCTGGCACAATGGTCATCAGAGAGGCTTCATCCAGCAGCTTATGGAAGCAGATGGAGAGACCCACAGCCAAACATTAGGTGGAGCTTGGGGAATCCCAAGGAAGAGGAGGAGAAAGGATTGGAGGAGCTAGAGAGGTCAAGGACACCACAAGAAAAACCTACCTAATCAACTAACCTGTGCCCATAAAGACTTACAGAGACTGAAATGCCAACCAAGGAGCCTGTATGGGATTGACCTAGGTCCTCTGCACATATGTTACAGTTGTGTAGCTTGGTCTTCATGTGGGACTCTGAACAGAGGGATCAGGGGCTGTCTCTGACTCTGTTGCCTTCCTTTGGGACCATTTTGCCTACTGGGTTGCCTTGTCTAGTCTGAATAGAAGATACACCTAGTCTTACTGCAACTGATATGCCAGGGCTGGTTGACATCCAAGGGAGGCCTTTCCTTTTCTGAAGAGAAACAGAGGATGAGTGGATTGGGGGAGGGGAGGTCAGAATGGAAGAACTGGGAAAGGAGGAGGGAGGGGAAACTATAAGCAGGATGTAAAGTAAATTAATTAATTAATAAAATGTTTAAAAAGTATAATGATAGCAGAAACAAAATATTTATGATAAATATACATAAATCCACAGATATTAAAGAAAGGTATTTCTTCCAAAAATGCTAAAAAGACTCTGTGCATTGACAGAACATTTGAAAACAGAATAAAACAATTAAACACTAATAAGTAACAATTCAAATGGAAAAATCTGATACCCTCTTACTTTATGTAAATATGAACAAGATTTCCTGATAAAGGAACTACTTATTATACAAAGATATTTAGAGAACTTTTTCAGGTCAATAATATACTCAAATAGTAATTTATTAACTTTCTAATCATCCAAATATTTTTTGCATTATGAAAAATTCATACCATAGCCATTAATAAATACAGTGCCCTTCCATCAATTATTTGAATCTCATAAAAATGATTATCTCCTTATGTTTTGTAAGACAGTGTATAAATTAAAGATCTTCCACATCATGACAAAATCACACGTAGAAAAGGAAATCCAATATAACTTACTGGAATGTTGTCCTTGTCATACTCTTTCAAATCTCTTAAGAAATTCATATCTCCCAGAACTTTTTTGCTAGGTCCCCAGTAATCGAGTATCTGCAAATGAAAGTTACAGAAATGCATTAGCTATACAATTAAAAGTGCACATTAGTCAGAAAGATGTTTATATATCTTAAAGATCTTAACTTCTTAAAAATAAAGACTCATTTCCTAGCAGATGTGGTGGCACATGCTAAAGGAGGTAAACAGATCTGAGTTCAAGGTCAGCCTGGTTAACTTACAGTGTTCCAGACAAGTCAGGGCTATGAGTGAAACCCCATCTTAAAAAAAAAAAAAAAAAGAAAGGAAGGAAGAAGACTCCTCCCCCTGGGAACATGTTAAGTAAATAAAACATGAAGTACTTTAAACATGGATATAAACATATATTAAAAATTTAATCGTTGAAAATGTAGGTATTATCTCTCTTGAGAACTTAAGAAAAGCAGTTAGTGTAGTCACTATAACAGTTTCATCTAAGAAAATACATTTTTATTACTTCAATCTTTTAAAAAATCTTTGACCTACAATTTGCCCTGCCTGTAAGATGTGCTGAGGTAAGGGTGGCCCAGAACTTGTGGGACCATGCCACAAGAGGGAGCCCATGTCTGAGGCACACTGCCTGGAGGGCTAGGAACCAGCCCAGAGATCTAGGATGGAAACAAACACGACTGGACAAAAGAAAAAAAAATCAATGAAATAATTCCTAGCGATATTTGTAGACCGAAGCCTAGCATAATGTCACTAAGAGAGACTTCATTTGGCAGAGGAGCATATACCAAACTTTAGGTGGAGCTCTGGGAATCCCAAGGAACGGGGTAGGGGGTGGGGCTGGGGGGGTGGGGAGTGGAGAGGGGTCGTAGGAGCCAGATGGGTTAAGGACACCGCAAGAGAATCAACTACCCAGGGCTCACAGTGGCTCAGAGAGACCGAAGGGCAGCAACAGTCAGCCTGTACGGTCTGCACTCGGTCCTCTGCATGTGTGTTATGGTTGTGTAGCTTGGAGTTCTTGTGGGGCTCCTAACAGCGGGAGCGGTGTGTCTCTGACTCTTTTGCCTGCACTTGGGACCCCTTTCTTCCTACTGGGTTGCCTTGTCCAGCCTTGATATGAGGGTTGTGCCTAGTCTTATTGCATCTTGTGTGCCGTGTTGGGTTGAAATCCCTGGGAGGCTGCTCTTTTCTGGAGGGAAACAGAGTGGGGGAGGATCTGGGGGAGAGGGGAGGTGTGGTGGGGACTGGGAGAAGAGGTGGGAGGGAACCTGTAGTCAGGATGTGATATATAAGAGAAGAATAAATAATTAAAAGCTAAAAACACATTTTATTACTTCAAATTTTAAAAGGTTAGTTCTTTTTGTTTTGTTTTATTAATTTATTTAGTGTATATGTAAATTATAATAACTAAACAAGGGTCGATTTGTTTTACTATCTTAATGGAGAATATAGTATTATAAAGCCCTGGAAAGAAAGTGTCTGTAAATTCAATGTAGAATGCCTTCTTCCTTAAGGGATCCACACCTTGAATTATAATTGCAATAACAGCTTACATTTTTATGTGTTTGCTGTTATGAAGCTTTCCACATAAGAGCTCTATATGCAGTAGTAATGTCCTCTAACTTTGTGAAGTGGATGCTCTGATTATCTTTTGAGATCAGAAATTTCAGACATGTCATCCAGAAGTTGCATGATTACTGGGGGTCAAGATTCTGTGGATAATCTGGTTCCACAGCCCTCACTCCATGGCTCAGGCTGCCTGGAGTTCACATCAGTCTTTCTGCCCCAGCCTCTCGTGGGTTAGAATTACAAGGTGAACCACAGCATCCTATTTATTTATTTATCTATCTATTTATTTATTTATTTATGTACTTATCTGAGACATGTTCCCAAGCTGGCCTTGAATGCTGACCTTGAGCTCCTGATCTTCTTGCTTCCCCTCTGGAGAGCAAGGATTACCAGACCTGGCAGCGCAAGTTTGTTTGTTTGCTTTGTTTTGTTTTTACTAGAGTTCTCAAAATCCACACATGTAATGTCACATCCTTATAAATCTCAGTTACAGAGTACAGTCCTGAGCACATATGGCACAACAGCGGGGGGTCTACATGGTCAGAGAGCCACATCCTCCGCCATATTCACTAGAATATATATAGATACTATTTTCTGCAGTTAATTCTGAGTTCATTCAATCTGGAAAACAGTATTTCTTCCCTGGATTACAGGTTGTTGGTCTTTAATTTGATAATAGTTGGTACAAACAGGTTCTGTACATTCATGAATATTATTTAAATATGTGCCCAGTTATTATTACCTTGCCTCCAGTTCCTGAAGGATCTGAAATTTTCTCTGGTTTTATATCTTTCATGACACAAATAGCAGCCATAACTAGTTTAACACCAGCTGGAGGATTCTTCATTGATTTTACAATTGTAACATCAGCTGGCTGCATCAAAAGAAAACAAGACATCCTTACAGAATAGCTTATTTTTAAATAATGAGAATTTAAAAAATCATATTGGGGCCAGGTGTGGTGGTATTCACTATAGTCTCAGCACTCAGGAGGTGAAAAAAAGAGTGGTTATGAGCTTGTTGCCAGCTTGTGCTACATAGTGAGACATCATCTCAAAAAATAAAAATAAAAAGTGGTTTAGGGAAATAATAAAAAAAACACCTTGAGTATTTTTTTGTTTTACATGGTTATAAAGGAGAATTACCAACACAGAACTGAATACATGGCAAGCCTAGCAGTTCTCAAATGTTTGAGGGATCCTAAGTCCTTATGAAGATATGATGAGTCCTATGAAACCTCCAGAGAGTTGTGTTGCATATGTAAATATATATACCAAACCTATATTAGAACTATGATTTGTTATCTATATAGTTTTAGGAAAGATACTATCAGTTCTTTTATTATCCCGATATTCTTCTGATATTCTTTGCAATGGTTCAAGTGTTGGAAAACCAGTATCTTAGTTCCCTACATGGGAACAGATTCTAGCATCACATCATCAAATGCTACTAGAACTCAAATGATAAGAAGGAAGAACGGCATGATGTGAGGTAGTCGTTTACTGCTATGTGTATCAGAATGTTTAAAATCACAGCAAAACCCTTTCCTCTCGCCATGTTGCCCACAAGCTACCACGATGCTGTGTGCTTAGAGCAAGACGCCCAAATGGTATGCGCTCCAGGGCGGTTTGGTTTTATCCTGGAGATCAAAGCTGTTTTGTTGGGATAAATGCTGCATAAGATACAATCCAGTTAATTAATAAAGCCCTTCTGTCACAGCCCAGGAACTTTTTGGACATTCACCCGATAGTAGTTTTGTCACTGTCAGACTTTTGAAGATTCTGTCTCTGTACTGTGGCCTTGAGTTCATCGACAAAGCCAGTTCTCTGACAGCCTAGATGAGAGAAGTTAATCGGACAGTGCGTGGTACAGCGGTTAAGTACCGCCTTCTTCTGATTCTGTAGCTGAAGATATTGGCTGACTTGATCAGTTTGACACTGAGTGATGTTAACACGCAGTGCACCAACAAGTTCTCCACATTGACCACATCTCTAAGCTCTCGGAAGTAAAGGGGATACATTCTTGTGAAGGCTTGTTTTATAAGCACTGTGTTCATAGGGATACTGTAAAGGATCTCAGTGTGTGTTCTTTTGAATGTAAATCATGATGTTGTGATTTATGTTAAGAATCATTTCAAATTCAGTAGTATCATTATTCAGGCATTGACTTGATTTTGTCATTACTAGAATTTCTTTATGGCTTGGCTTTCTGTGGATAAAATGGATCTCATTAGTACATTTGCTGAGACCAGGTATTTTAAACAAGTGGTAATTTTAACTTCCTGGTTGATTACAACTCTTGAAAGCTTCAAAGAATCTGTGCATTCCTTCTCTGTTCACCACTCAAGTGCACTCTGCCAATCACTCTGTCGGCCCTTGCTGTGAGTAGGCAGACTTGACGTGAGGAAACTTCACAGTGCCCTAATGGGTTTTTGTTGTCGTTTGTCTTTGTTCTCTGTACATTTGAATCTCCAAGGCAAACATTTCTAATGTCTATGTACCCTCTCAGGCCATTCTCTCTATCTTCAGTCTGTCTGAACAACCAATTTAATTATTTTTAAAGCTTCCATATTCTTCTCTTTCTAAATACAATTTTCTAAAAAGCTTTATGCTTGTTTTAAACCACAGTGTGCCATTCAGAGCATAGTCCTAAGCTTCTAGCATTGCTTCACAAAATTCCTGAGGCAATCCATTTGACATTTTAAAAGTCGGAATTTTGGGGGGCTAGAGAGATGGCTCAGAGGTTAAGAGCACTGGCTGTTATTCCAGAGGACCCGGGTTCAGTTTCCAGCACCCGCATGGCAGCTCACAATTGTCTGTAACTCCAATTCCAGGGGACTCAACATCCTCATACATTCAGGCAAAACACCATGCACATAAAATAAAAATAAATAATTTTTTAAAAAATCAGAATTTTGTTTAGCAGTGGGGATATCATCAATGAATATAATTAAGACTATAATTAATGAATTTTCAGAATAATTTGTTGTTATTATACTTTGAATCTATGCCAATAGCTGTTTATATCTATTCATTATTTCTGGAAAACTTGTCAAGCTGAGATAGATCTTACACTTGTTTCATTGCTTTAAATCTCTCTTCTCCTTTTTCATCTTCAAGTTTTAAAACCTTACAGAAGCTGCTTACTGTTGCTTTGGCATCATCTTTTAATGTTCTGAGAATATACACCAGATTTTCACTTGCCTCAGAGATAAATAGCCAAGAGTATTACAGGCTATGCTACTCCTCATCACATATTAATTTTTTCTCGACATCAAACATCTTGTTTGGGGTCAGGGAAAGGGAAGGAATATTAGAAACAAGCTCCTTCCACACTCCTCCCACTCAGAGACACTCAGCTTCTCAAAAAAAAAAAAAAAAAAAAAAAAAAAAAAAAAAAAAAAGAAAGAAAGAAAAGGGAAAGGAAAAACTCTTAGGTTTTAAATTCATAGTTTATAGTACAGTGAAAACACTAGGATGTTTATATCAGTATGAATATTCTAAAATAATCTTGTCTTAAAACTACCACTGAGTTGTACAACTAAAGAGACAACAGACTTGATCCTGTGCAATGCCCTTGGCTGAGTTTACAGTCTTGCCAGGTCTCCCACAGGGAAAATGATGGCACTGATTAAGGAAGCAGGCAGAGAATGGGGTCTGGATATCCTCAGCCTCCCTGCTAAATAGGTGCTTGACTCTTCGATTCTGGTCTTGCCTGCAGAGCCTTAAAAAGTCACATACAACACAATGCACTGCAGAAAGGTTCCGCGTCCAGCTGCATAAGATATAACATTTGAATTTTCTGTGCATGTATGTCTAGGAAGCTACACAAGTAGCCACACATTTTTCTTCCCTTTCCCTTGTCATCCGTCTTCTTTTTTTCCTTCTGACCTATGTGCAGAATCTCTTTGGATTCACAAACACCATTCATTCTGTTCCCACTAAACTATCCTGTTGAAAATTATACATAACATATATAGTATTATATCAAATAAAACTGTCTAGATGCAAGCTTCATTTAACGTAAACGATACAACCCACCAAACTAGAGCTGTATCGTGTTAACCAAAGACCTGAACAAAGCCAAGGTGGCAAATTCTGAAACTTTCCTTAAGTGTGTCCAGTGCAGACAGAGCTGCCTCCAATGCTGGAATCGCCTCTGCAAGGTCACTTTCACACTCATTTTTCAGGGCTTGGGCCTCTTCGGCCTTCCCACTGGCTATCTCTTCATCTAACTTCACAAACTTTCTTTTTGCTTCTACTTGTGCAGATTCTATCTCAATAACCTAAAGAAAAGAAATGGGAATATTAAAAAAAATAAAGACAAAATTTCAAGTAATATATTGCTTCTTCAAGCCCAGAAACAATAGAACATTTGAACACTAGAGAACTGAACACATTCTTGTGAACGGTAGAAAGGTTTGTTAAGAACAATCGTTCTGAAATTTGAAGGCAAATGGATAGAGCTGGAAGCAGTCATTCCGAGTGATAACCCAGATACAGAAAGACAAATGTCATGCTGTCTCTCTCACTTGTGGATCTTAGTCTAAAATCTTTCGATATATTTGTCTTCGTTAGAATACCCACAGAGGTCAGGAAGTTAGTAAGGAGATAGAGAGGGAATGGGTTTCCCGGGGATGGGGATGACACAGAAAGCAGTGATATAAAGGGGAAAGAGAAATAATAAACAAAAGGGTTAAATGGGGTTTGGGATGGGAAGACAAGGTAGAGGAAGAGATACAGGAGAGAATAACTAACATAAAGATTTTCTGGGAAAAAAAAAAAACATAGGAAAAAAAACATAGGAAAAACATATGCAGAAGGCACCTAGAGCATCTGCATACATAGAGAACGTAAATGGAATTACCCTATAATAATGCCCTATTAGATACTACTGGTTAACAAAACGCCCGGGAATGTGTTACCGCTATAGAGGGTCTGTTGGCCATTAAGGTTCCATAGATACCAAACAGAGCAGGCTATTATCATCTCTCTGGGTGACCCTGCAGAACTTTATGGTGAAACCCTGTTGCTGCACACTCCACATACTTGGGGCATAGAGCACCAAGAAGTCAAGCTGGTGTTGGACGTGGAGGCTTCATCCCTGCTGGCTGGCTTTTATATTGCCGGAAAGTGCTATGCATGTTGCCAGAGGAGAAAAGTAGTTATCAGTCTTATCTAGCATTGAACCCTGACAGCTACAATAATTACCTGTCCAGCAAGAAATTCTCACGGGTACAACAGCGTAATAATGGAATGGGAGTAATAAAATACTTTCTGATATGACTTAAGGCCTGATTCAGATGATGCAACCCATATTTGGCACTGTTATTGGGGCCAAGAACTACACAGGTTGTAGCTGAGAACTGTTACTATTACTCTTCAGATGCCTAACAGTTTTTATAACCAAAGATTCATATAGCTCACAAATTTCATCAGAGAAGCTTCTATATCACATCCTTCTTCTCCCGAGTTTTGGGATTACTGCAGAAGAGTGGGTAGAAAGACTTAGAGTCAGAGGCAGTAGTGACCACAAGGAAACATTTCTGGTTACGGCAGGGCAGTTGCACATATGAACTCAACAATTATGACAGAATGCAAAAGCCATGTGCAAGCTCACACAATGACCATCCCTGTAGAGAGCCGAGGTTCAGACGCCATTACAAGATGGCGCCGGCATCCTGTCTCTATACTGGTAACAGCCTCTGAGAGCACATGTGCACTTGCAAATGCGCGCCAAGCCACAGCCCCACCCCGGGCCGTCAGACGGGTATGAGTAAGCAGTCAATCAGGGTATGACACGTCACTCCACGTCACATAA
>REGO01000125.1:200004-210019 GCA_010120015.1 Rhombomys opimus
CCTCTCTGCCTCTCTGCCTCTCTGCCTCTCTGCCTCTCTGCCTCTCTGCCTCTCTGCCTCTCTGCCTCTCTGCCTCTCTGCCTCTCTGCCTCTCCGCCTCTGCCTCTCCGCCTCTGCCTCTCCGCCTCTGCCTCCTCTGCCTCCTCTGCCTCCTCTGCCTCCTCTGCCTCTGCCTCCCAAGTGCTGAAACTGAAGGCACAACCTACCACCCTCATGTCAACAGACCTCTTTTAATCAGAAGTCCTGAACCAAGGAAAAATGTTGCCCTTCTTCCAAATAAGAGGGACTTTCTCCTCTCTGAATGTCCCCAGGACAGCACATTGCTTTATTGTTGACTTCAGAATTCAGAAGATCTCAGACATGAGTCTTGAGCCTCATGGCCTTCATACTAGACCTGTAGCACCAACTCTTCAAGGCCTTCAGTTTGTGGAATGAAGATTTTGACAACTTCAATGATCCATAATCTTGGGGACCAAATCCACTCATAATCCTCCCCAACACACAAACACACACACACACACACACACACACACACACACATATACACACACACCTCTTTGTATTAAACTTTAAAATATGGGGGCTATATCCTTTGGTTCCAAACCCACTTTCTATGTAACTGATTTATCTTCACACTTTAAGAATTGGCTGTCTTCAGTATATGCTTTGCGTATCAACATTATGTGTCTTTCTTTTACTGACTGTTTTCTTTCATGTCTTCTCCAGATTGTGAACTCTTTCTGGGCAACATAACCTATCAGCTCCTAGCAAGTAAGCACTGTAACTCTTGCTAAGTACTGCACCTATCATTATAGTAACTAAGCAACAGACACTCACTGAATATTAGCCAAGCTTCAGTAAGATCTTGATAAAACTCCCAGAACGAGTAATTCTGCTCCCTCAGAGCAAAACAAAGCAGAACAAACCTGAAACCAGTCAATAGTACAACAATTGATGAGAGATGGAAACTGTCTCAGACGATTGCGAAAGGCGTCTCCTATAGGGCTAAAGGCCACCACGATGTGAAGATTATCTTTGCAGCGATTTACGAAGAAAGCAAACAGGGCCAAGGGGCTGAGTTCACCATGTTTATTGCCAGCCTGAGCTACTGGACGAACACCCTAAGGATAGAAAATAGAAAACCCTGTAAATAAACATATACTTATTATAAGGAGATTACCTGCTATGAGATATTAGAAATTTGTATTAACTATCATTAAAATTTTATTTTTATAACTAAGGGATGGCTTTGATACAGTTTGTGCCTCTAGAATCTCTGCCTACACTATAATTTTACAATTTACAAACAAATATCTGTCAAGAATTTACCAGGTAAAGATAACCAGAAAAACTCATCAAGATTATATGTAGGCCTAAAGGCAACATTGTTTTTATGGGGAAAAAAATAAAAAGTACTGCAATGTCCACCTGAAAGAAACTGACTAAACTTATAAAACACTCCATAACCTTTATACTGAGTTTTATAAAACTTTTTCAACAACAAAGTAAAAGCAGACTCAGAAAGACAAATATTGAATATGTGCTTTCTCTCATAAGCAAAATCTAGATTAGATGTGTTATATTATATATAAAAATTATATATGATACATATGATGTATAGTGGAAATATGCAGAAAGAAGATTTAAGAAAGGGTGAAGAGAATGAGAAGATAATGAGAGAAAAAGACAAATATTATGGATATAACCTAGAACCTCTGCTTGGATATAGCCCATGGTAGCTCAGTATCCAAGTGGGTTTCCTAGTAAGGGGAACAGGGACTATTTCTGACATGAACTCAGTGGCTGGCTCTTTGACACCCCCACTCCCCAGGGGGGAGTAGCAGCCTTGGTAGGCCACAGAAGAGGACATTGTAGCCAGTTCTGAAGAGACCTGATAAGCTAGGGTCAGATGGAAGGGGAGGAGGACCTCCCCTATCAGTGGATTTGGAAAGGGGCATGGGAGGAGATGAGCGAGGGAGGGTGGGATTGGAAGGGCATGAGGGACGGGGCTACAGCTGGGATACAAAGTAAATAACCTGTGATTAATATAAAAAATAAAAATTATTATAAAAAAGAAAGTTCTCTTTAAAATGTGGAACTTAAATTTAACAGAGAAAGGAGACTTTCTGGAGGGAAAAAAGATCTAAAGGAAGGTGATAAGCAGAGTACAACATCCTAAAAAAACCTGTTAGTTTGTATGCATACAAAATAAAAACAAAACTCTTAAGATGTATTATTACGTGCTATGGTAAGATTAGCAAAATAAAATAAATGAAAAAAAAAACAAGTTATGTAAGAATACATAGAATATTATTTTCTTGTGTTAAATTTTAAAATACTTGGTCTGGAGGCAAGATATGCTCCTGGTGTAGGAGCAGCATGGCTGTTTCTGATTGCTCCCCAGGAGAGAAGTCATGCTGGTACTGAAACCCTATGGCTCCAGAGGCTCATAAGCCCTGAGGGGAAGCATGCTACTGTCGCTTTTGCTAAATGGACATGTTGTCAAAGTACCTTCGAAATCCTTGTGCTTATTTCACAAATCAGTGCTGCTTTCAACCTTGGTCAAAGTCCGTTTTTGCAGTGGGCCGCGGTTAACACAGAACTCATACCTGGTTAAGATACTGTTGAGTTCACACTCCTAAATGGGACATCTGTATCATAACCCCACCCCCAGGTTCAGATAGCAACACAGAAGAAACTGTGAAGACTGTAGAGTGGAGGAGAGGGAGGAGTGCTGTGAGATGCTGCCTTCTAGCCCCGAGTTGCACTGGTGAATTCATAGGCACACAAAATCAAGCCAGCATGCATGAGGCTCACTAGACCTCACTCAATTGCTACTGGCATTGATGACTCTGGAGAAGGGCGAGCCAATCTTATTCAGGGCGTTGCCTGTGCCCCGTGTACAGCCCCATACCCATGTGCATGCTGGCAGCACTAATCAGACTCTGTGAATTATACAAGCTAAAACAAAGATCTGAGGAAGGAGGGGGTCATATGTGAGGGGTCTGAGGAAGGAGAAGGGAATTGG
Organism: Rhombomys opimus; assembly: GCA_010120015.1. Taxonomy (NCBI): domain Eukaryota; kingdom Metazoa; phylum Chordata; class Mammalia; order Rodentia; family Muridae; genus Rhombomys; species Rhombomys opimus. The sequence continues at coordinate 203,033 of REGO01000125.1, forward strand.
TGAATGGACATGGTCAAGACATACCATGTACATGTATGCAATGGTTAAAGAATAAATGATATATATTTACAAATATATATATTTCTGAGACTGAGACTCCAACCAAGAATCATTCATGGAGATAACCTAGAACCCCTGCACAGATGTAGCCCATGGCAGCTCAGTCTCCAAGTGGGTTCCATCGTAATGGGAACAGGGACTGTTTCTGACATGAACTCAGTGGCCGGCTCTTTGATCACCTCCCCCTGAGGTGATCAGGCCACAGAGGAAGACAACACAGCCAGTTCTGATGAGACCTGATAGGCTAGGGTCAAGTCCCTATCAGTGGACTTGGGGAGGGGCATGGGAGGAGAAGAGGGAGGGAAGGTGGGATTGGGAGGAGATGAGGGAGGAGGCTACAGCTGGGATACAAAGTGCATAAACTGTAATTAATAAAAAAATTAGAAAAGAATAATTGATGAAATATATGTTTATATATACACACATATTAATGTAGTGGTGTACACCTACATTCCTAGCACTTAGTGGGCAGAGCTAGGAGACCAGTCAGTGCTGCATTTCTAAGACCCAAGTTTATGAAAAAAGAAGGCAGACATAAGCTGGGTATGATGCACACCTGGAATCCAAGTTCTCAGATGCCTAACGCAGGAAGACTGCTTGGACCCAGGTACTTGGGGCCGAGCAACATAGAGAAACCTCATCTCAAAAAACATACACAGGGCCTAGAGCAGTGCTTCTCGGCCTTCCTGATGCTGTGACCCTTTAACAGTTCCTCATGTTGAGGTGACCCCCAACCACAAAATGATTTCATTGCTGCTTCATAATGTAAATATCTGATATGCAGGATATCTGCTATCTGCTATGAGACACTCAAAGGAACCTCAAGCCACAGGCTGAGCACCACTGGGCCGGAGAGAGGCCTTGCTGATCAAGAGCACTCACTGCTCATTTTGGGGCCCTGAGTTCAGTTCCCAGCATCCATGTCTGGTGGCTCATAACTGCCTGTAACTTTAGTTCCAAGGGATATGAGGTGGACACTAGCACACACTCTCTCATGCACACCAAAAAAAGAAAATATTTTAAAAGTGTATATAAATATGCAAATATAAAATAAAATAGTGAAGTAGTGAAAAGCTTAATTAGAAAATAACAACAACAACAATAAAACAGTAATTGCTCATTTTGCTTGATTCCCTCACCTCTCTATAACCTGACAGTTGACAGTAGTAGCTGCTACACATTTGTATTTTGTCAATTAGACCATAAAACCTGACTTTAATTCATACCATTTACACACATGCATACATACATAAGAAGTAACATATACTAAAAACATATAATATATAAAGAAAACCATCATTTCTTACAGTCCTTATATGTATTAATGCTAATATTATACACTATGTATGTACAAATATGTATATAACATACATATAAATGTACACACATATAAATAAAACTATCTTTTCTCACAGTCCTAGCATATACATTGATTCTAATATTATTGTAATATACATATACAAATGAATATATAATATGCACATATACTGTATATAAAATACATATACACATATAATATAAAATAAGTCTATCCTTTCTTACAATCCTAATATATATGTGTATATATTATATATAAACGATTAGAACTAATATATATATTAGAACTCTAAGAAAAGATAGTTTTATTAAGAATTTGGGAAATCATACTGGACAGCAGAAAGCCATACAATTAATCGAGCAGGGGTGTGTGCTACCGTGCCCTGATCTGGTTCTTACATCCGTTTAAGAGATGATAGTAAACTCTAGACAACCATAAGCATGCTAAACATCACCAAACATGTAAAATAATTGCTACTTTATGAAGATAACAATTATAAAATAATTTCTAACTCACGGCTATGCTAGAATAAAATCTGCCAAAATGGTATGCTAAACTAATATACTTTAAATTGTATAAGCTATATTTATTTAATTGCTTAACTTTTGTAAGTTCATTTATCCTGACGATCACAGCAAAGTTTTCGGGATTAAAAACCTCCTGTGCCAAGAGCAGGGCGCCCCGAAGCACTTACCTCCATCACTTCTTGCTTTTCGTCGGCCGCGAAAATGTTGGGAACTTCCCCAGTGTTGAGCACACTGTCGATGTCCTCCAGAAAAGCTTCCTCTTTAATCTGGGTGTCTGTGATCAGGAAGACGGTCTTCTGGCCCTTCATGCCTACATTTCTTAGCAAGGTCTTAAAGGAAAATGCACGGATAAGCAGAATGCAGTGGCCTTGCGCTGGGTTTGCTTTCCCCTTCTTTTCACATTTTGGTTTAAGGGACCTTGATTCTGGTGGTGCTGTCAATCAAGGACTCCATTTCTCCCATACCATGAGGGAGCAATGCAGACTACTTAATTTCCTCGAGCTTGTAGACATAACAGTTGGTTCAGAAGGCATGTGATTAAGGACCCAGTCAAACTGTTCCTTTAAGAACTGAAGTGGGGGCTGGAGAGATGGCTCAGGGGTTAAGAACACTGGCTGTTTTTCTAAAGGTCCTGAGTTCAATTCCCAGCTACCACATGGTTGCTATAATGAGATCTGGTGCCCTCTTCTGGTCTGCAGGTGTACATGCAGGCCGAACACTATATAAATAATAAATAAAATCTTTGGGAAAAAAAAAAAAAAAAGAACTGGGATGGACTTAAAATATGGCCCTTGTTATCCTGAGAAGGATGCTCACAGAGGCTACTGTATAACATATTTGGGTCAAGTGTGTTGCCTCATGGAATGAGAACCAGCTGGAGAAGGAAGACAAATGAAGAACATTGCCAAGGGAATATAGAGAAATTTCTAATTTTGGCCCTTAAATTGAGTCATGTTAAATGACTATATACCTCTGAACACTCAAGTCCTGTAACCAATAGTGTTCTCTTTTGCCTAAGCATGAGCTGTGTTTGTTTGTGTTTAGCAAACTGAAGCAAAATTCCTGTAAATAAAAATATAGACTCAGTAGTATGATGGAGCTGATTTGTAAAGGCCTAATAAAACTGACTGTTAAAATTTTAAGAACTTTTGAAGATACTGTTAGAAATAGCCAGGATTAAAGTTAAGTGATAATGCTCCTTCCAGGGGCCATGGTGTCTGGTGTGATTCACCTCCCTTGGCAGGGGCTTCCTAGGAGATCCCCTCCCCACCAAATTCAGGCCATTGCCACTGTTCTTGGCTACCAGAACTTGATGGTAATCCCCTAATAGCAACCAGAACCTTTTTCTCTGCTATAGCTTTCACAGGAACTGAAAGGTGCTGTGGAGGCTGCTTTGAGGGGACAGGTCATCACCGAGTCTTCCCAGCTGTGAGCCCTCGGAACGGCAGTGCCTCGTGGTGCAACAGTGGTGTGAATGGTTCGGGGTGCAGGGGACGGCCAGCCATAGATGATTGGTTCTAAGGCCTGATCTACGGGAGGGAGCTCATACATGGTACTGTGAACTTGGCCAAGAGTCCTTGCTTGGGAAGGAGATTTTTCTGAAGAGAAATAACCCAATAGTGTTATTTTTGCTAAATGGACATAGCATTTGTGCTGGGTAGTTTTATGTCAACTTGATTCAAGTGAAGTCATCTGAGAGGAGAGAGCCTCAATTAGGAAAATACCTCCGCAAGACCAGGCTCTCGACAGCCTGTGGGGCACTTTCTTAGTTAGTGATTGATGCAGGAGGGCCCAGCCCATTGTGGGTGGTGTCAACCTTTGGCTGGTGGTCCTGGGCTCTATAAGAAAGCAGGTTGAACAAGCCATGGGAAACAAGCCAGTAAGCAGCACCCCTCAATGGCCTCTCCATCAGCTACTGCCTCCAGGTTCCTATGCTGTTTGAGTTCATGTCCTGACCTCCTTTTAATGATGAATAAGTGCTGTGGAAGCATAAGCCAAATAAACGCTCGCTAAACGCTCGCTTTCCTCCATAACTTGCTTTGGTCATGGTGTTTCATCACAGCAATAGAAACCCTAAGTAAGACAGCATTAAACTGCTTTCTAAATATTTATCCTGTTACCCACAGATTAGTTCGCCTCTCATCCCTCATGAGAGAATTCTCTTACTGCAGTGGAGAATCATTAACACAGACACAACTAGAGAATCAATGACTGTGCACTGCTCAGCCTCAGACAGAAAAATCTGCATCACCTGCTTCTCCCCAGGCTCAGGAAACATTAAGGAAGAGGGATCAGAAAGACTGTAAGAGCCAGGAGCTGGGAATGGCCACTGTGAGACATTGTTTTTTTAGACAAGATACGGCTGTTCCACTCATGAACTCAAAGCACCTGTGGCTGTCTGTACAAGACCTTATGGTAATCATATATTCATGTAAACTAAGTCTTCTCAAACCAGAATAAAGACAGAAATCAGTGGCAACTGTGATAACTTGCATTAGGAAGCCTTGTTCTTGTTATATAGCGCTTCCTTTAGCTTCAGTGTTTTCAACAGTGAAACATAGACACAATTATGTCACAGTATTGTATCTAGAGAATGAGATTACGTAATTAAAGCACTCAGAAGGTGTTCATCACTCAAAGCAGGCACCCAATGGGTAGGACAGGATTAGCATAACTACCAAAAATACATAGCTACACAGGCTGGCTCCCCTCTACTAGTCAAAGTCTGAACTACTATCACACTAACATTCATAATCTTACCTTCATATCCTCTCTCCACTCATTCATACCATAACTCTTAGAAATTTCTGGTTGGAAAATCTGCATTTTTGCCATAGATGTAGCCAGACGAGTTAAAGACTGCCGACCACTCCCTCCAAGCCCAATAAGCAAAGCATTTCCTCCAGACTGCTTTAGAATGCGGCATATTCTTGATAAATGTTCCAAAACATACCTAGCAAAAATAAGAGTTATTATCCATAACAACATGCATGCAAATTTACTTACATTTTATTAAACATATTTTATAACGTCGTGTTGCATTGTATATACACACAAAATTTCCTGGAAAACTAAAACATGCAGGCGCTGCGGCTGGGGCAGTTCGTCCCACACAAGCCTGAAGACTGAAGTTCACATCTCCAGAGCTCACATAATAGCTGGCTGCAACGACGCATTTGTAATCCTAGAACACCCAGCAGAGGTGGGAGCCACAGATCTGAGATGCTCTGGAGACTCAGGGGTCCAGCTCGCCTGGCTTCTGCACTGGTAAAGAAGTCTTAAACAAGGCGGAAAGGTGAGGACTGGCACCTGAAGGTTGTCCTCTGGCCTCCAAAACCTCAGGGATTTCTTTTTACTACTAAAGATTAAGAAGAGGGCTGACTGAAACAGAGAACTTAATAAATCACGCGTGTTTTATATTGTAATCTATATGACAGGTATTTACTATGTTTCTGTCTTAACTATTTCATGAAAATTTATGATAGAAGTTTCAAGCATGCATAAATGTGAAGCATAGGTACCTAAACACAACAAGATTCATTCTTCTTTTGTGGGTTTGATTATACTCATCCAAACACTGGTCAACAACATCATTAAACTGCTGAATATTTGGAATTTCAATATAAATTCGATCATCCCCTTCGAGATCAGGATTTATATAATCTCCAAACATGAGATTTCTTAAGTCTTCTTCAGTTACCTGTGGAACAGAAATCAGAAAATCATAAAAATGAAATTAAAAATAAATTTAAGAAAAAATTTAAAAAATTAATTTGTCACAGTTGACTATTAGTTAATTCTTTTAAACACTAAGAGAGAAAATAATATGTGTATAAAATTAGCACACAAAATGATAACCTTATGCAGTAAGAACAAAAATTTTATTGTTTTTTTTCTGTAGTGTGGGAATTGATAGATTTTTTTTTAGGGGTGTTTTGTTGGTATGTTTATATGTGTGTTTTATGCCTGAAGAGGCCAGTAGATGGCAGCAGATCTCCTGCAGCCAGGTAGCCGGTTCCGTTCTCTTTTAACCTGACATATTTTTTTTTTATATTACTAACTATACTTACTGGAGCATTCTCTTTCCGCAGATGGAAAAAGACAGCATCAAATGGCTCCTTAAAATGGTCCTTCACAACAGCTTTAGTTAACACGAAGAGCCAGTTTCGATCTTCATCGTTAATGAGGCGATCGTAAAACACGCGGAGAACCTCGTGCACGAACAGGCGGATCATGGTGTGCTTGGTCTCTATAGCGTCTTTCTCGACGAGCAAGCAGCCCCGGATGACACGCGAGAAATCACGCAAATTAAAAGTATAATGAGATTTTGCAGGAGTGGGTAAAAGATTTTCCATAGATTTTTTATATATCTGTGAAGGAAAAAAATACAATTAAAAAACGAAATACTTATAATTAATTGTCCTAGCAAATTAGAATAAGTACTATTTTATTTACCCTATTAGATTATATCACTATGGAAAACACGCATAATATTGAGTCCAGCATGTCGTTTATGTTCGTTTTGGTCTATAACACTCAACCAGGTACTATGAAGTTGGGTGAACTTGATAGCCTTTCAACTTGGATTTCATTCGCTCTTACTTTAGTTCCCATTTGTTATAATTGCCCCACTTACAGATGACCTGAAAGTTATGAAGCAGTTTAAAATTGAAATAGAAACTAAAATCAGGTAACTCATTCTAAAGCAGTTCAGATAAAGAGGAAGAAAGAATAACGTCTTTCAGATTAGCAATGACCTTTAAATCAATCAACTCTCTCCCTCCCTCCTTCCTGTTAGACTCTGGCTCCTCTTCTTCCTCCACCTGTCTTAACTGGTACAATACAGAAACAAGGTACACCCTCCCCCAATGCTGTATTCATTTTAAGAAAGCCAATACTCTCTTCAGAGAAAATGAATTACTTTTTTAATATATCCTGATAAAAAGAATGGCCTTATGCTTCATTTGGATATTTTCTGTCATTTAGTCCCTGTCCCAGCATCTACCCATGGTAGGTCTTTCTTTCTTTCTTTCTTTCTTTCTTTCTTTCTTTCTTTCTTTCTTTCTTTCTTTCTTTCTTTCT
>REGO01000125.1:211358-232735 GCA_010120015.1 Rhombomys opimus
AAAAAAAAAAAAAAAGCATGGGCTGGGAGAAAGGACTTCAATAATAGCATGAAAAGGCCCAGATGAAGAATGCAAGAAGTACCATTGGATTATAGATGATTAACATGGATGGCATCGAATGAGAGTTGGGAGATGGAGATGGATAGTGAGGTTATTGAGCCAGCGTAGGTGAAATCTCTGCCCAGCCCAAGGTAAATAAGGCAATTATAAATCTAACAGGTGTCTGTGTCTTATTATTTGTGATAGTGGGTTAAATAATACCACGTGATAACATTAGAGCAAACAATAAACATTTTATAGCCCAACAGCCATTTTTTAAATTATTACAGCATAAAAGTATGAAGAACAAGGAAGATAGAGGAGAGAAAACTTAACAAATTCCACAGTAGACCCTAACCACCAAGGAAATGCTTATGATGCGACAGGTGCTGGTGATGGGCAAATACCTTAGGAGACATGTATTATATCTCATTTTAGTGACTAAAAACAACTTGGGTCTTCAAGAAGGTCAGACTGCTTATTCCTGGGAATTAAGCTGGGGACAGCAGTCAAGACTCAGACCCAGTTAGACTCTTTATTTTCAATATCTGTGATTTTGCTGCCCTTAAACCGTCTGACCAGGATCTCTGATAATGGAAACGAAGATGGCTAAGGGATTCAGACCGAGTGAGTGAGGCTAGAATCTCATGCTAACACCCCTTACATGGCATTACTTGCTCACCTCCATAGTCCCACTGACTATTTGGTTTCCCAGTGCAAAGTACTCTGGAGAAAATTCATGAGACCTAAGGTAGAATGACATGATTGATGAGAAAATTCGGACCATAGTCTCATCACTGAAAGTATTGATAGTGCAGACGTTGAAATGTCGAATAAAACGAGGAGTGACCGCATTTCTTCCACCACCTGGAGGACCCATGGCAGATATCAGTTCTATATCAACCAGTGTGATTTTACTGGTGTCTTTCAGGTCATACCTGGAAAGTACACACAAAGAGAAAGAAAGAAAAAAAGATAGAATGAAACACAGATAGACACAGATTAAAGCCTTAGAGCTTTAATCTAGTTTTAGTTTCTGTGGAAGAGAATATTTTATTTACTTAAGTCACAGTTCTATTCCTCCACTCAGAGATGCTTATTCTTTTTCCCTTCACCTGCCTTTCCTTGTATTGTCATGCTTCCTTATAATTTGATTCTGTTAAATTTTCCTTTTCTCCAAATCCAGAACTCTGAAAGGATGTTTCTACAATGTGATTATAGCTGGTTATAGTTAGGAGTGACTGTTCCATTTTGCCTAGGGTGAGTCTGGTTTGTGCTTGTTATCCTGGAATAATTATCAATAACACCCTCCTTTTATTTTCAGCACTGTCTCAGTTTGAACAATGAATTACACATCACTCTGGTTATGGTAAAGTGTTAATTTTCTTATCCTCTCTGGTTTTGTCTTCAGAGTGCATTAACAATGTCTAAATATTACCTACTCACTGTTTATATAGATAGAGTGGGGTCCATTACAGAAAAATAAACTTCAAAAAAGTTCTAATCAGATATCTAAATGGCAAAATTTATTGATTATTTTTAACAGTCTATCAAGTTCTTTAGTATTGATGCTTTCGTCAGAAGGTCTGAAGGGTGGGGAGCTGGGATCAAAGGACTTCCAAAAAATAATAGTGTTTTTTTCCAACAACTATTGCTAGGATAGCCACGTGTAGAAAAATAAATTTAAGCACCGACTTTATACACCTTTCACAACAATTAATTCAAAATGGATTACAAACCTAAATATTAAGTGCAAAACCATCAAAGTCTTAAAACATTTGAGAAAAATCTGAATGACTTTAGGTACAGTGAATTTTTAAGTTATGATAAGAAAGACCCAAACTGTAAAAGAAATAATTGAAAAGTAGTCTTCATTAAAGGCCACTTACATTTTCATTACAAATAAAAACTTCTATTTGTAAAAGTCAATAAAGAAGATATGCTGGAGAAAAAAAAAATATATATATATATATACTGGTTTTTACTTTGTAGAGATGGCCTCCTGGTTCAGCTTCCTGAATATTAGGATTACAGAAGGATATTACCACACTCATCTTAAAAGTAAACTTTATGTTACCATAACAACTTGTGAATATTAGTCTTAATTGTCAAAATCTAGTATCCCCTTCTCCAGATGGGCCTCTGAGGCTGTCTATGGGAGACAGAGTTGTCAAAACCTAAAAGCAACCAAGATGTTCAACAGATGAGTGAACCTAACTACAGAACATCTATACAAAGGAATATTAACACTAAGAAGACATGGAAGAAATTTGAATGTGCATTACTAAGTGAAAGGAGCCAGTCTACAAATGCCATAAACTAATTGATTCCAATTATGTGGCTGCTATACAGTTTAAATCTGGAATAGTCTCCAAGACCCACCGGAAAAAAAAAAAAAAAAAAAAAGGCTTGGTAGCCAGCTGGAGAAGCTGGAGAAGCCTGACCAGATGAGGACCAGAGGAAAACATTCAGGTCACTGGAGGTAGGCTTTCGGAGAGACTGTAGGAACTCAGAGCTTATGTTTTGCTTCCCGGCTATAAGATGAGCCGCTTTCCTTTCCATGTGTTCCCTTCATGTGCTGTCTGGCCACAAGCTCCAAAAGGAGGGCAGCCAACTATGGGTTGAAACTTGAACTGTGAGTCAACATAAAAGGTTTTTTTCCTTTGTAAACTGAGCGTCTCTGCTATTTGTTAGTGCAGCAGGAAATGTGTTAACAGCAATATTTTGGGAAAGGCTAAATTGTAGAAATAGTTAAGATCATTGGTTGTCAGGGGCTTAGTGAGGATCATGAAAGTGGAAAAGAGCACAGTCTGTGAGACAGTAGGAAAGTTCTCTTTATGTCACCATAATTACGTCTAAGTGACATTGTACATTTTCAAAAGTCACAGATCATATAAAACCAAAAAGCAAGCCTTCCACTAAGAACTTAGGGAGACACTGGCATATTAGTGCATGCTTAGCCATGGAAAAGTCTGCCATCTGCTGAAGAGGGCGTTGTGAGGGAGGTAATGCATTTGTGAGGGTAAAAGAGACATGAAAAATCTCAAACCTTCCCATGATTTATTGTGAATCTAAAACTCATCTATAAATAATCTTAGATAGAAGATAAAGAAAATCCTTCCAATTTTTTATACATAAAATTTGACCAATAATCACTTTCTGTAAATAACTTAGAAAAATATATCATTTTTTGCATTGAAAAACTAAAATACAAAATGAGATATGATTTTAGCATGGGTTGTTAAGACTTTAATTATTTACCAATGTCCACAATCAAAAAACTGTCGTAATAACTCAATAGGAGGTTGGGCTCCATATTTCTCCAACGAAGGCATATTCATGTCATCTATAAATATTATACACGTCTTTCCCATAGGTGGTCCAAATACTCCCTTGCGCCTTTTGTCCAATCTAGCCATAATGATGTTCTAAAATTTTAAAAAGAAAGAGGCACATTTACCTATGATAGTATTACAATCTTACTATTATTATTATTGTTTAAGTCGATATTAAGATCTGTGCTGCCAGATCTATGGAATACCAGTAGCAGCTATCATTTGCTTAATTTTTTTTAACATAAAACTATTTAACATCAGAAACAAGGACTGAACAATCTTTGAAAGGAAATACTGTTATGTGTGTATTTATTCTGAGTTACTCTTATTTAAGTTGATACTAAACTTTAAACTCAACATAATTTCAAATAACATCTGTTGAAAACCTCCCATGCACTAGAATTATAATATGTAATGTGTGTGTGTGTGTGTGTGTGTGTGTGTGTGTGTGTATTCCATAATGCTTTTCACACTAGATACCCCTTTACCTAAGGCTTGAAAGCATTAATTTTTCCAATTGTTGTTGGATTTTTATAGCCAACATAAATGGCTTTTTAAAATTTCTGGATTGTTTTGTTTTGTTTGAGATGGGGTTTCTCTGTGTAGCTCTGGCTGTCCTGGAGCTCACTCTGTAGACCAGGCTGGCCTCGAACTCAGAGATCCACCTGCTTCGTCTCCCGAGTGCTGGGAGTAGCAACATGTGCTATCACTGGCTGCCATTTTTTCTGGTGTTTTAAAAATTTGCCTGTCCACTATAAAACTGAATATCAAAATTATTTTTTTAAAAAATTCTGCAGCATTCTAACTTTGCAAGACTTTGAATTTAAGGAAAATCGATTGGCTGAGAACAACAGACATAGAGCTGGTATCCCATGGACCAACCCTGTGAGCAGCAAGTACCCCTCAGAGCCACACTGAAGAGCATAAAAAGAACAACTGAGAGTCCTCGTATGCCCACCACCACTCTTGCACACACATACATGTCTCCTACACCTTCTCCTCCAATTAAATCAATTGTTGCTTCTCAGGCCAAAAAAAGTGATAAGATTTAATAAAGTGCTAAAATATAAAAGTTTTGTCTTTTGATTCATAGATTTACAAAGTTGTATGTTTAATATACAGCTTTAAATGTTTTAATATTTTAAAAATAAGATAAAATATAATAATTATAAACCCAAGCTTCTGGCTTTATACTAACCTGAACCTGATTGGCACTGGTCCGTGCAGAAAAATTAACGTAGAAAGGAAAGTACTTGTCCTTTTCCAAATGATTCATGAGTTTATCCTTCACATACACGGACTTTCCTGTGCCAGTTGGACCCACAAAAAGCAGCGGCCTTTAGGAAAACAGTGAACGATGTAATTAAAGTGGAAGAAAGAATAAAAGCACTTTTATGGAGAGAAACTCAAGTAAGTATTTTTAAAACTTTGAATAGTAGTTGAGCCATTTCTTTCTAAAACTCCACATGCTTATAACCGTTCATGAAAGAACAGTAAAGGTAGGCCCAAGGAGATGGCTCACTCAGCAGGTGAAAGCGCTTGCTGTGCAAGCCTGACCACCTGGGTTTGGATCCCTGGAACCCTTATAAAAACCAGATGTGGTAGCTTGTGTCTGTAATCCCAGCAATCCTACTGTGAGAGAAGCAAGTCAGACTGCCCTACTAGTCTGGAAGCAATGAAGCTGTATATAAAATGCATAAATTTGTGTGTGTGTGTGTGTGTGTGTGTGTGTGTGTGTGTGTGTGTGTGTATGCATTTATGTATAGGCCTGCACAGGCACAATACATGAACCTCAGTGACGATCTTCGTGGTATTCCTAGGCATTTCCACCTTTTATTTGAGACAGGGTCCCTCGCTAACCTCGAAGTTTGCCGAGAAGGCTAGGCTAGTTGGCCCATATGCTTTCATGTGTCTGCCTGTCTTCTGTCTCCCACCTTGCCATGGCTGTGGTCACAAGTGTGCGCCATGTTTCTGGCTTTACCCCAACATGACCCTGATTCGCACTGGCCCATGCAGACGCTGTGCCCACGTTTTCTACATAGGACCTGGCTCCGCATGCTTATCAGGCCCACGCGGCTTCTCTGAGCCATTTCCCTTCCAGAATATAGAGTTTTTCAGTTATAACACTGCAAGTAATTTTAAGAGGCAATGAAGTATGGTCTGTTAAAATTTTGGAGTGAGTAATAAGAAAGCTGAATTATAGGTTTTCCAATAACAGTAGGTGTCATTTAGAATATACTAATTATTTCCCAGTCATGGTCTCAGTTGCCTGAAACTCAGTAACATCAAAGTTTACTTTTAAAAATGTTACCATTTGATTAGAATGGCACTGTTACATTTAAAATTCATGTTTACAGTAGAGTTTCTTACTTTGCAAAGGTAATACTCAAATCCATTAGGAAAGTATATCTAATTGTATCCATTGTAGGGACTATAATATCTTGAATCTTGGTACGTTTGTCTTCTAAAGAAGAACTTTTAATTAATTCATTCCAATGGAGCCAGCGACCTCGGTTCTTCAACTAGAAGAGAATATGTTTTGAATATTATAACTATGCACTTTTTACATCTGAAAGAATCTCTTCAACACTTACAGCATTTGCCTTTTAAAGCTTGAGTCCTTAGATAACATTTAAAAATCTGTAACACACAATGAAGTTTTATCAGTTGGCAAAAAAAGTTAACTCAGTCGAAAGATGGGTAAAGGACAACAATGTGCAGTTTATAAAAGAATAAATCCAAATGGGGAACAGACTGCTACTCAGTAAGGATCTGCAACTGGAGATAACATTGTGAGGCCATTTATGCTCACAACCAGAGCTTGTATCCCTGGATAATTAGCACTGAAAAGGCGATTTTACTGACTTTTTGTAAAATAAGTTTTATTAAAAATTTGAAATGAAAAGTCTCTGCCATGCAGACTATCAATGCAGATGCTGAGACTTATGGGCAACCTTTGGGCAGAGTGCAGGGAATCTTAGGAAAGAAGTAGGAAACAGTAGGATCTGGAAAGAACAGGAACTCCACAAGGAGAGCAACAGAACCAAAAAAATCTGAGCACAGGGGTCTTTCCTGAGACAGATACTCCAACCAAGGACTGTGCATGGAGATAACCTAGAACCCCTGCACAGATGTAGCCCATGGCAGTTCAGTATCCAAGTGGGTTCCATTGTGATAGGAACAGGGACTGTCTCTGACATGAACTGATTGGCCTGCTCTTTAATTACCTCCCCTGAGAGGGAAGCAGCGTTACCAGGCCACAGAAGAAGACAATGCATCCACTCCTGATGAGACCTAATTGACTAGGATCAGAAGGAGGGGAAAGAAGACCTCCCCTATCAGTGGACTTGGGGAGGGGCATGCATGCAGAGGGTGGAGGAAGGGAGGGATTGGGACGGGAGGAGGGAGGGAACCACAGGGGGGTTACAAAGTGAATAAAGTGTAATTAATAAAGAATTAAAAAAAAAAAAACAAAACAAAAAATTTGAAGTGAAGGAGAGATGTGGCTTAGTGGTTCTTTGAGAAGACCCGGAGCCCATATGTCATCTCACAACTGCCACTTCAGGGGGTACCAGCATGCACACGGCGTGCACATAAACACGCAGGGAAAACACCAGGACACATAAAAGTTTAAATATTGTAAATGAAACTCCACAGACTAAAATCTTTAACCTTTTCCTCCTTTATACTGAAATGTTATAGTTCATATAAGTAATATCTTAAGTCATAAAGAGGATTAATAGATAAACATCCCTGAATCTACCACCCAATTACAATTAATTTTTAATGATAATCCAAAGAATATAAATTTCACTTTATCATAAACTCAACATATCTAGAGTTTCTCTTCTTTATTTTTTGAGACGGCCATAGCCCTTGCTATTCTGAAACTCGCTATGTAGATCACACTAACCTCAAATTCAGGGATGCAACTGCCTCTGCCTCCTCAAGTGCTGAGACTAAAGGCATGCACCACCATGCCTGGCTGAATTTATGTCCTCTTAATATCTAATCTTCCCTGAATGCCTTTAATATAGCCTTTTGCATATGTTGAGAATTTATTTCAAAGTCATTTTAGTGTAACTTAAGTTACAACTTGCCAGATTTTAGTTTTGCATCCGTCATGTCTTGAAGTAAATGAGCTATACTCTAACTAAAAATAAAACACCATTTGAGACCTCTGTATTTGTTTGCCATTTTGACTCTTTGATCTAGTCTCATGTTCAGCCAAGATAATCAGCATATATGTATTAGCTATTAAAGTCCTGAAATTCTTTTGAACCTCTGGCTGAATATGCTGTTATCTCCATGTCTTCTCATCAATACCAGCTTCAATCATTATTTTTCTCTTTTTTTAATTATTTATTTAATTTAATTTTATGTGCATTAGTGTGAAGGTGTCAGATCCCTTAGAACTGGAGTATAGACAGTTGTAAGCTGCCATGTGGGTTCTAGGAATTGAACCCGGATCCTTTGGAAGAACAGACAGTGCTCTTAACCACTGAGCCATCTCTCCAGCCCCTATTTTTCTCTTTTGATTATTCCTCTCCCACTGTTAATCCTCAGGTCTCCTACTACCAAATTTAGAGTCATATTAAAGTTGAATAGACATGTATTTTAGAGTTTAAAGTTTTATTAGATTAAGAAAAAGATACCAGGTGTGGTAGCATGCTTTTAATCCTAGCACTCCGGAGCAGAGGCAGGCAAATCTCTAAGTTCAAGGCTAGCCTGGTCTACAAAGCAAGTTCCAGGACAGCCGTGACTTGAAAACATGAGAAACCATGTCTTGAAAAACAAACCAAAAACAAACAAAGATTAAGAAAAAGAATAGAGCTGGGCACAGTCGCAATTGCCTGTAATATCAGCACTCAGGGAGGCAGATCACTGTGAGTTCAAGGCCAGCTTGGCCTACAGAGTGAGTCTAGGACAGCCAAGGCTACACAGAGGAACCCTGTCTTGAAAAACGAAGAAGAAGAAGAAGAAGGAGAAGGAGGAGGAGGAGGAGGAGGAGGAGGAGGAGGAGGAGGAGAAGAAGAAGAAGAAGAAGAAGAAGAAGAAAATATTTCTCAACTCCCATTTTCTCCTTCTCAGTTATACCTATTTAAAAAAAACTGGATATTTTTATATTTACTTTCAGTTTTTAGAAAACATGCTTGTACAGAAAGGAAACAAGAATAGTGCATTGTTGAAGAAAAAGGAGGCAGAGAAAGGGGAGCAGGAGTGAGGAGGGAATGAAGGAGGAGGAAGAGGAAGAGAAATGAAGTTGAAGGGGGATACTGTAATGCACATTATATTGGGAATTTATCGTGTACTGTCTGAGCTCACTGAGAACCCAGCTCTGCACATGGGCCTACGTTCCCTGGCTGATTTCTGCCGGATGTTATGTGTGTCCAGGTAGAGGATGTTTTGCTAATTTGCTAATTTTCTATATCATCTGTTCATGTATGTATGTATCAATCACTTATCTATCCATCCATATCTATCTATGTATCTATCAATCATCTATCTATCTATCTATCTATCTATCTATCTATCTATCTATAATTTACCTATTACTTACTATTCATTCTTTTACTTAAAAAAATAAGTTCACTCATTCAAAAGCTCAAATATGATGATCATTGATCATTGTCTGGATCATTTGAAGAATTTCTTTTGTTTTGTTTTGTTTTTGCCTTTTGAGTTTTAGGGATATTGGAGAAGGGAGAATAGGAGACAGATATAATAAAAATGTATGAAATTCTCAAGGAAAAAAAAAAAGAAAACATGTTACTGTCTCTTGATGTTCACTTTTAGAGATTGTTTCACTGACTTTCTACTATGACTAATAAAGATAAAACTCTTTTTGGTTATATTCTTAAAATCCTATGTTGTTTGATTTCAGTGAAGAAGTTAGTTCTCCACTGCTAGTTAAGTTTGAATCCTCTTATAGATTCTAGATTTCTATAATTTAGATAAGATTATAACCAAAGCTCTACTTAAATCGTATGGTTGTAAAATATACTTTGCGTGAATAAGATGATTGATGAAATGTTTTCTGTTTTAAAGAAGGCTGTTATGAATTCCCTCAGAGTGGAAAAGTACACTAAAGTTTCATGTGACAACATGAGCTATGGCTGGAACAGCAAGTTCTGTGGGACACAAGGAGAGGGGACTCAGCACCCCGACCTCTGATGGAAGGTGCTGTGCATGCTCAGTCAGGGGTTTGTGTTTCACACTTCATCTCAAATGCATTTTAGGCCATACCTCATACATGTAGTCATAGACCAGGCCCTTTTCTTCAAATGGGCATTCCCATTTTTCCACAGACACTGGCATTGGTTGTTTTTCATTTTTCCCTGCTACAATTGTTCTTATGAAATCATCAAAAGCAAGGCGACCATCTGTATCACAACTTGCTCCAATTGACCAAATCAGAGAGAATACAAAGCAGGCCTGTGGGTGAAAAAATTAACTTATACTCATTACTTTTTAAAGAAAGTTTAGGAGAAACATATATATATATATATATATATATATATATATATATATTAGGAGAAACATAATATATTAATGCTTGCTTAAACTAGTTGGAAATGTCATGCAAAGAAACAGAGTAGTACTGAGTATAGCCAAATCACATACATACTCATTTTTGGCAATAGTGTTAAAAAAAAAAAAACTTAAATGCCTTTACCAAACGACCTAAGGACATCTACTTAATTTATCCTCAAATATTTTCTTACCAGTAAAAATGATGTATGTATAAAAATACTTATCACATCACTATTTCTCCAACAGGAATTCTGGTTATTTACAGTATGCTGTATACTCTGATGTGTGCAGATCAGATAAAAATGATGTAACTCCTAAACAGAGGAGAAAGGGGAACCCTCCTCCATTACTGGTGGGAATGTAAGCTTGTACAATCACTTTGCAAATCAGTCTGGCGCTTTCTCAGACAATTATGGATAGTGCTTCCTCAAGATCCAGCTATACCACTCCTGGGCATACATCC
The DNA here is from genome assembly GCA_010120015.1 of Rhombomys opimus. NCBI lineage: Eukaryota > Metazoa > Chordata > Mammalia > Rodentia > Muridae > Rhombomys > Rhombomys opimus. The sequence goes on from REGO01000125.1 coordinate 221,730, forward strand.
AAAATATGCTAAAGTACACAACAAGGACATTTGGTCAACTATGTTCATAGCATCTTTATTCATAATAGCCAGAACCTGAAAACAACCCAGATGTCCCTCATCGGAGGAATGGATACAGAAATTGTGGTACATTTACACAATGGAATACTACTCAGCAATTAAAAACAAAGAAATTATGAAATTTGCAGGCAAATGGTGGGACCTAGAAAAGATCATCTTGAGTAAGGTATCCCAGAAGCAGAAAGACACACATAGTATATACTCACTTATAAGTGGACACTAGACATATAATATAGGATAAACCTATATTTTGTACACCTTAAGCTGTACAAAAATCTGTACACCTAATGAAGGCAAGTAAGAAGGAGGACCCCGGGTAAGATGATCAATCCTCACTCAGAAAGACAAGTGGGATGCACATTGGAAGAAGGAGAAAACAGGAAACAGGACAGGAACCTACCACAGAGGGCCTCTGAAAGACTCTACCCAGCACTGTATCAAAGCAGATTCTGAGACTCATAGCCAAACTTTGGGCAGAGTGCAGGGAATCTTATGAAAGAAGGGGGAGATAGTAAGACCTGGAGAGGACAGGAGCTCCACAAGGAGAGCAACAGAACCAAAAAATCTGGGCACAGGGGTCTTTTCTGAGACTGATATTCCAACCAAGAACCATTCATGGATATAACCTAGAACCCCTGCTCAGACGTAGCTCATGGCAGCTCAGTATCCAAGTGAGTTCCCTAGCAATGGGAACAGAGACAGTCTCTGACATGAACTCAGTGGCTGGCTCTTTGATCACTTCCTCCCGAGTGGGGAGCAGCTTTGCCAGGCCACAGAAAGGACAATATAGAAAGTCCTGATGAGACCTGATAAGCTAGGGTCAGATGGAAGGGGAGGAGGACCTTCCCTACCAGTGGACTTGGAGAGGGGCTTGGAAGGAGTTGAGGGAGGGAAGGTGGGATTGGGAGGGAATGAGGGAGGAGGCTACAGCTGGGATACAAAGTGAATAAACTGTAATTAATATAAAAATAAAATGAAATAAAATTGAGAAAAAATGATGAAACTCTGTAACGCTGATATGGAAAAATCAAAATACACTGCCAGTGAGGTGGAAATTAGTAAATATAGTATATTGGCATATATACAATATACACACAGGAAAAGTATATACATAAAATGTCATTACAAGGCTTTGCAGGGCACTGACAATAGTGCCCGTAAGAGTGGCTATGAGACTAGTATAAATGGAAACTATGCTTTTGCCTTTTGAATTTTATTTAACATGCATGCCTTATCTGGCTAAAAAACAAAAACATTGCCCTCAAAATTTCAATCAGGTATCAATTTGCATAAGTTTCATGAAGCTATTCTGAACCACCTGATAAAGTTGGGAGTTTGGGTTTAGCAAGAGAACAAAATTTTTCTGGAAATATGCAAAATTATATATAGGAAGACTATTCCTGCAATAGTTTATAAAATCTAACAATGACATATGTAGAAGAATGTGAAAAAAAAAATCCTAAAAAGACAACTCTAAACATGAGAAGAAAACAGATAAACAAACTTCACATAACATAGGGCAGAAAGGAGGAAGTTATAGTTGGCTGGAAAGCTTGGAATGTGATGTGGCTGAGACAGTTTCTAAAGTTAAAAAATTGTATTACATTTTACTTACTTAATTGTATATGTGTGTGTGGGGGTGTGCATGCATACACACACTTGTGGAGGCCAGATGACACATGGTGGGAATTGTCTCTTTCCTTTCTACTCATGTGACTCATAGAGAGGCAGACTTGGCAGCAAGTGCCTTTACCCACTGAGATATCACCCTGGTCTATAAGATAGGTTTTGTTGTTCTTGGGTTTTTTGTTTGTTTGTTTGTTTGCTTGCTTGCTTTTTGGGTTTTTGGTTTGGTTGCAACAAGGTGGAAAAAAAGAAATACAAGCGGGAAATGCTACTGCCACAGAATGGAAGAGAAAAGGACGGTAGAGTATGTTGTGACAGGTTGGTAGATTGGAGTGAGGCATAGACAGGGAACAAAGATTTTAAAAAATGCCTTCTTTTATTAACATCTTCAACAAATGGTGCTGGTCTAACTGGATGTCTACATGTAGAAAAGTGCAAATAGATCCAAATTTGTCATTGTGCACAAAAGTAAAGTCCAGGTGGATCATAGACCTCAACATAAAACCAGACACACTAAATCTGTTAGAGGAAAAAGCCTTGACCTCATTGTTCCTGAACAGAACACCAACAGCACAGGCTCTAAGATCACAATAAATGGGACCTCATGAAACTGAAAAGCTTCTGTAAAGCAAAGGACACTGTGGTCAGAAAAAAACAACAGCCTACAGACTGGGAAAGAATCTTCACCAACCCTATATCTGACAGAGGGCTAATATTCAGTATATATAAAGAACTCAGGAAGTTAAACACCAGCAATCCAAGATGGCGGTGCCGAGAGGACACTGTCTGAGAAGCAGGACAGCAGTGTCGGCTCAGTGACTAAGAGACTGAACTCTGGGCCCTAAAACACCAGCGATTGTGATTCCCAGGTAAGAGGAAACCCCACAGTGTGGGAAGCAATTGGGTCCATTCTCAAGTCACCCAGTTAAAACCAGGAAGAGTTCCCATGTCCCGGCAGGCACTTGGTCGCCAGACCAGAACCACATGCCTGCGTGTCCTGATCACCTTCCCAGGCTGAACTGTGGGCACCAAAACACCAGAGACTGGGATTTCCAGTCGCAAGAAAACCCCACAGGGAAGGAAGCAAATGGGACTGACCCCAGGTCACCCAGTCAATCCTTGGAAAAGGTCCCAGGGACCAGCTGGCGCACAGCCGTCAGCCCAGAGCAGGCACCAGCTACGAGCACACAGACCTGTTGCGTGCCCCACTCTCCATCACAGACAGAACTGTGCACCCTACCGCACCAGAGACTGTGTTTCTCTGCTGGGAGAAAACCCCACAGTGAGGAAAACAGCAGGTTAGATCTTAGAGCACTCCCAGCTGACCCCCCCCCCCCCCACACACACACATGGAAAGTTCTCAGAAAAAATTCCCAGGTCCTGCAGGCGCCCGGTGCCAGCTTGGAGCCACCACTCGCCTGTGCCTGTGTGCTGTACTTGCCACTTCAGACACAACTGTGCACCCCAAAACACCACTGACTGCTGGGAGGAAACCCCATATTGGGGGGGAAACATCTGGTCCCATCTCAGGACACTCAGCTCCAGAAAAGTTTCTGGGTCCCCACACGCTCCAGGGTCTAGACTCCTGCTGCACGCATGAGAGCTGTGCTCACCTGCCACTCACTGATTACCTCTTGGGTACTGAGGCACAGAGCTCCAACCTCAGACCTACAGAAGCCTGGGATCCCCGAGATCAGCCTCCAGATACTGCTCCAAGGGGCAACCAGTTATCCCTAACTAAACTGACCAAACTGCCGGGCACCCAGGACTGTGCCTAAAAAACAGTGTAAGAACAACAGCAGCTGCTCACTAAAGTCAGAGCAAGAAACCGAGCAGGAGGGCAGCTGTCTCAGGACTTCTCCAGGTGAGAGGAGAGACCCCCTGACTAACGAAGACCACAGTTACCACTCAGGTCTATACGCCCAAAATGAGCTGTGGCAATTCCTGAGAAACACTGGACATTCAATGACCATAACCAAAAAGCTGAGGAGGCCTCCTTCAGGAAAAATCATCTTCCTGCCAAGGAATTTCTCCCCACCCCAGGATCCCAGGAAGCACCAGAAACTAACACCCAACACTTAAAATAGCTAAATGGGTAGAGGCCAGCATAAAAGCTAACCAACAAAAGACAGCAATATGGCATCTCCAGAATCCAGTTATTCAGGGGCAAGCAGCCCTGGACAACCCAGCATAAATGAAATTTCAAGAAGATGACCTTATATCTATGCGTACAAAGAGGATAATAGAGGAAACAATAAAATGCATCAAGAATCAGAGAAAGATAAAGTCAGATTATGGCCATCTGTAAAGAAATATAGGAAGAGGCAGCCAAACAGTTTGTGGCCTTTAGAAAGTAAATAATTAAATCACTGAAAGAAATAAAAGAAAGAGAGGAATGTTCAAACAAACAGTTGAAGGAATTGAAGGAAATACAGGAAAATACATTCAGACAGGTGAAGGAAATCAACAAAATGGCTCAAGATCTGAAGATAGAATTGGAAAAATTAAAGAAAACCAAAAGGAGGAAATCATGGACAGGAAGAACTTAGGGGAGAAAACAGGAGCTACAGAGGTAAGCATAACCAACAGACTACAAGAGATGGAAGAAAGAATCTCAGGTGCAGAAGATACTATGGAAGAAATCGATAAATCCGTCAAAGAAAATGTTAAATCTAAAAAATTCCTGACACAAACCATCTAAGAAATCCAAGACAATGTGAAAAGACAAAACCCAAGAATAATAGGAATAGAGAAAAAAGAAGATTCCCTTCTCCGAGGCCCAGAAAATATTTTTCAAAAAAATCATAGAATCTTTTGGATATATGCCTAGGAGTGGCATAGCTGGATCTTGAGGTAGCACTATTCCTAGTTGTCTGAGAAAGCGCCAGATTGCTTTCCAGAGTGGTTGGACAAGTTTACATTCCCACCAGCAGTGGAGGAGGGTTCCCCTTTTTCCACAACCTCTCCAGCATGTGTTATCTCTTGAGTTTTTGATCTTAGCCATTCTGATGGATGTAAGGTGAAATCTTAGGGTCATTTTGATTTGCATTTCCCTGATGGCTAATGAGGTTAAGCATTTCTTTAAGTGTTTCTCTGCCATTCGATATTCCTCTGCAGAGAATTCTCTGTTTAGCTCTGTACCCCATTTTTTAATTGGATTACTTGATTTGTTGCTGTTTATCTTAACTTGTTTATATATTCTGGATATTAGCCCTCTGTCAGATATAGGGTTGGTGAAGATCCTTTCCCAATCTGTAGGCTGTCATTTTGTTCTGAGGACAGTGTCCTTTGCTTTACAGAAGCTTTTCAGTCTCATGAGGTCCCATTTATTGATTGTTGCTCTTAGAGCCTGTGCTGTTGGTGTTCTCTTCAGGAAGTTGTCTCCTGTGCCAATGAGGTCAAGCCCCTTTCCCACTTTTTCTTCTAAGCGGTTTAGTGTGTCTGGTTTTATGTTGAGGTCTTTGATCCACTTGGACTTTAGTTTTGTGCAGGGTGATAAGTATGGATCTATTTGCATTTTTCTACATGTAGACTTCCAGTTAGACCAGTACCATTTGTTGAAGATGCTATCTTTTTTCCATTGAATGGATTTGGCATCTTTGTCAAAAATCAGGTGTCCGTAAGTGTGTGGATTTATGTCAGGGTCTTCTATTCGATTCCATTGATCCACCAGTCTGGTTCTATGCCAGTACCATGCAGCTTTTAGTATTGTTGCCCTACAGTACAGCTTGAGATCAGAGATGGAGATACCTCCTGAAGATCTTTTACTGTAGAGAATTGTTTTAGCAATTCTGGGTTTCCATATGAAGGTGTGAATTTTTCTTTCAAGGTCGGTAAAGAATTGTATTGGTCATTTGATGGGAATTGCATTGAATCTGTAGATTGCTTTTGGTAAGATGGTCATTTTTAGTATATTAATCCTGCCAAGCCATGAGCATGGGAGATCTTTCCATCTTCTGATATCTTCTTCTAATTCTTTCTTCAGAGACTGGAAATTTGTTTCATACAAGTCTTTGACTTGCTTGGTTAGGGTTACTCCAAGGTACTTTATGTCCTTTGTGGCTATTGTGAAGGGTGTTGTCATCAGAACAAAATGAAAGCCTATAGATTGGGAAAGGATCTTCACCAACCCTATATCTGATAGAGGGCTAATATCCAGAATATATAAAGAACTTAAGAAGTTAAACAGCAAGAAATCAAATAACCCAATTAAAAATGGGGTACATTGCTAAACAGAGAATTCTCAATAGAGGAACATCGAACAGCAGAGAAGCACTTAATGAAATGCTCAACATCCTTAGTCATCAGGGAAATGCAAATCAAAATGACCCTAAGATTTCACCTTACACCCATCAGAATGGCTAAGATCAAAAACTCAAGCAACAACATGTGCTGAAGAGGATGTGGAGAAAGAGGAACCCTATTCCATTGTTGGTGGGAATGTAAACTTGCACAACCACTTTGGAAATCAATCTGGCATTTTCTCAGAAAATTATGAATAGTGCTACCTCAAGAACCAGCTATACCACTCCAAGGCATATACCCAAAAGATGCCCCACCATTCAGTAAGGACATTTGCTCAACTATGTTCATAGCAGCTTTATTTGTAAGAGCAAGAAACTGGAAACAACAGAAAGTGTGGTACATTTCCACAACAAAATATTACTCAGCAATTAAAAACAAAGAAATCATTAAATTTGCAGGCAAATGGTGGGAACTAGTAAAGGTCATCCTGAGTGAGGTAACCCAGAAGCAGAAAGACACACATGGTATATTCTCATTCATAAGTAGATATTAATCATATAGTATAGGATAAACATACTAAAATCTGTAGTCCTAAAGAAGCTAAACAAAGAGGCTAAGGAAGAGGCTGAAACTTCATGCAGAAAGGCAAACAGGATAGACATTGGAAGTAGGAGAAGACAAGGAACAGGACAGGAGCCTTCCATAGAGGACCTCTGAAAGACTCTATCTACCAGGGTATTGAAGGAGATACTGAGACTCTTAGCCAAACTTTGGGCAGAGTGCCAGAAACCTTATGGAAGAAGAGGAAGTTAGAAAGGCCTGGAGGGAACAAGGAGATCCACAGGAGACAAACAGAACCAAAAAACCTGGCCTAGGGGGCTTGCAGAGATGGATACTCCAACTAAGGACCATACATGGAGAGGACCTAGATGCCCTGCTAACAGGAAGCCCATAGGCTGCTCAGTTTCCAAGTAGGTTCCCTAGTAAGTGGGGCATGGGCTGTCTCTAACATGAACTCAGTGGCTGGTTCTTTGATGACCTCCCCGTGGGGGGGTGGGTGCAGCATTGACAGGCCTCAGAGGAAGACAAAGAAGCCAGTCCTGATGAGACCTGATAGACTAGGGTCAAATAGAAAGGGAGGAGGACCTCACCTATCAGGGGACTAGGGAAAAGGAATAGGGGGAAAAGAAGAGGGTGGGTGGGACTAGGAGGAGACAAGAAGGGGGCTATAGCGAGGATACAAAGTGAATACACTGTAATTAATTAATTTTTTAAAATGTCTTCTTTTGTCTCCCTTTGGTAACATCTGCTCACTATTGCCATAATCTCTGGTCTTTGAATTCCAGACATTAGCTAACAAGAACTACTACTAATGTGACCCTAAGTACTCCATGGATTCTGCCTGTATCCACCTCTCTGGTTGGATACCTTCTCTCAGTCTTTCATAGCTAGTTTCTACTCTATCTAAGACATAAATTAACTGAGAACAAGTGAGTTTATTATTGTATCACCTCATCGAGGAACTAGCTACATATGGTATTTCATAAAGAACAGCACAGCTTCAGTACTGACATGCTTTATTTTCTTTACGGCTGTTTTTAGAATTAGAATATCAGGTTGAGCCAACTTAGTATCCTCAGCTATTCCCTAGTGAGCATCAAAATCTGCTCTGAATCTTATAAAGGTCTTTCTGAATACAAATATTATTTTCTAAAACCATATTTTTATTCTGTATTTAAAGCCACTTTAAATATAAAACCAACCATAATCCAAACACGAGTGTGCTTGCTAGTGGGCTCGTTTTCCAGCACATTACAGAGCAGTACCTCAAAGAGGCGTGTGAGAGATACAACTGCATTGATGTTACTCGTAGGAATCAGTTCCTGCAAAAGAGAAATAATAAAATGTTTTAAAATTTTCCATCTTAGAGAACAAATGAAAGTAAATGTCTCATTTTATAAAAGTTGGTAAGAACATAATAATATGTTCTTTATAACATTTACATTTACAGAAAATAAACTGAAGGTACAATAAAAACATTTCTGAAGGAGTTTTAGCTTGGCTTATTATATGGCAAAATTGTACACAATGTATTCTTATTCTAAATCCTCTGACAAATGGTAACCAGGTTCTAGAAGAGAATCGCTGAAATGAAGTCTCTTAAGCCATTCATTTGGTTATGTATTCCATGTTTATGAAAAGCATATTATATTTATATAGCCATAGAGCAAGCCAGTGGAGGTGGAAGAGACACAATCCCTAAAAAAAAAAAAAAAAAAAAGCAACTCTAAAACAAAATAGGAAAGAATAGTATAGTGAGATAACTCTATGAAGGAGCCATCAGAGCAGAGGTGGTATTATAGTGCTTGGGGGTAGAAATACGCCAAGGAATTAGTTGCAGGGAAATTGAAGAAGAATAAATGACAAAAGACCTTCCTAAGGAAGAAGCAGCAGAACTGAAATTTCAAGGGAAATAAAAGTTAGGTAAACAGAGTAGGGGAGGATGTGTAAGGCAGGAAAGTTATATAATAATGCAAGCCTATACAGATTACTCAGGAGACTCTGTGGGATGTAAAGGCAGGATGACAGGAAACTACACCTGGGAAGCTGACAAGGGTCATACAGGCTGTGTTAAAGTTCACTGTAGAGGAAGGCTCCAACAAAGGATTTTAAAGTAGAGAGTAAACAGGATGGATGAGTGTTTCGAATCTTCATTCTACTTGTAGGATGTAGATGCACTAGAACAACGCTATTGGGATGAATTGGGCAGAAAATGAGGTCAGAACTGAGGCCACTCTACAGGAAGGACTGAGGTAAGGAAAAGGCTGGAGAAAGAAGAATGGAGAAAAGACAAACAACATTACCAAGGAGGAAAGAAACCAACAGCATTTTAGAACTGGCTACATATAGAAAATATGACAACTATAAAAAGAAAACCCACTACCCATTACCTGGAAAGATGGAGCTTACTTTCATTATTTATTTCTGTAGTATTAGGGATACAAAACTGATGAACTGCCAGGGACTTTTGTTTTCTCTATGAAGTCACAATAATCTTTGTAATGTGAAATTGTCTAGTTTTTCTTACTATCTTATCATATTTTAGGATGGGAAGCCATTGAGTATCTTTCTGTAGCAATATATTTATTTATACCTAATTGTGTATGTATATTCACGTGTGTGGTAATTGCAACTGAATGATTGTCCTCTAAAAGAACCTTCTATTCTATAATCCCAAGAAATTATGGCAAAAGATCTTTGAAGATGTAATTAAGGTGTAATCCAACAGGCATGAAATCCAAGACCCCCTAGTGACACAGAGAAGTGACACGGAAACAAGGTCATGAGAAGCTATAAGAAAGGATTAGAGTTACGCAGCTATGAGCTGCAGAACTGGAGCCACCAGAATCTGGAAGATAAAGAAAAGATTCTTCCTTACTATTTCTAAGGAAGCATACTTCTGCCAACACCTTGATGCCAGTCTCTGATCTCCAGAACCATGAGAAAGTAAATTTCTGTTATTTAAGATACCACATTTGGGGGAACAGGGACTATCTCTGACATGAACTCAGTTGCTGGCTCCTTGATCACCTCCCCCTGAGCAGGGGGCAGCCTTGCCAGGCCACAGAGGAAGACAATGTAGCCAGTCCTGATGAGACCTGATAGTCTAGGATCAGATAGAAGGGGAGGAGGATGTATCCTATCAGTGGACTGGAGAAGGGGCATAGGAGGAGAAGAGGGAGGAAGGACAGGATTGGGAGGGGATGAGGGATGGGCTACTGCTGGGTTATAAAGTGAATGAATTGTAATAAATTTTAAAAATTTTTAAAAAGATACCACATTTGTACTAATTTGTTACGACAGCAGTAGGAAAATAAGGCAGCATTAAGAGTCTTCATAAGAGGGGAGACAAGATGGCTGCGCCAGGAGAACAGGGCGTCTGAGGAGCCGGAAAACATTTCCTGTACAGCGACCAAGAGACTGAACTTTGGGCCCTAAAACAATAGCGATCGTGTTTTTCAGGTGAGAGGAAACCACCATGGCGTGGGAATCAGTCTGTACCACTCTCAAGTCCCCCAGCCAGAACCCGGAAGAGATCCCGGGTCACGCAGGCACTAGGTCCCCAGACCAGAGCCATACGCCTGCGTGTCCTGATCACCTTCCCAGGCTGATCGGTGGGCACAAAAACACCAGAGACTGGGAGTCCCTGTCATGAGAGAATCCACAGGGAAAGAGGGAAGCTGTACTGACTCAAATCACCCAGTCCTTCCCTGGAAAAAGTCTCGCAGACCGGTGGGGCCGAGCCATCATCACTTAGCTGTGCTCCAGACACAGGCACAAACAGTTGCTGAGCGCCAGATGTCCAGCTGTGTCACAGCAGCGGATCATTAAATTTACAGCAAGAAACCCAGAAACAGGGCAGCTGTCTTCAGGACTTCCCTGGGTGAGAGGAGAACCCTCTCGACTAACAATGACCACAGTTACCACTCAGGTCTCTATCCCTGAGGCGAGCAGCAGCAACTCCTGAAAAAACGCCAGCCATCCAGGGACTATACCCAAAAAGCTGAGAAGACTTCCTTCAAGAAAAAACAGCTTTCTGTCAAGGGGATTCTCTTCACCACAGGATCCCCAGAAACCACCAGAAAATAACCCCAAACACCTAAGATAGCCCAATGGGTAGAGGCCAACATAAAAGCTCAAGCAACAAAAGACAGAGCAATATGGCATCTCCAGAACCCAGTTACCCAGGGGCAGGTAGCCCTGGACACCCCAGCATAACTGAAATCCAAGAAGATGACCTAACAACTATGCTCATGAAGATGATAACAGAGGAAACAAATAAGATACGTAAAGACATAGAGGAAGACAGAAAACTCAAACAGAATATTGCCATCCGTAAAGAAATAGAGGAGGTTGCAGCCAAACAGTTTGTGGCCTTTAGAAAGGAAATGCTTAAAGCCCTGACTGAAATAAAAGAAACAGAGGTTTAAAACAGAGGTTCAAACAAACAGCTGAAAGAAGTAATGGAAAAACAGGAAAATACAGTCAGACAGGTGAAGGAAATCAACAAAATG
>REGO01000125.1:235665-248297 GCA_010120015.1 Rhombomys opimus
ACAAGGAGATCAACAGAACAAGAAAATTTGAACACAGGGAACTTCCCAGAGACTCATACTCCAACCAAGGACTATTCATGGAGATAACCTAGAACCCTGACAATGCAGCCACTTCTGATGAGAACTGATAGACTAAGATCAGAAAAGAGAGGAGGACCTCCCCTATCAGTGGACTTGGGGAGGGGCATGCATGCAGAACGGGGAGAGAGGGTAGGATCGGGAGGGGAGGACGGAGGGGCTTATGGGGGGGGATACAAAATGAATAAAGTGTAATTAATAAAAGTGAAATAAAAAAATTAAAAAAAATTAAAGAGAGTTAGAAACCAAATGGCAAGAAAGGATTGTAGGAAATTGCTTTCCATTACATGACAGGCTTAAATTTGCAAGGGTGAAGGCTTAGTTCATGGTGGATTTCCTTGTTTCTAATGAGTAACTGTATTTTAAGTATGCTCAATTATAATTTATGGAATACATTAAAGTAACAATCTACTTCCTCATACAAAAAAAGAGTCTTCATAAAATTATAAATACTCACATATGTTTATAAAACACATCTAAAATATTTTAAAATCTATTTATACTAAAGTGTGTGTGTGCGCACGCGTGTGTGCGCGCGCGTGTGCGTGCGTGAGTGCGGGCGTGCACATGCATGTGAGTGTAGGTGGGCATCAGAGCTTCTGTAGTTGGAGGTATAGACAGTTGTGAGCTACTCATCATGGCCACCGGGAATTGGATGTCTGCCCTCAACCATAGTAGTTCTACAAGTAGTATTCTTGAGCACAAAGCCATCTCTCTAGCACTTAAAAAAATATTTTAATAAAGGAAGTACTTGGAATTTTTAAAGGTCTAGAAACTATGGCATGGTACAAATATTCTTCTTAAGTTATTTGTAATTTAAGCAATACAAAACAGAAGAAGGCTGGGCATGTAAGGAACATGCTTGTAATCCTAGAATTTGGAGGTGGAGGCGGGAGGATCAGAAGTTCAAGGTCATTCTCAGTTACATATATATATATAGAGAGAGAGAGAGAGAGAAAGAGAGAGATAGAAAAACAAAGGTAAAGAAAAACTGGCTTTAGTTATTCATTCTAGCACTATGTGTATCTATTTTATTTGAGTTTCACAGATTTGTCGGAAATCAGAGTAAGAGAATGATACCTTGCATTTTTTCCTACGGAATACTAAAGACGGTGGTACTAGCCACTGGAAAAGCTCTTTCAGCAGAGTTTGATGTTCTGATTCACTTAGAGGTGGTTTCAGTGAATTCAACCATGAAGCCACAAGTGGTTCCCATCCTAACTGTGAAGGTTCCAAATAAATCATGCCACAACAGCACTCTTCAAAACACTAGAAAAAAAAAAAAAAAAAAAAAGCACAGATTTCCTCTTTCCATTTCCAAAAAAGACTGCTTTCCCATGAGTGGTCCCTGACAATTATAGCTAGTACTTATAAGTCCTTTCAAAATCTAAGTTCTGCCTGTCTCTAACTCTGACATGTACTGCATGTTCCCCATATAGAAAACTATTTTCAGTCAGGTCCTTGGCCATCTTAACACCTCTTCATGGTCATACATTATCCAGTTATGATTTGAAATGCCCAAGAATTCTTGAGGAAGTCTTGAATCTTCTGCAAAAACACAAACATCTTCTAAGGTCTTTCTCTTCCTGTTTCCCTCATGGATACTCAGTTCCCTCCATTCTCTTAGAGCACATATATGTAACTGTATATTTGGATTATTTATTAGCATGCTTCTCATCTTTTCTAAACATACATTGAGTTTTTTCATTTGTCTCTCCCCAGTGTTGAACCCATTTTAGGATACAAAATAAAATATTTTATTCAGTTAACAAATAAATAAACAAGCACACAAAATGCTATATTAAATTATAATTATGTTAAGAGCTTACCGAAGCCTGTGAAAGGTCCATTGTTTCAAAGATGAGGCTCATTTGAGGGGACATTTGAATGATTTCTCCACTCATAAGGCAAAGCTAAAGGCAAACATTTTTAAAATATTTTAAAATTTAGACAGAATTTATCTGTTTATAAATAAAGTATGTGCTTGATATAAGGCCATGAATATGGATAGATGCCAGAAAAAAATCCTAGTCTATCCCCGTGTTTATGATATCTCCTTAACCTCTTTAATCTAAAACATCTTCTCTTTTATCAAATATGTTCAAAACTTGAATTTAGGGATTCCATCTTTTCTCTCAAATTCTTTTCTTTCCCATTATAAAAACTACCCTATCTTAAGCGCCTTGGCTTAGAGATAATTAAATTTTAGTAATATTACTAACTGTTATTATCAATGAGTCATATATCAAATTAATTTCACTACAAAGTCTTTCCACTTTTCCCTCGTTTTCTCTCTGCCCCTACAATCTTCACTCTAGACTCAGGTTTACCCAGTCTAGTCATGTGTCAACAACGAAATACCTAACATTTTTGGATTCAATTCCTTATGTACAAAATAGAGTGTCAAAAAGTTGTGTTCTGCAGTATAGTAGCCACTAGCCATGCAGAGCTATTTCTTTAACTTACCAATGTAAAATTAGATAAAGTTTAAAGTTCGGTTCTTTAACACTTATATTTTCTTGCTGCCAAAGAAGAAGTGAGGGCTTTCTGCATGCTGGGCGAGCACTCTACTTCTGAGCTACCCCCACTGCAAGTTCAGTTCTTCCACTACAGTAAGCCATTCTGCAAACAAAATGTTAACAAGCCAGATGTGCCTGGCAGCTGGCTGACTGACAGCATAGACATTTCCAGAACTGTAGGAAGTTCTACTTGAGAGAACTCATCTAGAACACTTTAAGTGTAGATCAGCTTATATCGGCAAACATTCTCCTACTTGCTACCAAGTTAGGATATGACACCAACATCACCGTCACTCCACCATGGCTTTTACCAACTTCTACCTCACCGTCAAGTACAAGTCAGCAATCTGGCAATGCCTGCGTTAGCTATCACCTGCTAGGCGGGGAGGATTTTCTTCTCATCAAAGCACTCAGTGCTTGGCCTAGTCTTGTTCAAACTCCAGGCTGGGCCAGTGTTCATGAGGACGAGCACTTCAAAACAATAACATCTACTGTTCCGGACCAACCTGCCTTTGCTTATTTTTATTTACTTTGCTCCAGACAAACATTTCATACATATGGAAACTTATCTCTTGAAAACTACGTGATTCTAAACTATTACATCCAAGCATCTCTGCCCTGCTTGCAGCTCCCAACCCATCCAGCTCTCCCGCCCACTGACACCAAATACACCTTTTTTTTCTTTTTATAGAGAATGGATATTTTTTCTCACATAATATAGCCTGATTGTGGTTTCCCCTTCTTCCACTCATACCAGATCTTCCTCCCTCATACACTTTCTCTTCATCTTTGTAAGGAATTTCTCACCGTGGCTGGTTTTATTTCCTTTCTAAAGTGAGTTCTGCCTTGTATTCAGTGCTACTATTCTCATGTCATTATCTTTAAAGTCTTTGTGTACTTGTAGTATTAACCGTGGCAACATTACCTCCACCTATGCCCAGGCTGCTTATTTGTAGAGAATATCTCACAAAGGCAGCCCTTGGTAGAATGGATGGTGATTCAAGGCTTTTAATTGAACCAGGTCTTCAGAACTACAGCATCTATGGTTCCCTAAATCAGTGGTCCTCAACCTTCCTAATGCTGTGACCCTTTAATACAGTTCCTCTATTATGATGACCCCAACCACAAAATTATTTTGTTGTTGCTTCATAACTGTAATTTTTGCTGTTATAATGTAAACATCTACCATGCAGGGTATCTGATACACAGTTCACAGGTTGGGAAGCGCTGCTGAGTAGACCTGCTTCCCAGTTTCCACCATGGCTAATTACAACTGCTTCATTTCTTTCTCTGAGAAGAATTGAGGCTCACTGCTTCTTGAAGACAAGTTGTCAGAAAAACTGTCTTTTATTTCTCACCACCAACTTTGTATATCCAAACTCTCTGGCCATACTCCCCCTTTCATCTAATGTAAGAGCACCCTTCTGTTTTGAGTTTAAATTCCTATATTTCATTCTACTGATTAATTCCTCCTTCCAAATCATCACCACTTGTCTGTTTACTTTCTACTCTCAGTGTAATCAATATTACTGAGTGAAAATAAGGAAAAATGTAATGACAAAAATGATAAGGTACTTAAAAATAAATCTGAGTACTAATGAAATTAAATTACTACTTAATAGGATAGTCATTTCATATACATATGGAAATAAATTGGGTGGGGGAAATGACCTCTTGGTAGAATACTTGCTCAACATAAGAAAGGCCCAGTGATTCAGTTACCAAGTGGGAAATAATAAGATCTGGAGAGGACAGGAGCTCCACAAGAAGAGCAACAGGACCAGAGACTCATACTCAACCAAGTACCATGCAGGGAGATAACTTAGAACCCCTGCACAGATGTAGCCCATGGCAGTTCAGTGTCCAAGTGGGTTACATAGTAATAGGAAGAGGGACTGCCTCTGACATGAACTGATTGGCCTGCTCTTTGATCACCTCCCCCTGAGGGGGAAGCAGCCTTGCCAGGCCACAGAAGATGACAGTGCAGCCACTCCTGATGAGATCTGATAGACTAGAATCAGAATGAAGGAGAGGAGGACCTTCCCTATCAGTGGACTTGGGGAGGGGCATGCGTGAAGAAGAGGGAGGAAAGATGGGATTAGGAGGGGAGGAGAGAGAGGTTTATGGGGGGATACAAAGTGAATAAAGTGTAATTAATAAAAGTTAAAAAATAATTGTAATTGGGTGGTAGATTCATGGATGTTTATCTATTAATCCTCTTTATGCCTTAAGATATTACTTATATTTTACATATAGCTCTCAGCTCCTGTTCCAGAGCCTGCTTGCCTCCATTCTCTCTGCCATAATGATGATGGACTAGCCCTCTGAAACTGTAAGCAAGCCCACTTTCTTTCGTAAGAATTGCCTTGGTCATACTGTCTATTCATAGCAACAGAACAGTGACTAATACAATAATGTTTTTTTTACAAATATTATAATTTATTGACATGCTTCAAGGAATATGTCTCAGATTTATAGAACTTACAGGTATCTCTCTGTCACAAATACACAGACATAACAGCATTTGTAGTTTTTGTCTGCCTGAGTCAGAATTTAAGGAAAAATACAGAATGGACTGGAAGTGTAGCTCAGTGGTTGAGCACATGTTACCTCGTACAAGGTCCTGATTTCAATTTCCAGCACATACACACACACACACATAAATAAAATAAGTAAATTCACTCATGGCAAAAACTTGGCTGACACTGATCTCAAGCTAGTTCTTTCCTCTCTAGAGGGCACAGAATGTTCTTCATATTGCACTAAAAGAACACACACACAACAGACACAAAAATAACCAGCAAATGAATGTCCTTCCACAATCAGAAACACAGAGCCACAACATCTCCATGGAGACTGGGACATATTCGGATCATAATATTAAACCTGGACAGGAGCCTGAGCAAAGCTAAAATGAGAAGTATGGGCAGCAATTAGGACCATTTCTAGGAATCAGAAAGATTTATAACAATTAATGAGGAAATCGCTAACATAGTAGAACTGATTCCCAAAGCACTCATAAGCTGTGTGCTTGTAGCTAGAGAGTAAGAGGGGCAGGATTAGGAGTAGGAGAAGGAGGTATGATGAATTAAACATCTTACATGATTAAATATCTTACATGACAATAAAACCGTAACCTTGGGACCATCTCTTTCTACCTGAAAGAAATTTACAAATTACACTGTGGAAGATCATGGTTCATGAGCTACAAGTAAATGCTAAACATGAGCTAGAAGTCATACACATATTTTAGGTGACTGGAAATTAAGTGATACTGAAATGTCAAATCATGATGTCAGAAGTAGAGTATGCTGTACTTCTTTCTTGAACATTCTGTGCTGTTTTTTTTTATTTTTATTTTTTAATATTAATTACAGTTTGTTAACTTTGTATCCCTGCTGTATCCCCCCCCCCTTATTCCCTCCCAATCCCACCTTCCCACCCTCATTTCCTCCCTGCCCCTTTCCAAGTCCACTGATAGGGAAGGACCTCCTCCCCTTTCATCTGACCCTGGTTTATCAGGTGTCTTCAGGACTGGCTGCAAAATCCTCCTCTGTGGCCTAGCAGGGCTGCTCCTCCCCTGGGGGTGGAGGGAGGAGGTCAAAGAGCCTGCCATTGAGTTCATGTCAGAGACAGTCCCTGTTCCCCTTATTAGGGTACCCACTTGGATACTGGATACTACCAAGGGCTACATCTGAGTAGAGGTTCTAGGTTGCATCCATTCATGGTCCTTGTTTGGAGAAACAGTCTCATAAAAGACCCCTGTGCCCAGATATATTTGGTCCTTGTGGAACTCCTGTCCTCTCCAGGTCATATTAACTACCCCTCCCCCCCTTTTTTTTATTCCCTGCACTCTGCCGAAGGTTTGGTTATGAGTCTTAATATCTGCTTTGATACACTGTTGGTAGAGTCTGTCAGAGGCCCTCTGCGGTAGGCTCCTGTCCTCCAACACAATAATGTTAACTCAGTAGCTTTAATACAACTTCTCAGGAGCTTTAATGCAGTTCTAGTCTATTAAAAACAAAAAACTTATTATAGCATAATCTTTACTGAAAAGATATTCATAAATGTATATATTTTTTACATATTTTAGCTTAAATATATAATCCCAGAAGTTCTTAATTATGTCTGAATAAGTTCTTCTTCAAATAATAGTGATTTACCTTTTTATTATCATCCAATACTGTATTCATACTTTCTATCCACAAAGTGTCAATAGGACCATCAAATACAACCCATTTCCGGTCAGGTGATTCTGCTAAGGCAAATTCTCTAAATGTATTTGCCACAATACCATCGGTCCACTGAGGAAAAAAAGAAAAAGCTGAAAAGCTTCTTTTATAAAATAAATTGTATTTATCTCTAAAAACATAGAAATGCTTCTAATTTCTTGATTTAATATGCATTGTCTATAGGAAAGAATATAATCATGGAGATTACCTCATGAGACACTGGATCAAACTGCCCAAAGAGTTGGCCCATAGTAATTGATTTTGGGTTTACTGTCCTATACATGACTTTTTCTTCCTCTCCATAGTTGCGTTCATTCATAAGCGTTAAAGTATCAGCTAGCACATGCAGAACTTTTGTCTTAGCAGCAAAAGGCTCTCCTACCAACATAAAACTATGAAAGGCAGATTATACAGTAAGATGGTAAAAATGAAGTATTTATACCAGCATAGAAAACATTACTCTGTAGCAATCACCATAAATAATTTTTGAATTTCTAAAATGTTTTCTCAGATATGATGAAAATACATTTAACTTCTAAACTGATCAAGTTTAGAATTTAGACTGAATTTTCCACAGTCATAACATTATCAAAGATAGAATATAATAAAATGTCTCTAAATGGCAGTGAAATTTTATTGTATCTATATTCTTAAATTAAAAACCAAGATATGGGAAGAAGTTTTCATTTGATATAGTGATTACATGTTTCTAAGCTTTCGATTGATATAGTGATTAAAGTGCTCTTTGCCAAAGATTTCCAGACCTCCTCCTGGCACACAGACCTCTTTGCCACTCTTGCAGGTGACTGTGAGTCATACAAGGTAGGTAATTGCCAGTAAGGGAACTGACAGAGTTCTGTCACCCCTCTAGTAAGACCATGAGCCACGATGTTGAGATATGGCTAATCTTTATGACTATGAGAAACAGAATCTCCCTGATAGCCTATGGACAAACAGCACGAGTGAAAAATAAGCCTTTGCATTGTAAATGACAGTGTAGCTTGGCCCCTCCCAGGGAAGATGTTCTTGCCATAGTAGAAGAAAAACAAAATGTAATACATTCGCTTAGAAACTAGGGCAAATTAACAGTCTCCAGAGGATCAATTATTGATAATTGTTATTATGCAATGGTAAAATATTTGATAAATTTAATCATTTAGATAACTTGGAGGACAGATAATAATATCCCTAAATAAGGGAGACAGCGTAGTGAATACAGCATTATTAGGTACAATGAAAAGATATGGCTGACTTTAATAAGCAATTTCAAACAATGAGCACAGAGGATGTGAGGGAAAGGTCTCTCTGCAAGTGGGTGTGAAAGAGAATAGAGGGAGTTCAGAAATTCAGTAACCTTAGGATTCTCATACACAGCAGCAAAAAAAGAAAAAGAAAACTTTCAACAATGAAAACTCAGAGTGGTATAAAGGATCAAGCCAAGAACAGGGCTATTTTATCACATTACGAAACTCTATAAAGGATTAATGTGGTTCTCAGTGTAGAAGTCCCCCAACCTTCGGGAGCTATGTTCTAGTTCACCAGTAGATACTCCATGGATGCTCTACAAGTATATATAATACCATGTTTTCCCTGCACATTAATAACTATGATAAATGTTATTATAAATTGGACACAGTAAGAGAATAACAATAGCTAGTCATAAAGTGGAATAATTACAGTAATAAACTTGGAGAAGATTATACGACAGTGCTCTCTATCTCAACAGTGAAATTGTCCCTTAGTGTTTCCAGGCTGCAGCTGATTGACTGTGGTAGCTGAAACCACAGACGTGAAAACTGCAGGTAAGGAGGGCTACGGCGACCATTTCAGCAGGAAACAAGGCTTGACGCAAACGGGCTGGGAGTGTGGAGTCTACTAAGCCGGGCACAGTTAGGGTTACCACAGGATTTAGAGAAATATGATAATAAACTGTACTTAGGGCAGACAGAGGCTAAAACACATGAAAGCTGATTATAATTTCTGAAGATGTCTACTGATTTCTACCTCCTGTCTCTGGCCTAACAAAACATATAGGTATTCAGCTCTGGATATGTGAGGATTGAGTTACTATTCCCTCATTTTAGTATATGTTTAAAATTTTACATAATACAAAGTCGTTCTTTGACTTTTCAAAAATTGTGATTATTAGACCCTAAACTTCTGTAAGCAGAAAATGGCTAGAATCATTCTTCAGTTAGCAAAAATAACATTTTTCTTTCTTGTTACTTCATGCATGTTGAGGAAAGAAGACAAAAATAGGAAGATCATTCAAAGGTTAAGTCAAGTCCTGTGGAAAACAGCTGATTAGAAAGTCCCTCCCAGGAAACAAAGATCAAGCAGAGTTATGTCCAAGATGTTATAAAGAACCTTAAGTTTACACAATTTAAGAGATCTTTTAGAGGAAAAAATATTTTATGTATACATATACATATTTGAAATATATAATACATACAATCATGAATACAAAATTACATATCAACCTTATAAAATAAGTTATATATCAATCTTATAAAATAAACATGAAATGTTTATAGCTATTGGATGGCTCTCAACAAGGAAGAGGTCCTGAAGCTTAAACTCTGTTAGTTTCGCAGGAAATCCATCTCTGAAAATGGGGCCATTATGTGCCCAAGTGGATTTCAGAATTGTTACCTAACAGTGTAAGCTGTGTTTATTTCAGTTTCTGAGACAGGATCTTCATACATAGGCCAGCCTGGTGTGAATCTCAAGACCATCCTCAGATGGTCACAAGCCATCTGGATTACAGGTATGCACCTGACTCCAGGTTCTTTGTTTTTTGCTGTAAGGTACTGAGGAGGGAGGAGTTATTTGTTCTATAGCCTTCCTAATATACAAACTTTATTGCTTATTTTGGTTCTTTACTTGAATTTAAAGTAACAGCAAACTATGGCAGATAATCAATATTCTCACCCATGTCGAACAATCATCATTTCATATGTCTGAATAATTTTTTCAAGAAAAAATTTAACAGGCTGAAGATTATGTTCTTGGCAGGTTTCATGTGCACATTCCAAAAATTCCTGAAATAAAATAAAAGTGAAATGTGTTTCTATAAAGTGTTATTATAAGTCATGTCATATAGAAAGATTGTTTTCAGATTAAAAAGAATAAATAAATTAATATAAGTAAATTAATATAACAATGTAAGTTATTAATGGTCATAGCATCCTAGCATTGGATGTGTATTAAATAAAAACAATTCTTTGCCAAAATTCCATTTTTGATTAAGATACAAAAGAATATGCTAGATAATCCTTCATACCATAGCAACCAGGAATAAACAGAAAGGCTAAAAAAAAAAAAACATTAAAAATTTAAGAGCCAGTTGGGTGGTGGTGCATGCCTTTAATCCCAGCACTGAGAGGCAGAAGCAGATGGATCCTTGTAAGTTTGAGGCCAGCCTGATCTACAAAGCAAAGTCCAGGAGAGCCAGGGCTACACGGAGGAACCCTGTCTTGGAAAAAAAAAAATTAAGAGCCATAGGCATTGTAGATACAAGTCATTCTGATAGAACTTAAGTTCATAAATGGATTAGTCTTTCCCGGGTGTCTTGGCTAATTTTACGTCAACTCAATTTGACACAAGCTACAGTCATCTGAAAGAAGAGAACCTCAGCTGAGAAAATAACATCAGGCAGCAGGTAAGCCTGTATGGCATCTTCTTAAATGGACCAGCCCATTGTAGATGGTGTCACCCCTCAGCTGGTGGTCCTGAGTTCTATAAGAAAACAGGCTGAGCAAGCCTTAGAAAGTAAGCCAGTAGGCAGCACCCTTCACGGCCTCTGCATCAGCTCCTGCCTCCAGGTTCCTGCCCTGCTTGAGTTCCTGTCCTGACTTTTGACTATGAACTGTGATATTGAAGTGTAAATTAATCATTTCCAGCTGGGTGATAGCTCTTGCCTTTAATCCCAGCACTCAAGAGGCAGAGGTAGGCAGATCTGAGTTTGAGGTCAGCCTTGTCTAGAGAGTGAGTTCCAGTACAAACAGGGCTACACAAAGAAACCCTGTCTCAAACAAACAAATGCTTTCTTCCCCAAGTTGATTTTGGTCATGGTGTTTCATCACATCAGTAGAAACCCTAACAAGATACTGGGCAAACACCACTACAGCTCTTTTAAAGTTCCCTTTAACAGCCCCTTTAATGTTATGTACACCTTTAATCCCAGCACTTGGGAGCAAAAGCCAGTGCATATCTATGAGTTTTGGGTCAGTCTATCTGTTCTACATGGTGAGACCCCAACCAGCCAGTGATACATTGTGAGACTTTGTCTCAACCCTGCACACACCTCCCCCAATAAACTTCTAGTGGAGGAACGGTCCTAAATATAGCTGCATAGCATATAAAACAAGGAAGAAAGAAACTGTTAAGAGTAAGTATACCCCAAGATCCAGCTACATCACTGTTGGGCATATCCTCAAAGACGCTTCATCCTACCACAGAGACATTTATTCAACCATGTTTATTGCTGCTCTATTCGTAATATCCAGAAAATGGAAACAACCTAGATGTTCCTCATCAGGAAAATGAATAAAGAAAATGAGAGTACATTTACACAATGGAGTATTAACCGTCATTTTTAATAAATGAAATCACGAAATTTACAGGTAAATAAATGGAACTAGAAAAAAATTATCTTGAGTGAGGTATCCCAACCTAGAAAGACAAATATGGTATGCATTTGCTTATATGCGGATATTGGCTGTTAAGTAAATGTTAAAGTTGCTATCAACTTTTAAAAGCGAGCTATAAATAAGTTTTATGCAAATCTCAGGAAAGCATATTCCAGGAAGCTTTCAAACAACAAAGGAAACGAGGGAAAAAAATAGATGTGCAATCAGGAAACAACAAACAACATGAGTTACTCCTTCCATATCAATAATTAACTTGGGGCTGGCTCAGTAGAGAAAGGCACCTGCCCCGGACCAAGCCTAACAACCTGAGTGCGTCCCTGAGAAACACATGTTGGAAGGAGAAAACACCTGCAAGCTGTTCTCTGACGTCTACACAAGAGCTGCGGCTGCATGTGCACACACACACTCACAGAACGAGAGAGGGGCACACAGAATCCAAAGATTACTTTGAGTGTAAATGGATTACAGCCTCTGATAAAAATGCATAAGATGACTGAATTGATTAAACAAACACGAGACCAAAATACTTGCTGCCTGTTTCATCTTATAGAGTACTCACAGATCAAAACCAAAGGGATGAGAAAAGATATGCTATAAAAATAAAAATAGAGAAAGAGCAGAGGAAGACATACTTATTTATAAATAAATATTTACGGATAGTAAAAAGACAAAATCAGCTTTAAGCTGAATACTACAAAAAAATTAGAAAACAATAAATAAGTCTTCAACAATGACAAAGAGGACAGTTTTTCAACAACAAAACAAAACAAAATAAAACAAAACAAAAAACCAAGGCAGTTATAAATATACACCCAGCCCTGGGCACTTAATGATACACAGCAAACACTAAGGCTCTAAAGGAGACATGAACTACAAGACAGTGACAGTTAGCAGTCTACTCACAATACTCACCAGACAACCAAACTTCAAATCCATAAAGAAACAAACTTGAATTATACTTCAGTCTAAGTAAAGCTAATAGACCTAAACATTCTTCCCAAATAGCAACAGAATACATATTCTTAAGTGGATGAAAATTTTACAAAATGGACCATATATTAAGCTACAAACCAAGCCTTAACAGATTTAAAATAAAATCCTATCAAGTATATTTTTATTTTTTTTTGTTATTTTGAATTTTGTATATATAT
>REGO01000125.1:249602-296755 GCA_010120015.1 Rhombomys opimus
CTCAACTTGGCTGTCAATGGAAGTATGCTGGACTTTGTGTCACTAGCATACAATATGAGAATGTTTCCCGTGCTGCAAATCTGTCTAAACAATTGTCTAGCTATATTTTAGGTAATTGGACTGAAGAATTCAATACTATGATGGAGCAGCTGAGAGTGGCCATTGTTACAGCAAATTCTACCAGAGTGGACTCAGGAGTAGCCACAGGAGTATCATCATGGATTGCTGAATTTTGTATATTTTAATAGTTACAATAATCACAGGGGTTTTGGTAAATCTTTAAAGAACTAATATCAATCCTTTTCAAACTCTCCCAATTTTTTTTGAAAAATAAGAAATGTCTGCAAACTTCCTTTATAAGAACATCCAAACAGAATAAGGTCCCCAATTTAATAGAGGTCTGTAAAGAATTGAGCCATCAGTTGAATTTATTGTCCAGAGTAAGTCATTCTTATGGGCTTACTTACCTTGTAGTCAGCTTCAGGAAGCCTAATACCAGGAAATAAGTCACTAGTTATTCCATTAAATAAAGGTATGTCGTGTGATAGAAACTTTGGCTCATTTACATCTTTGATTGATCGAAGGAGCTAAAATCACAAAAAGGATGATGTAATTAATTGCCTGTATTATATGTTTACTGCACACACACCCTTAGTCAAAAGCCGGTTCATCTTAAAGTGCTCAGAGAATCTCCACAGTGAAAACTAAGCCTGTGCTTACCAAACCTAACAGCCTTTATGCTTTGTATAAAGTACAATAATGAGCCTAATATCACATTCTCACTCTTACCTAAAAGACCTAGAGCAGCAACTCTCTTTCCTGGTTGATCTCACTACAGAAGCTGTCTTTCTGCTGAGGCTTTCTTAATGCACATAATTAATGCTTACCAGTATATCCTCATTTTCAAGGGGGTATTTTAGTTTTAGATTTCCAGCTGCCACTAAAACGGCTTTCACTGCTCGCATTCCATAGTCATAATGAAACTGTGATGACAGCTGCTCCGAGCAAAGCCTGTAGGTCATTACTATTTTCACAGACAGAGGTTTTGCATTCAAAAATCCATAGGAGTAGAGGGAGATTTCGGCTATGAGGGCATAGTTTGGAACCATCATAGCTACTGTTCTAAAAAGAACCTGAGGCATATAATAAACAAAATATATTACTTATATAAAAGAAGACATGTTTAAAGCTAAGCAGCAGACACAGGATCAAAAGATATCGACAGTAAAGTTTATTCCTTAAATGAAACATCTATTTATAAACTATTTTTTTCAGCAGTAGTTAAATGTTTTTATGTTCTTGCTAGTTAAGGGATTTCTAAAAATGCTTTCGAAGGCTGGGCACGGTAGCAGACATGCATAATACTGGCTATTCACGAGATTGAAACAGGAGGTGACAAGTTCAATGCCAGACTTGGCAATTCAGTGAGACTGTGTCAAAATAAAAGTAAAAGTGGCCTTGTGAGGCAGTTCGATGGTGGAGTGTTTAGTATGTCTGAATCCAAGCCCCTGTATCGCCAAGCAAATATGGTTTTGGAGGTTTACCTTATACCAAATGGAAGTGAGAAAAAGGAAACGACAAAATATGGGGACGGATTTATAACATTTTAAATGGATTGTGCCATTATTTTTCATTAACAATCTTAGACTCTTTAAAACAAATTACCTTGAGGTTGTCTGGCAGTTCAGAACGTCCTGCATAGCCGGGATTCATGGTAATAGCTACAAAACAGTTTGGGTTGAGCTTAAGTTCTGTCCCTTCAAAAATGAAGACATCCAGTTTCTGTTGAATGGCTCTCTGAATGCAAAGAATCTGCTGTGCCACCACTGATAACACTTCCAGCTCAATTCGATTGAATTCATCAAAGCAAGCCCAAGCACCCGAAGAAGCCAGCCCTTTGAAAAACTAAGAAGATGGAATGAAAATGGTGAATTTTCTTAAGAAAGGATATCATCTGTTTAAAAAAAAAAAAAAAAAAAAAGGCTTTTGACCTCCTAAGTCAAAATTAAAAGTTAAGTTTAAAAAGCTCCAAGGCTATTATCAATGCCTTTGCCACTAAAATGAAAGGCCCAAGCAACACTTAAACTACAACCCCACTAATATTAGCGCATGCATTTTCTTGGTGTGCACAGGTAGGTAGACCCAGCTGTAAGCCAGTAACACTTGATATTACTACCTTTCCCATTGCTAGATAGTCCAGCCCATCGGAGCAGTTGAATACTACACACTGTACGGCAAGAGCTTTAGCCAGGTCCTTGGTGGTTTCAGTTTTTCCTGTGCCTGCTGGCCCTTCTGGAGCACCACCAAGGTTTAAATAGAAAGCACCTATCTGAAAAAAAAAAAAAAATAGCATGTGTGAAAAGAAATCTATGATTAGCTAAAAACAGACAAAGTAGATAGGTGTTCGCCAAATGAAGTTATTCGTGTCTATAGCTTCAGGGAAGCTCTAAATCATTATGTTGTTCAGTTACTTTTCAGCCTAGAATGTCATGGCTATACAAATAGAAAGTTTAAAGGGTCTCCACAGCAAAGAAAATGTAACAAAATCTCCTTGTTGTCTAATACTTCACATATACATAATTCCCCTTCAAGAACAGTGAATCTAGCTCTGAGGGAGTCAAATTAATTCAGGATACTTTTCTTCACAAAGTAGGTGTGGGAATATAAGTAGAAGATAATAGAGGCACCTTCCAGATGGCTAATTACAAAGAGGGTAACCACCTGAAATAAATGGTACAATCGGGTTTCATATTTGGAAGACAAACAAATGCATCATCTGTGATTTCTCTAGATTGTGCCTTTCACTCTTGGTACGTTCTCTATTTTCTGAATCCCCAAAGAACTGCTCTATATTACCAATATTATTGCTTTCTACTTTGTATTATAGTTAATATGCATTCTTCTTTTTCATTAATCAAAGTTTAAATTCAGCAGTATATGAGTTATTTCCCTAATAAATCACATGCACAAGAATCCTTGTTTTATCTGCTACTAAAGAACTCAATTTTATATTCTAACCTACTCATCATTTAAAGAGTTGCTGTTTCTTCATGCTCCTCCTCGATTCGCAGATTGGATTGGCAGATGCAGCAAATAAAAATACATAATGCAAAAAACATAATGCATAGGGAAACTTCAATTTCAGATGAACAATGGATGATTTGTTAGCAGTTCCCTTGTTTCCCTTGCATTACTTAGATCACACACACACACACACACACACTGCAGATAAAACATACACCATATAATGATGCTTCGCTTACCAATAGATGCTGTCAATAACATGTGCCACACAACCTCACCCTCTTGACCATACCATCTAGTTTTGGGAAACATCTAGTTTTGCAAATTCGTATTTTGTGGCATTTGCATGAGACATAATCACCTAAAAATATTTTCCAGAATACATCTCTATCTTTAACTGACACATGACTATATTTTTAATCATTTGAAATTTAGATTTACCTAGAGGTCCTATATTATATCCAACAAACATTGTCATGGGGTTTTAGTAGCTGTACTTCTGTCTTCCCGACCCAGCCCAGGCCTCTACAGCACCTCCTACTTTTAGTTCTGTCATTCATAGCCAGCAGCAGTAATCTGGAGTTCTGGAACGGAGCTGTTCTCTCTGATCTTCCTGTCACCTCGCTAGTATTCCACTGTAAAAGTGGACGCTGTTTTCTGAAGATCTGATTTTGTCTTTTATCTTCAGCACCTTTCTTTTTCTGATTAGTCACGGTGGGGGTGACTCGTGACTTGTATACAGTAGAATTCAAACCATTCGTACACTAAAAGGAGAGGACTGAGGAGTAAACACTCTATTTAGGGGTGTGGCAATCTGAGCAGGAAGTGTTTGTGACACAAGCATGGCAAGCTGAGGTCAGTCCCTGAAACCGAGGGGAAAAGGCTAGAGCAGACTCACTCCTGAAGGTCGCCTCTGTGGTGTGTACACGTGCTGCAGCACATGCCAGCCCTCTCCTTCACCTGCTCACATTCTATAAATGCATATTATAACATATAAATAACAATTACTTTATATGTGTACATGTATATCGTTACATATACACATATGTAGATGTGCATGTATACACATATACATTTGCATGTGTTACATATTATATATATTCTATATAAAACATGTAATATATACAACATACAATATACTATACATGTATATATAATAAAATAATTTTTATGAAGGAAGCTGTGGTTTGGAAAGGATAAGCGCATTTGATTATTAGAGATAAGTTAATAAATGAGGAGCCAGTGAGATGACAAAGCAGGTAAAGGTATCTGACACCAAGCCTGAGAACCTGGGTTTAATCTGCATGCAGGTCCCGTCAGGTAGGAGAGAACAGAACACATACACACATAAATAACTGTAAAAAACATTTTAAACAAATGAGACCATTTAATATTAAATATGGGCAAGAAAATAAATTCTGTACCAAAAAGTAATATTTAATGTGTGGACAAAATAATGCAAGTACATACCAATGTCCTATAACATCTGTCAGTTAGAGGAGTTATGACAAGTCGAGGTGAGTTACCAAGATACTCATAAGCATATTTTACGTTGCAATTAATGATACGAACTCGCGCATTCTCATATTCCCAGTAATAACGAAGCTGAGCAAGCCACTGGAAATCTGTATCATGTGAGACACCTAGAAAGAATGAAATAAAATCATTAAGTGAAAATAATTTGAAAAGTAATATTTTTATCATAACAGCGAATATTAAATAACTCATGTTTTCAAATTAAAGAAAAGATCATTTACTGGATGGTGGTGGCACACATCTTTAATCCCAGCAGTTGGGTGGCAGAGGCAGGCAGATCTCTGTGAGTTCCAGGCCAGCCTGGTCTACAGAGTGAGTTCCATGACAGCCAAGCCTCCACAGAGAAATCCTGTCTCGAAAAACAAGCAAACAAATAAACAGAAAGAAAGAAAGAAAACATCATTCAAAAAGAATTTCTATTAAGAAAAACTTCATTTCTTTGTTTCTTAGAAGCTATCAATAGTTTACATTTTATATTAAAGAAAGTGACCTACCTATTTCAATCATGTCCATGACGACATCCCTAGCATGGACATCAATTGTAACCAAGGCTCCCAGTGTGATTCTGGTCTGTTTAGACAATTTCCCTCTTACTAGCTCTACGATATCATTTAGTTGATACTGGAGCTCCTGGTAGTACTTCTTTAATCCCTACAAAGTTACAGTAGTTTAATTGATGTTATATACAAATGCATGGCATATAACTTACATTTATTTATTTATTATGAAATAAATGTTACTTCATAATCTATTTCAGAAAATGAGCGGATTATAGAATGAATTTATGTAATATTAATAAAAACAGAGCTTTTAAAAAGTATATAATTTTAACGCTACATATAAAAATCGAGTAGGGTATTATCTTTGTAAAGAACAGACAAACAAACAAAGAAATAGAAAAAAAAAAAAAAGAATGCTGTTGTTTAAAATCACTTAATGCTTTACCTCTGGTCCTCCACTGATAACTTCCTGGGTCTCGGAAGTCCAGAACATCTGAGAAACACAGAGAACAACCTGGCCAGGCCACTCTCTCACCCAGTCCTTTCTCGCAGATTCTGGATAAGCCTGAATAATTAAAATGAATTTCTCTCTTGAAAAGGTTACAATAGAAAATAGAGCTGTAAACATCTAGCAATTTTTAAGTTCTTTTGCTGGGCTAATTGTCAAGTTTTTGATGAAATATTTCTACTATAAGGAAAATATGAAAATTTCATTAAACCATTTAAAAAGTCATGCATAAGAGGTGTGAAGGTTATGAAATGGGTTTGTGCCTAAATATGATTTATGAATGTACAAAAGCTTGCAAGCAGATCAAATATATTAAACTTCAAATATATATTCGACATCAAATAAAATTTGATATCAAATTTTAATTGAAAAGGAAACTTGCTGGTTAGTGTTAATTGTCGACGTGACAGACTCCAGAGTCACTTGGGAGACAGGCCTCTGGGCATGACTATAGGGGGGTATATCTTGATTAATGGAGTCAAGAAGACCCATCTTAACTGTGGTGGGACTGTCCCCTGGGCAGAGGATTCTGGAGTGTATAAAATGGAGAAAGAAAGAGAAGCACTAGCACGCTTTCATGGCTTTCTTCTTCCTGGTTGGGCCGCAATGTGGCCAGCTGCTCTGGCTCCTGCTATCTTGACTTCCCTGCCTCAACTGCCTGTACCTTGAATTGTGAGCTAAAATAAACACTTTCTTCCTTAAGTTGTTTACATGAGGTTGTTTTTTCATAGCAACTAAGACAGAGACCACATAATATATTTAAAAACTGGGCTAGTAATTAAAATGTGTATGTTACTTATCCAAAACTTTTCTAAAAACTTATATAACCAGGATATACAATTACATTTATTAAATTATATACATTTTAACAATCTGTACATTGGAGTTTGAAATACACTTTCATCTATTACTAATACTTCCGTGTTTCAAAAGCTTTAAATGTATTTTGGAGGAAAGATTTAATAGTTTAAAAGTAGCTTCCTTCTGCCAGGCGTGACACATGCCTTTGATCCCAGCACTCAGGGCAGAGGCAGGCAGATCACTGTGAGTTCAAGGCCAGCCTGGTATACAAAGGGAGTCTGAGACAGCGAAGGCTACACAGAGAAACCCTGTCTCAAAAAAACCAAACCAAGCCAAACCAAACAAAACCTCATAGATAAATTGAAATAACAAAGTAATATAAGCTCTAAAGAAAAGTAATGACTGCCAGATCCATGGCAGGGACATTTTCTATGCCAATGAAAATAACACTTCATGGGCAATATTGATGCTTTCTTATGTGTTTTTAGATTGAAATGACAAAGAAGAAAGAAAAAACATTTATTGCAAAAATGATGAAGCTGCAGAAAAGCCATCTCAAGAAAAAAAGTTCTGGGCTAGAGAGATGGCTCAGTGGCTAAGAATGTGCAGTACTCTTTCAAAGGACCAGAGTTCAGTTCGCAGCACTTATGTCTGGCAGCTTATAGCTGTCCAGGAACTCCAGGTCCAGAAGGATGTGATGTCTCTGGCCTCCATGGCACTTGCACTAATGTGCACATATACACACACAGAGAAACTACACATACTTAAAATAATAATTTTGACAGATAAGCTTCCTCGGGCACTTTTAAGAGAAAGGCGATTTCCCTCACGAAGCGACTCTCTAGACATAGGCTACAAAGGCTTCTCAAACTACGGCTGCTGCACACCTGCTCCTTTGAGGTGTGAAAGGCAGAACAAGGTAAAGCACATATTTCAAGATTAGAATGACTTGATTAGCGTTAAGTGAGGTGCATAAAAGTATCCAGGGGCTGGGGGATGGGGAGATGGAGCACTGGCTGCGCCTCCAGAGGACCTGGGTTCAATTCCCAGCACCCATATAGCAGCTCATCACTGTCTGTAACTCCTGTTCCAGGGGATCCAACACCCTGACACAGACATACATGTAAGCAAAACACCAATGTACATTAAAAAAAATGCTGGGCATGGTGACTCACACCTTTAATCCCTTGGGAGGCAGAGGCAGGTAGACCTCTGTGAGTCTGAGGCCAGTCTGGTCTACAAAGGGAGTCCAGGACAGCCAAAGCTGTTATACAGAGAAACCCTGTCTTGAAAATAAAATGTCCAGGGACTATATTTCCTTCGATTTATTATGTAACTCATGTGTGTTCATCTCATTTAGAATTTTAAAGTAGTTAAGCCTCAGAAGCAACAAATGAACTAGATAATTTATTGAACACCAAGCTTGAAAGTGTCTGACCCTAATCAGCAACTATTAAAGCACGTGGCTGTTTGCCTACTAGAAATACATAAGTAACACTGCAAAGTTCTATTTGCTGAGTTTTTTTTAAGTGTTTGTTTGCTTATATGTTGTTGGGACAGGTATATATGCCAAAGTTCACATGTGACAATCCAAAGACAACTTGTGGCACTCAGTGGATCCATCATATGGATTTTAGGGCTCAAACTGTCAGGCTTAGCTTCAAGAACCTTTACCTGCTTAACCATTTCTATGGTTATTCCTTATTTTTGGTTTTGTTTTAAGACAGAATCTCACTTTTTAGCCCAAGCTGAGCTGGAACCATGTAACCCGGATTGCCCTCAAACTCTGGGCAATCCACCTTCCTCAGCCTCTCCAGTGCTGAGATTGTAGCTGTGAGCTCCCATGTCTGGCAACATGGCAATTCTGACATTTAGGAAATAAAATTCTTTCACAAGCCTCCACAAACCTACTTCTCCTCCAGGCATTCCCCCAGAGTAAATCTCATCTATATGCTCATGTCAAAAACATTCAGGTGGGATTAGGAGGGGAGGAGAGAGGGGCTTATGGTGGGATACAAAGTGACTAAAGTATAATTAATAAAAGTTAAAAAAATATTCAAGTGATTTGTGAGACCTTCTCCCTTCTCCCCCTTTTCCTATAAATCAACTTAAGACATGTTGGAATTAGATACAGAAATATTTCTCATTAATTTGCTCCACATCTCTCAGCACTTGCATGGTGTCAGCCTACATAACCTGTCTCCTATGCTAACACAAGGGTCTCCTAATTTGTCTTCCTGTCCTGACCGTCTACTAATCTATCCTTTATACCACAGTCCTAGTGGTATATAATATAAACCAGATTATGAATTTCCCCTGATTAAAGTACTTTTAACCTTCCTATGTAAAATAAAAATGACTCCCTTGCCCATTTTCCTTTCAGCCTTCATTTAAGTTCATACTCTACTCAAGTCTCAGAGATCTTCTTACAGTTTCTCACAAATCCTTGAATCTGAGTCCACAGACTTTACACAGGGTACTTGTTCTTTGACTCATGTTTTAGCTAGGTATTTTCTATTTATCTTTTATATCTCAGTCTCAGGCTAACTTCTGCTATGAGCCTATTACTGGACCCTCTCCCATTCTAAATTGATACCTCTATTATTCTTCCTGATAATACATTTTCCTCTTAAAACATACCTATACTGTTGTACGGTTATTATGTCTATTATTCTTGTCAATTCTTACTAATGATGTTAGAAATAGAGAAAAAATAATGTTCACCAAACAAATAAAAGAGCAGCATTTGCAGAATGTATCTTATTTAATCCTAGGATACATACCAGCCTGGATGCAGCTATCACGTCGTGAATACTTCTGAGCATTAGATCTTCGACCTGAATGAGCCATTTCTCTACAGCACCCCTCGCTGCAGATGTGGAAATGAGTGCAATCAGCTCCACTCGCTCACCTTCAGAGCTGTACATGGCTTTAATATCCAGATTAGGCAGGAACTCCAATTTGGCAATGCCCTCAAAGCACTTTTTTAAGTGTGGCTGAACTCTGAGTGGATCTTTGGTCTCTGACAAAATCTCTAACATTTCATCATTAGATAAAAAGAAAAAGCTGGAAAAAATACGATAATAAGATAACATTAGTGGCAGTTCATCACCCACACAAGAGGTTTTAAATTGCAGCACAGTTGACTGTCTACCATACCGAGGGAAGAAAAGTCGCTTTTTTTCAAGATATGCATTCAGTCCTTTCATTATTTTTTCCAAAAGGTCATTGCAATTCAGTAGCTTTTCTAATAAGCCTGTTAAAGAAGTAGCAGCAAGAACCTAAAAGACACAGATTCATATGAGACACACTTATGTGCTTTTTTATAAGACATAAGCATTAATATACATACGTCAGTGTTAACATTTTTAAAACTTTATGAAATTAGTAGCGAAATATTCCCTTCTCCCCCCCCCCCTTTTTTTAGACAGGTCTCACTATGTAGTCCAGGCTGGCCATGAATTTAAAATTCTATTCTTCCTCTAGGCGCCCCCCCCCAAGTGCTGGGATCGTAGGTACCACATCCAGATTTGAAATTTCTTTTATAATGTAAAAAATATTAAAATTCAGTAAATCATATAGATTGCACATCTAAGAACGTTAGTTACAAATAATGTTGTGGCTATTGTGTCATATGTCAAGAACTTATTATGTTCTTGTAATGACTTAATTTTTTGTTTTAATTGTGTGTGTGAATGAAGGCGTGTCTGAGCTTGGGTTTGTGCATGGGAGTGTGGTGCCTTGTGAGGACGAAGGGGTCACATGTCCCTGGAGCTGGAGTTACAGGCAGTTGGTGCTGCTGGGAACTCAACTTGAGCTCTCTAGAAAAGAGAAAAGTTCTCTTAATCCCTGAGCAGTCTCAATAGTGCCTATGTTTTTAAATGACATGGGAAGAGTCTTGTTAGAAGAAGTGTGTGATTTAATTTTAGCTCTTATAACTATAAATTTTAAACTTAATTTATAGCAGGTTTTGGCAGTGTATATCTCACTGTCCAGATCTAGCCAACTGCTGGTTTTTGAATGATCCTCAAACTAAGAATGTTTTTATACTTTCAGAAGGTTAAAAAATTTACAGGGGGTTAGTTGTGTAGCTCAGTTGGCAGCGCGTTTGCTCAGCTTGCATGCAGCCGAGAATCCTAGTGCCAGAGCCATGCATAAACGGAGGTGCTGGCGCACAACCAGCCCCAGAATCCCACAAGCAGATGCAGGAGGGTCAGAAGTTCAATGTCATTCTCAGCTACACAGAGAATTTGAAGAGACTTGGGCTAGAGGCCTTGTCTCAAAATTAATTAAAATTTTAAATTAATTTAATTAAATAAATTTAATGATAAAATGAAGATAATGATATTTCATAACATAAGTAACAATGTTGTCAGTATCTGTAAACAAACTTTTATTATGGTAGGAACACACCCATTCATTATGTATTAGTTCTGGCTGCTTTTTACCATATGATGGCAGAAGTAAGCAATAATAGGCTACATGCCTCATAAAGCCTAAAAAGTGTATACCCTGGCTATTCACATACACACACAAATTCTGATCTCTAATCTACAAGAAACCATGTACTAACAAGCTCCTAAAGTCAGTAAGTAAGATAAAAAACCTTGAAACTCATATTTCTGTAATTAACTCTCAATAAATCTAGTACTTATTTAGTTTTCCTCTCAGCATTGGAAAAAGTTATTTCTTAAGTTGAATACATTTAAAAAGTAGATGCATTTAGTTTATGCTAAATGTGTGGAAAAACAGTTTTCAACATTAGGATCACGTACGATGTATTCTTTTTAAATTATTTATTTACTTATTTATTATTACAATTTATTCACTTTGTATCCCGGCTGTATCCCCCTACCTCATCTCTTCCCAGTCCCACCCTCCCTCCCTCTTCTCCCCCTATGCCCCTCCCCTAGTCCACTGATAGGGGAGGCCCTCCTCCCTTTCTATCTGACCATAGCCTATCAGGATAGTATACTCTTCATAGGAGAGACACATAGAAATTGAGACCAATTGAGAGTAGATTCCTTCCCTGATTAACACTTCCAAGCAAATATAGACCCACTTGTACTGATCATGCAGTCTCCATCCTCTTCTCACTATTTTACGTCTCTGTTTACTCCTGCAGTGGTTGTATATAGTGGGAGTCAAGTAAGTTGACTCCCGTCCATCTAGAGTAGTTACACTATCCACACATACTCACACACATGAGTTGCAAGTAGTATTTTTGTGAATTTAAAAGTAAAATTATTTTGATACTTTGAACATACATTTTTATTATCTTTCCAGTTTGTACACAATGAGTAAGTTCTATTTTAATAATGAGAATAAAAGTCAAATGTTTTCTTTAAACCCCACATAAGGTTCACTTATCATAACAGAGAAAACAAACACTTCACCTTTGGGTCTTTAGCACAAAACCTCATGATATCCCTCCAGTGCCTGTCTACTGTCTGAAACTGACGTCCTTCCTCCGGCATCTGCTGCATGATATCCTCAGAACAAAAGATGGGCTCCAGGTACAGCCACTGAGCTTGCACTTTTAACCACTCATCGATTGTTTCTTGTATCCGAATCAGACGGTCCTCCCAGGCCTTAATAAAAAGCATACTGTACTAAACTCCGGTTTTTAAGAGGAAAAACTATAAATTTGGAAATAAGAAGAGTACTTAGAATTCACTATTGTTTTACTAGATCACTTATAAGAGTCTCAACATAAGAGGTGTAAGGTTTCCCTGAATCAATGGAACTCATATTTAGTAGTGATTGTAAAGTTATTTCATTTCCTAATCTCTCAGGGAATCACTCAGAATCTTAAATGGTATATCCTGCTCTGCAGCAGTGATGTCCAAACTATGGGTGATATCGTCCAGCATCCCAGGCAATATCTCAGAGTCTGTTAGCTATTACAGCTAATGGGGGAGGATGCTTCTAATATCTAGTGAATGAGGCCAGAAATACATCTAAACATATTACCATATGCAGGAAAGCCCCCATAGCAAGGAATTATTCAGCCAAGGACCCGAGAGATAGCTTAGTGGGTAAGAGCACTTGCCACCAACACTGACATCTTGAGTTTGGAGCCCAAAATAGGGGATCACACAGTGGAAGGACAGAACAGCCCTCTACAGGTTGCTGTCTGACATCGTGCACTGTGGTACGCCTGCATGCACACACACATGCAACCACACACAGAAATAAATCAACATACAAAGAAAGAAATGTAGATTTGAAATAAGGATTGGTTAGTCCCAAATTATCAATAGTGTAAAGTTGAAAGATCGTGCTTTACATTAGCACAGTGTTGAAAGAATTGAAATTAAAATTTTAAAATAAAGTAAAATTGAAAGACCCCCGCCTCACCCTAAGTTAAACATAGCTAACGTCATTTTGTGGTACCCACACCACTGTTTTGAGAAACTCTGAAGGCTAGGTGGGGAACTGGAAAATTACTGAGAAACCCAGCTGTGCTGGCTGTGCCCTTGGGATATTTGCCGTCAGGCTGCCCCAGTTGAGCTGAAAACAATTTGTGTTGACCACCCTCATGGGATATCTGTGGGACTGTTCCAGCCGAGATAGGAGTCCTAAGAAAAACAACAGGTGACGCCACGGTTAGGGGTCATCATGACTGTTTTGACCACCCAGTTCCTGGTATCCTGGGGTCCCTGCCAAACTCTGACTCAAATTATGGTCTCATTTAAATGTACCAATCAGCTCCCTGTAACCATGCTTCTCGCTTCTGTAACCGAGCTTCTGCTCCAAAACCCTATAAAAAGCCCCAGCTTTCCCCCAGAGGGCGCACAAGTCCTCCGAGAGACTTTGTGCCCCCGGGTACCCGAGTACCAAATAAAGCCTCTTGCTGTTTGCATCCGAACAACTGGTCTCGCTGATCCTTGGGAGGGGATCTCTCTGACGGAAGACACCCCTCGGGGGTCTTTCAAAATAAGCCTCAGAGATCGCCTAGAACTAGTAAGTGTATAGCTGAAGGTCCTAGGTTGAGAGTTTCGTCTCTATTTTTTATTTTCAGTGTTTTGAAATAGGGGTTCTTGTGGAGAGCTGCTTTGTTATGTTTTCACCTTGGCCTTCACCTTGAGACAGAGAAAAGAGGAAGTTTCGCCAAGTTGCTTAAAGCTTATCTGTGTGACCTTGGACCATATCCACCATAAAGAAGTCGTTTTTGGAAAGGAGTTAGGTGTTTCCTCGAACCTTTTCTTTGTGTATTGTTGTGACTTGTTTTTGTTTTGCCTATAAAAAAGGAACCCCCGGAATAAACCCACACTGCTTCAGTCATACTGACAGCTCTCTCAAGCTGATCTCATGTATAGTGTGATTTGTTTTAATTATTTTAAATCCTCACTCCCCAGTCAGGTACTGTTTGACTCTACTGGAGCACCTAAGACTAACCAATTATCTTACTTAGCTTCCTCATCCAATCCTAAATTGCCAAGACTGCAACTTCAAATCTCTCGCAATTTTTCTTTTAAAAACCTAAAGGCCTTTGTCTCCCGGTGCCACTCTTTGCTGACTGGCAGGGGTGACCCCATTGTGCAATGGTTAATAAACCTCTTGCTTTTGCAACAAGTCTTGGTCTGGGGGAGTTTCTGGAAAGGGCGCGATCTTGAACTCCTGAGCTGTGAGACCCCAGATCTTACAATGTAAGTCCCTGCTTATGTTTTTCCCATTAAAACCTCTGTACCCCTAGATCTTGGGGCCACATAACTCTCCTCTCCCGTTTCCGCAGGAAGTTTGCATCCTGTGCTCAAATGCATATACAATTCAAAAACCTCATGTATTTACAGCAGAGTCTATTTATTCCTGGTCTTTTGGGATTCATGAACTGGGCAGAACTTTTTTTTGTTTTTTAGATAAAACCAAGGAACTGGGTTAAGTCAGACAAGATTTCCTAGTTCCTCTTCCAGGTCACATAGAATACTTTTTAGTGACATTAAAAAATTCAATATCTACCGCCTTTCTACATTCAAAGTATTTAAAAGCATGATCTCTTTTTATTTATTTACTTATGTTTTTGAGAAAAGGTCTTGTCATGTAGTCCAGGCTGGCCTCTAACTCACTAAACAGCCAAGGTTAGATTGGAATGCATAGTGATTCTCCTGCCTCGGATTCCTGAGTCCTGGGATTGCAAACTTTCTAGCAGCAGCTAAGGAGTGATCTCTAACTGTGCATGTGCAAGCGTGTGCTACCTGGCTGCCACTATGTTAAATGATGAGTCTCTTCAGCATAAAGATTATCACACACTGCACCAAATCCCTTACTTTCTTTGTTCAATGTTTTGGGAGTTATCCTCAGTGCTTGCCTTACTTTATACAGTTTATAGCCCTTTTTAAATCTTTTATCTCCTTGGTTCTTTTATTGGCTTTTTATTCAACAAGGGGCAAAAACACTGGACTTCATTATACTATGAAGCTATTATCATAATTTGTATTCTTTCATAGTTACCTATATCAACAATAAAGACATTTATTTTTCTGAAATGGATAGTAATTCTTCAATTACTCTCATGCTCGTTATTTAAAATAGACTTAAATAGTGACGTAGAGAACCTTACTATGATAATACAGTGTGATCTGGGCTTTCTAAAATTAGAGATTAGGTATATTTAAAATTTATTAGAATGAAGTTTGGAAATTTCACTTGCTATAAAAACTGCTTGTCAGTCTAGAGTGTGCACTTAACATGGGTGAGGCAGGCAGGGAAAGAAGAAAGAGAAGAGGAGGGAGGGAATAAATGAAAACATTGAGCCAGGAATAAAGGCTCATGCTGTAATTCTAACACTCAAGATCTGAGGCAGAATAATCATCACCAGTTTGAGACTAGCTTAGCCTCTACAGTGAGTTCAAAGATAGCTCACAATACAGAGTAAGTCTCAAGAAAAAGGAGGGGAAAGATAAGAAGGAAGGGAAGGAAAGACAAAGACCAAGAAGCTGTTTCCCTTCTGTCACTATAGTTGAAAATTTTTAATAAAATGTGATTTTCTTCTCAAAAACACTAGTTAATATCGTAAACCTAATTCATGTTAATTTCTTTGTTTTTTAATTTTTATGCATATGGGTGTTTTGCCTTTGTATCTGTTCACCATGTGCATAAAGTATCTGCTGAGGCCAGAAGATGACATCATATCCTCTGGAACTGGGCTTATAGATGGCCATTAGCCACCTGTGGACGCTGAGAACTGAACAAGTGTTCTTACCATTGTGATATCTCTTCAGCCTCCTACTGCATAATAATCTTCAAATATGTATTTCTGTATCTTACCACATAAAATATCAAGGTTTAGTTCTATCACTCGAATAGATATTTGAGAAGCCATCCAAAAATATTTACATGAGTATATACATGAAATAAGATAGAAGTTTTTATAAATGACCAGGAGACATCATGTTTAACATACCTTGATCTCATTTTCAAATGGTTTGATAAAAGGTGAGCCTCTCATCGTCTGAGTTTTTATAATTTGATCATCAAGAATTGCCTGAATCTCATCCACTGAAGAAAGGATACAGACTCCAGTCTCACGATATAGACTTATATGAAAAGAAATATCATCCCAAGTTGCTATCATAGCGTTCATAGCCCTCTCTAAAGAAAATTCCTGAAAGGGAGAAATGGAAAAAGAGTAGGATGGTGAAAGGGGGTGATAGGATGAAGGAAAAGGTACTTCTTTATGTTATTCAATTTCCCTTGGAAACTCAGTAAGCATTTTGCATATTATTCCATAATCTTTATAACTGTCTATCTATCATCTGTCTGTCTCTGTCTATCAAGGAGGGATTTTTTTTTTTTGATTGAGCTAAAAAGTCCATTGTTTTCTTACTGTCAGGTTAGGAGCTGACTTCACTGACAATCTGGAAAGGCAGTCTTAGCTAGGACATCAGTGTGAGCAGGACCAGCATCTGAGGACATTCTCCTGAAATGGGCACTCCCAAAGAAGGAGACGAGGTCCAGCTCCTCAGTGAAGCATTTAACTTTGTGCTTTTGTGATGCCTTGTTCGTTTTGGGAACTTCATCATTTCTGCCCTTCTTTGTTCCAGCTCCTCCACCGTGCCCCCTTTCCCTCCCAAATTTGTGACATCTTATTCATTATTACTCTACAAGTATCACATGCATGTGTGTGGGCACATGTGTACATACAACTGGAATCTATTTAACATGCCTCAAAACATCTGCCCATAACCGACCACTTGGGGTTGGACAACCTATGCTGGAGCTCGACTGCCTCTCCTCTCAGCAGCCTTTGACTGCCTGTAGCTCTTCATCTAGAGTTGGCATCTTGTGGGATTTCCTCTGTCCTCACTAGCATATCTGCTGGAATTGTCATTGGATGAGGGCTGGGACTCGGATGGTGAGGATACTGAGACAGCGTAAGTGAAATGTCTGCCTGGCCTAAGGTAAACAGGTAATTATAAATCTAACAGGCGTCTGTGTCTTGTTATTTGTGAAAGCGGGTTAAATGATACCACCATGATAATCTTAGGGATAATAATAAACATATAGCCTAAGGCTTATTTCTTATTTTACAACAACTATTGTATCAGCCAACTATATCAGAATGTGGCAGAATTAGGAAGATGTCAAAGGAGCAGTTTGCAGGATGGATTTTAGTATGTGTTTGTCATAGAAGAGTGACCTTCTTTCTTTCATCTTCCACCCCCTATCCCTTCCCATTGCTATCCTGTACTATATACATCATACCAAATCAAAAAATGGTTATCAGAGAACAAATTCATCAAGTATTCAGTTTCTCCTTCTGTTTACCTTACTTGCACCCGCACTTATAACTTCAAATTTTTCTAAATATGGTGTAAGGTTTAATTTTAAAACTTTTCTCAGTGTAGTTCCAGAATCTGGAGTTAGGTCATAGCCCACAATTTCTGACATCTGTTTCCAGTGACGAGCTCTCATTCCTGGATTGCACAGGATGGAGACAGTAGGGATATACTCCTAAGAATAAAAATACAAACAATATTGTCATTTGACCTCCATACACATGGATTGTATAATTTATAAAACCTTGATAATAGGAAGATTACATTTCTTCAAATTATTTGAATACAATCATATATCAACTAGGTTTAGAGGAAGAGGAAATGGAACAAAATGATTCTAAAGTCTGTTTGAAATAATCAATAAATTACCAAAGTAAGAATAAATTAGGAAAAAAAATCATGAACCTTAGTATCACTCACAAAAAGTACTTAACAACAAATTTGAGAAAGGTGGGCCAGCCAGTCATGGTAGTTCATGCCTTTAATCCTAGCACTTGGGGAGGTAGAGATAAGCAGAGATCTGTGAGTTCGAGGCCAGCCTGGTCTACAAAGTGAGTCCAGGACAGCCAAAACTGCACAGAGAAACCCTGTCTCAAAAAACAAACAAACAAACAAACAAACAATAAAGAAAGGTAGGACTTACATAGTAAAAATTACAAATACAATTTTAAAAGGAACAGAGATTTACATGATTGGAGAGATGCTCACATACTGGAAGAATCATGTTAAGGGCAGAGTGGAAGAGGGATAATAGGGAGGGATAACCAGTACTACAGACCTGTTGAAAAAGGTCACCTAACGGCCTACTACTGCGAGAGCTTTTTAAAGTATACACATACACATGTATTTAAAGAGTTTAGATGTGGTTACTCTATATCCGGGTGACAATGTCCCTACGAAACAGGTCAATACACAAAAAGCCCAGTGCCAGGAATAGGTTACCGTTGTCAGAGTTGTTGGCCAGGAAAGTGCCACAGACTCCTAAATATTGCAGGTTATTGCCATTGCTCATACTTACCTTCCAGAACTCTGCTGCTGAAGATAACACGTACTTGAGTCACAGAAAGCAGAGAGATCAGCTGATACTGACCTGGACAGATCATACCTAGTGGATACTTTTTGTAATGCTGGAAGGTGCTATGTATGCTACCAGCAGACAAAAGTAATCACCAGACTTGCCCAGCTGTGAATCCTGTGAGCTCCAACAACTGTCCTAGCAAGATAAGCCCAATGGTGC
The DNA here is from genome assembly GCA_010120015.1 of Rhombomys opimus. Taxonomy (NCBI): domain Eukaryota; kingdom Metazoa; phylum Chordata; class Mammalia; order Rodentia; family Muridae; genus Rhombomys; species Rhombomys opimus. Next base: position 267,990 of record REGO01000125.1, read on the forward strand.
AATTGTAGCATTTACATGTTATGGGAGTAGTTGAACTTAATGCCTACTGTACAAGGTGAAACCCATGTTGGTACCATCGTCAAGATCAAGAAGCTGTGGCTAGAGGGGTGATAGGCCCTAGGAAGAGAACCTACTACTGTTACTGCAAAAAGTGGGCACAGTATTGAGCAGAGTCCCAAGAACTTATTGTTACACCCATTGATTAATGGATCTCTCAAACCTCATCAGAGAAGCTTCTTTTCATATTAGATGATAATTGACACAGAGACTACAACTGGATCTGTGGCAACATATATACAAGACCTGTGCAAGCTCAAGCCAGACAGAATCCCACCAATGGATGGGGAGGGGGAACATGAAGCTCTGTGCCTAGATGAAGACTGTTAGAGTTAACAGCTAGGAGAGGGAGAGTCTTTGAAGTCAGGGCCCCTGGTAGATCGGCCATGCTGTAGTGGATGGGCACAAACGAGGCACAAACTGCACACCATTGGAGAACAAAGTTGAATGGGTGTGGAGGACAGAAAATGGACCTGGAAGGAGTTGGGGTTAAAATAATCAAAATACAAGGTATGAATGCTCTAATGTGTTTTCTGCTGTTATGATAAATCAGTGACCAAAACCAACTTGGGAAGAAAAGAGTTTATATGGCTTCCAGGCTATAGGCCATCACTAAAGGAAGCCAAGCCATGATCCTGGAGACAGGAATTGAAGCAGAGCCCATGGAGGAGTGCTGTTTGCTGGACTATTGTCTTTGGCTTGCTTAGCTACTTTTCTTTTATAGCTGAGGCCTACCTTCACAGGGTTGGTACCACCTACAGTGATGTAGGTCCTCCTACATCAATTATCTGTCAAGGTAATACCCCCACAATCATGCCCACAGGCCATTCTGATAAAGGCAATTCCCCTCAATTGAGATCCCTTCTTTCCAAACACATCAAGATTTCTGTCAGGTGAACAAAAACTAACCAGAACAATTAAATTCTCGAAATATTAATAAAAATGTTTATAAAAGAATAAATCATCTTAATATAGTAATACTATACAAATTGATCTATAAATTTAATCCCAGTCTTATTACTTTTCTATTGCTGTGATAAAAGACTAAAACCAAAGCAACTTATAAAAATAAAAGCACTTAATTTGGCTACAGTTTCAGGTACTTAAGAGTCCATTATGGCAGAGGAAGGAACAGCTGAGAGCTCACATCTTGATCCACAACCAAGAGGCAAAGAGAGACCACTGGGAATCCTAGGAGCATTCTGAAACCCAGCCTCCATCCCATGACACACCTCCTCCAACAAGGCCATGCCTCTCAATCCTTCCCAAAAGCTTTCACTAACTGGGGAATAACTGTTTAAATATATGAGTCTATGGGGGGCTATTCTCATTCAAAACACCATGATCCCTATAAAAAACACGGCTGCCTTTCTAGCAGAAATTCAAAAGCTGATTGGAAAATGTAAAATAATTGGGATCACCATAGCAATTAAAAAAAAAAAAAAGAACAAAGTTGGAGAATTCACACTTGCCAATTTCAAAACATATTATAAGAAATTATATAATAATCTTGGGAACCCACTCTAGTCAGGCAGGCAGATATATTAATTACAGATCATCACCTATCCCTTCTCAATTAGATAGCAATTTAAGATTAGATAAGCAATTTAAAGAGACATATAACCCTTAGTGAAATAGCAGTTATTAAAAGTGTCCTAATCAAAAAAGGCCCAAGGCCAGATGGTTTTAGTGCAGAATTCTACCAGACTTTCAAGGAAGATTTAATGTCAATATTCCTCGAATTATTCTACAAAATAAAAACAGAAGGAACATTACCCAACTTGTCTTAGGATGCATAAATTATCCTTATGCCCAAACCACATAAAGACCCAGGAAAGAAAGAGAATTACAGATCAATTTCACTTATGAACATAGATGCAAAAGTTCTCAATAAAACACTTGGAAAAAGATCATTCACCATGATCAAGCAGGCCTCATCCCAGAGATACAGGGAAAGTTCAACATACATAAGTTGATAACTATAACACACCATATAAACCAACTGAAAGACAAAAACCACATAACCACCATTAGACGAAGAAAAGGTCTCTGACAAAATCCAACATCCCTTCATGATGAAAGTTCCAGAGGGGATAGGTATACAAGGGACATCCCTCAGCATAATAAAGGCAGTTTATAGCAAGCCCATAGCCAATGTTAACTTAAGTGGGAAGAAGCTCAAGGAAACAAGTCAAGGTTGTTAACTTTCTCCATTCTTATTGAATATAGTACTTTAAGTCTTAGCTAAAGCAATAAGACAACTGAAACAGATCAAAGAGATACAAATAGGAAAGAAAGAAGTCAATGCAGATGATACGCTAGTATACAAAATTAACCCTAAAAATTCCACCAAGAGAGTACTACAACTGATACACACTTTCCATGGTGGCTGGATACAAGATTAATTCACAAAAAACAGTAGCTCTCTATATTCAAATAATAAATGAACAAAGAAAGAAATCAGAGAAACACATCTTTCACAATAGCCTCAAATAATATATTTTGTGGTAATAATGCAAGTGAAAGACTTGTACAATAAAAACCTTAAGACATTGAAGAAGGAAATTAAAGAAGATATCTAAAAATGGAATGATCTCTCTTGCTTGTGGATTGATAAGATTAATATAGTAAAATGGCCATCCTGCCAAGCAATCTACAAATTCAATGCAACCCTCATCAAAACTTCAACACAATTCTTCACAGATCTTGAGTAAACAATTTTCAGCTTCATATGAAAACACCAGAAATCCAAGATAGCGAAAGAATTATGAATAATAAAAGAACTGCTAGGGGTTTCACCATTCTCAGTTTCAAGTTGTATTACATAGCTATAGTAATAAAAACAGGATGGCGTTAGCACAAAAACAGACACATTGATCAGTAGAACTGAATTGAAGACCCAGACATAAACCCACACACCTATGAACACCTGGTTCTTTATAAAGAAGTCAGAATACACACTGGAAAAAAGACAGCATCTTAAACAAATGGGTTCAATCAATGGTTGTTTTGCCTTATACTCTGATGCAGACATCATGAGGGTGGGAGTGTGTATTAGATACTTTTCTATTGATGTGATAAAATACCATGACCAAGGCAACTTACAGAAGAAAGAGTGTATTTTGAGCTGATGGTTTCAAAGGGTTAGAGTCTATGATAACAGAGTGGAGCCAACAAATGGAGCCGGAGCTGAGAGCTCACATTTTGAGCCACAAGCAAGAGGCAGAGAATACACAGGGGATTGTAGGAAGAATTTTGGTTTCTTTAAAACCCAGTTATGTTATATAAATATGTTTTTGTTTTAATCACAGGTGTGGGATTTGGGGCTGCTTCAGATAGTCCACAGCCACTAACTATAATTTGTCTCATGCTCTAGGAGGGGTGTGATTTTGCCAGCTGAGGGTAGTTTATGTTTAGAATTCTGGGCACTCTTATAAATGCCAGAGCCTCAAAAAGGGCCGGAGGTGCTCCAAAAAAGGAGGTGCTCCAAAAATGTCAGCTGTTGCTCCACACGTTGCTGCAATTTGTAGTAGTTTGTGAAGTAGTCCTACACAGAGACAAGTAGAAGAAATTGGATATCCTGTCAAAAAAAGATCAGCTTTGCCTCAAGGAAGTTGATGCACCTAATCAGCAGGAAATAGTCTAAACAGATCTATGTCCCCCTTTCTCTCTATTCTTCTTTCTCACCTACCTAGTGTTGGGGATGGGGGGGAGGGACTGGGGTAGAGGAGGGGTGTAGATGTAAGAACACATAAAGTAGCCAAAGTGCCTGACCTCAGGGGATGGAGGGAGACTATTGAAGCCTCAAAGCCTACCCCTGTGACACACCTCTTCCACGAGGCCTATGTTCTTATCATCCCCAAATAGTTCCACCACCTGGGAACCAAGTAGTCAAATTTGAGCCTATGGGGGCCATCCCCATTTAAGCCATCACAGAGTGTGCAGCGGAAGACATTCAGCAGAAGGTTGATGCTCTAGGGTGCAGAGTAAAGAGATGTAGGGTGAATCTGGAGCATAAAGATACAGTGGCCTACTTTCTCTAAAGATCCCACCTCTATTAAATATTGAAAACAACCTGTAGGTAGTTTTGTTTGTTTGTTTTGTTTTAGTAAGGCAACTCAATTAGTCACTGGAAGAACAGGACACAGATGGGGCAGAGCCTAACTCATATCACAAGTCTGTAGTCTGGGGACACTAGCTACGCATTTGGCATCTCCACTGGAAGCACCGTGCATTGTTGACTTTATAAAAGGAGAGAATGACAACTAGCGTGGTGGCCCATGCCTGCAACCCTAGCTCTGGAGAGGCGGAAGTAAGAGGATAATGAATTTGAGGACAGCTTGTGCTGTATGAGCTTCAGGCCAGGTTGGGCTGTAAACCAGGTTGATCACATGAGTTCAACTCCAAGACCCACATGGAGGAAGGAGAGGGCTGACTCCTGTGTTGTCCTCTGACTTCTAAACACATGTGCATGCATAGGTAGATGCACCTGAGGAATGAAAGCTACACACATGTCTGGTCTCCACACACATGTGCATGGATGCCTGTATATAAACATGCTTCTCTACACACGAACTCACAGTACACACAAAAATGTGCATGTACATGTAAATACACATTAGTATTCTTGCCTAGAATGAAGAAGGTGAGAATCTGACCAAAAGTGGAGGCAAAAAATATTTTAAAATTACAGTGGTTACATGGGTCTGTGTTTATTTCTGGTTTTTTGTTTTGTTTTGTTTTAGTTTGCTTTTTTCGAGACAATATCTCTCAGATAGCCCAGGCTAGCCTGGAACTTGTCATTCTTTTACCTCAGTCTCTACATACTAGAATGAAAGGCATGTGCTGCCACTTCCAATCCTCCAATCCCACCCCCTTCTTTTTAGAGTGTCAATGCTATTCTCTCAAAACAGCCATCTCACAACTTACCCCTAACAACTTGTGAATGTAAAAAGGAACCAAACTGAAGCCATTTTGAATAAATCTTCCGTACAGGTCAAACAAAGTTTAAGTTCCCAAGACCTCCCTGGATCAGTTACATCTTAGTTGGCAAGCTGAGACATGAATCCTGGACAAGTCACCCCACCGCAGCTGAGCAAACCAATCAATGAGAACAGGGTAAATGTACCACAAAGAAATGTTCCTGGGAAAGTCCCTTAACCCTGAATCCTGATTGGTGGAAAACGTAACTGTAACTTTGCATAGTTGTTTTTGGCTTTTGTGATTCTTGTGCTTAAAAGCTCTATAGCCTTCTGGCTCAGAGCTGTAGTTTGGTTCTCGAGTCTGTTCTGCATCCCTGGCAGATCAGTAGTGGCTTGATTACAATAAGCTTTTCTTTTCTGCATTGACTTGATTTGAGTTGTATTAGATCCAAGCAGACCCCATAACAGTGAACAAACAAGCAAATATAAAAAGAAGCTTCTTTCGCAGAATCAGTTTAAAATGCCCAGGAGAAATACTGTTAACCCAGTATGGGCTCTGTGCTGCTCCCTGAACCAGCTACCATAGAGATGCTGTTTGGGTTATCTCAGCTTGTATCTGGTACCCACAGAGGGCAGATAAGACTGGTTAGCTACTGACCAAACCCTTTTTATGTGGAGCTGGATAACTGACACACAACATTTAAGATCAAAGGTAGGTTTCTGCATTTTATATCTTATAAAATATACTACTTAATGTTGAGAAGAGATATACAATATTTAAATGCCATTTGAATACATATATACCTTAAAAACCTTTATCTGCTCCATTACTGTATTACACATAGTAATTGTAGGATTTTCTTTTGGTTCTTCTTCAGGTTTCTCTTCTACCAAAGATCGTTTTCTTGCTGCCTTTCTTTTTTCTTGTAATTCTTTCTTTTGCTTGGTTTGGAAAAATTTCAGTGTCTTAAAAATTTCTCGGGAAAACTCTTCTACATCAGCTTCCATGCTTTCCCCATTAAGGTCCAAAAACCCTCCATCCATCCACCTGAATTAAAAAGAAAAAATAATTTTTAAAACTCACCTTTTGAATTATACAGAAATATTAAGAAACTTTTATATAGACTCCTCATTTTTTTTTCTGTAAGAGAGACAACTGAGGCACACAGATGGAACTAATGGAAAAGGAATAGTTAACATCATCATTTAAACTACAGTGCCTCTGCTGAAACATGCAGCTAATTACAAATAGGCAACTAACGCTACCAAAGCGAAACACAATCTCGATTCCACATATCTAACCTTGTGTAAACTAGTAACATAAAATGTGAATTGACTCTGAAAACAGGTAAGGTTCAGTGGTATATTAGCATCATCTGAGGTTCTCCCAGATAATACTGGCTTCACACAAGTAAATAAGTAAGTCTTTCTTTTGCATTTTTAACAAGAACATCTTTTGTATCATTTGCTTAATATTTTTTTTACAACACCAAAAATTACCGTTTTTCTGTTCGCTGCCACTTCAAAACAAAATTAAAAAACTTCTGGTAGGGCTCAATGTTAACTTTTAATTTTTCCAGTTCAGGATACTTTGTCAATTCCCATTTGAAAAGTTCCTCTTCTTTGTTGATAAACTGAACTGCTTCTTCTGATTCCTGAATACGTTTCTGTAGCTGTCTTACATCTGTCACATACTAAAAGCAAACAAATGTCTGTTCCAGGAAATATCCACATGATAGTATAACGAGGTTGCACAATACTACGTAAGGTGTGTCCTTCCGTTTATACAGTGACTGTAAGTGTTAACTTCACCACATCACTATGATGAGCAAGATATGGCTATGCACACACTATGATAGTAACTAAGTCACACAGTATCAGGCTTAAGAACCAAGTAAACCTCTGCTTGACATGGCAAATGCGTGTTTCCTCTACATTTAGTAAGCGTCACCTGCCCTGTGTCAACCTGCAGCTGCCACACAGCCTTGAGTCTGTGTCTCACCTGCTGCATGCGCTCCAGTTCTGCAAATTCTGTGAACTCTTCCATGCACCGTGATTCCTTTTCTATTTCCAAAATCAGTTTTTCTCTCTTGGCTACTAGTTCATTTTCTTTCATATGTTTAGCATTCTCAATGAGCTTTTTAAAAGAGATAATTTAATGATGTTAATTAGTGGAGTAGAAAGAATTTTCAAATAAAAATATGAATGTTTTATAGTAATTTAGAGAAAAATGGAAAACAAAAATAATTTTCTTTAGTGACTAATATAAAAGTACAAAGAGTAAATCACAGAGACAAGTTTTCCTAGATCTTTCAAAACTCAAATTTGTTAGTTATATAGTTTGACTAATATATTTTGTTTATTATTAAAATCTACCATTTATTGGGAATGTAGATACCATATATCAAGAACTGTTAAGTACTTTTTAAATTATTATTTTCTCTTCAAAGATGAAGAGATATATAGAAGTCAAGAGGCATATCAAGGCTACCAGAGCAAAACATCAAGATTAAGTCTTGTCTATCCTATGCTTTTCCTTATTACTTAGGATAAACCTGCTGGTTACTTTAAGGAATTTTAAACTGTGTTCAGTGTAATATAAAATCCTAAATTTGCTACCTCCAATCTCTGTGAATTTGAGGAAGTTTATCAACTTCTTAATATGAGTTACATTTTACTTATCTATAGATGGGGCAAAACAAAACAAAACAAACAAACAAAAAAATCCAAACCTATCTTTAGTAGTCAGTGGTGGTGCACGCCTTTAATCCCAGCATTCTGGGGGCAGAGGCCAGCAAATCACTGAGTTTAAGGCCAACCTGGTCTACAAAGTGAATTCCAAAGACAGCCAAGGATTCACAGAGAAATCTTGCCTCAAAATAAAACAAAACAAAACAACAAGAAAAAAAAAACAGAACAAAACAAACAAACAAATCTGTCTTTGCAGCTGGAGAGATGGCTCAGTGGTTAAGAGTACTGCCAGCTCTTCCAGAGGTCCTGAGTTCAATTCCCAGCAATCGTATGGTGGCTCACAACCATCTATAACGAGATATGGTGCCCTCTTCTGGCCTGCAGGTGTACTCATGAATTAAAAAAATAAATATTTTTAAAGATGAGGCAAATATGAATATTGAATAATTTAATAAATAAAAATAACTTAGTTCAATGCTTACTTTTAATTTACATAGTAGTTTTGACCTCTTTGTTGTTCATCCTATACTTAATAAACCTGGTGAGTAAAAACTAAAAGTATTTTGTAAGCTGGCAAGATCATAAAAGGTGAAGGACACACGTGAAGTTTTTAAAGTCAGACAGCAAGTTGGTATGAAAATTAAATAAAATCCACACTGTACTTAAAATGTCAGAATGTTGACAGTGAGATGGCTCATCCAGTAAGATACCACTAAGCCTGATGACCTGAGTTCAATACCCAGGCCTAACAAGGTCAAAGTAGAACCAGTTCTGAAAACTGTCCTTTTATCTCTACCCGCATGCAATACCACACACACACACACACACACACACACACACACCAGACATGCATGAAAATGGAAGGAGGGAGAGATGGAGAGGGGAGATAATATTTAAATTTTCAGAATGCAAATTATACACTTGAAATATACTTACTTCATCATTTTCATCAAAAACAGGGTTAATTTTTGTAGGCCACATGAGGACAGTTGCATTTAAATTTAAGTCTTCTTGAGGATATAGAAAAACATCTAAGAAGTAACTCATTTGACGTTTAGATTCCTACAAAAGAAATTGTAGATATATCATATTAAAAAAGAACAGAGCCAACAATTTTAAATAATCTTTAAAATATAACTTATAAAAATTTAATATTTTATGTGCTGCCCAAATCACATAGATATCCCAACAGCTATCATACATTTATTTGGCTTCAAGTCATACACCTGTACTTTAATGTGGGTTTGTTTGTTTTTTTAACTCTTTAAATGTGCTGGTGGCTCATGGTGGTACAATTTGATGAAGAAAGTGGAGGCAGGAGGATCATGAGTTTGAGACCAGCCTGGGCTACACCATTTTATCAGGACACAGCAGTGCACACCTTTAATTCCAGCACTCGGAGGTGCAGAAACAGGCAGATCTCTGTAAGTTCAAAGCCAGCTTGGTTTCCAGAGTGATTTCAAGGACAGCAATGGCTATACAGAGAAACCTTGTCTCAAAACAAAAAACCAAATCCCTTAAATGCTTCACCTGGGCTGGTAAGATGGCTTATGGGGCAATACACTTGCTGCAGGAGACCTGAGTTTGGATCCCAAAAAGCAATAATAAACGGTGTAGTCCTGTGTGCCTGTGATGCCAGCAGGTGGGAGGTGAGATAGGAGGATCTGAGGAGCACATTCATCACCAGACTGAGTAAGTGAGCTCCAGAGTCAGTGATAGAAACCCTGTCCAAACAAACACACAAACACACACACACACAGGAGCAGGACAGAGGAAGACATCCAATGTTGGCTTCTGCCCTCCACACACACAGCCCATGTACACCCACCCCACATCCACACCACATATGCTTCCATACACAAAGTTGTTTGTCACTAATTGTTGATTTAGTATAAAGGTAACTCTTTGACCTCTCTGAAAATGATTTTTAAAGGTAATCAAGTGTTTGGCAACCTTTGAAACTTTTGATTTTAACATATCTTAAATTTTCTTTGTTCTCATAATTTATTTTTAACCTTTGGTGATAAATACTTTATCATCTTCTGTCTTATTTTGCATCTCTGGTAATATTATCTTTTTTGACTTTCATAATAACAGTAGCGCTGCTGTGTGAATGGCAAAGGAAAAACCTTTACTACAGTAGATGTGTATTATTGGAGAGGCAGAATATTTTACTCCCTAGGAATCTCATTGATCCATATCTTATAATGCAGTGCTGTAACACTTTTTAAAAAAAAGTCAGGTTAGTCATGATGGAAATGAAAATCAAAACAACTCTGAGATTCCATTTTACACTAAGATAAAAATTTCAGTGACAGCACATGCTTGTGAGGATGTAGAGAAAGGGAACACGCCTCCACTGCCGGTGGGAGTGCAATTTTATACAACCACTTTGGAAATCAATTTGGTGCTTTCCCAGAAAACTGAAAACAGCTCTACCTCAAGACCCAGCTATACTACTGAGGCATATACCCAAAAGATGTTCCACCACACAAGAAGGACATTTGCTCAACTATGTTCATAGCAGCTCTGTTTGTAATAGCCACATTCTGGAAACAACCCAGATGTCCCTCAATCGAAGAACGGGTACAGAAATTGTGGTACATTTACACAATGGAATAACTACTCAGCTATTAAAAACAAGGACATTGTAAAATTTGCAAGTAATTGGAACTAGAAAAGATCATCCTGAGTGAGTTATCCCAGAACCAAAATGACACCCATGGTATATACTTACTTATAAATGGATATTAGCCATATAATACAGGAAAACCATACAACAATTCACAGACTTTGTCCAGCATCCTGCATGGGCCAGCCTCAACTGTTTCAATTGCTGTTCCTCATCAAAGCCTGCTCCCAAGAGAGCTTTGAAGAAAGCTACTAATCTCAATTGGTCAGCATCTCAGACTGTTCCAAACAGGACTTCTATTAAGCCTAAAATTTCTCAACATTCAAAGAGTGGATCACAAATATTAATGCTACCTTAATTAACCATTTTTCCCAATTTTCTTTGGGCCCCAAACAGGATTTCTATGTGTTCAAAAATCAGCTGGAAGAAATCCATGAGAACAACATCCAATTTCCCTTAAGGGGGATGGGTAGGTTTTTGGTTGTTTTCTTGGATTATGGATGTTTGTCATTGGGAGTTGGCTATAAGTTATTAATGGTCTTATTCAGAGAGAAAATAATGTTAGACTCAGGAATTTCTCTATCTTTATTTCTTTCTTAGATAGGAAAAAAGAGTTGAAAAGAAAGAGGGGAATGAAGGGCTATCTTACAGGAATAATAAGACAAAAGGTAGATTTTTGAATCTACTTCTCAACTTAAGGGTTTGTTATTTTCAAATAAAGTTATTTTTCACTCATTGGTATATAATTTTATATACTGATGCAAAAATAAATTTAGTTTTGATACATTGGTATAGAATTTAAATTTAAGGTGACACACACACATAACTATGTGTATTTTTATTCTGGTGTGAGGTACTGTACCCACACAACTTATTTACAAATGCAAGGTTTACTTCCAATGCTTTCAAAGCTGTTATTGCAAACTATTTAAAATATTAGGTAATGCAAGTTAATTGTTAGTCAATCAACTCATAGTCATGTCAGACACTAGTCTAATTTACCACAAAATATGCATCTTAGTTTTAATAGATAGATATGATTCTATAGATAGATAGATAAGTCTTCAAAAACCCAAGAGACCTACAGAATATGGCATTTAAGAATGTTTTATTATTTTAAAGATTTTTTTGACATTGAGACATGCCGTCTCCTGGCAGCACTCAGCCTACCTTATAAAAGATAAGGAATATCAAAGAACCTCCATGTGGAGATAGTTTCAAATGTGGTAAACCAGCCACCCAGGTAAAGAAATCGCCTTGCTTCATAGGTAAAGAAAATGCTCTCACTTCATGACACACAGAATTCTGCCTAAAATGCGCAAGCCTAAATGCAGGCCAAGTTGACTGCTGAACTCTACCAATACAGGGAAAGAAAGTCCTAAATAGTTCTTGCTTCACTTATATGTCTGTCAGATATACTGAGCCAGAAGGCTAAAGATGATGCTCCAACATTATAGAGAGTTTTGGGTGGCTGTTCAAGCAGCAAAGTATCTCTGTCAATTTTCTATTTTTGGAAGCTGCTAGTATGTGCTTCCTATTTACTCAAGTAACTAATTTTATTCCTTCTCATGTCTCTGATGGGGTTGAAGACCAGATAATCATAGTATTACAATTAGCTTAATTGCTCAGGAATTTAAAAAAAAAAAAAGTGTTTTAGGTCTAGATAGATGCTTTCAGGTAAATAGATAGAAACTATAAAAATAACTTAGGTACACAATAATTGTTTCATTATTATTCTTACTGTTAAAAATGTCCTTTTTATTTAGACGGAAAAAGAGAATTGTTGTAGGTTGGTCTGATGCAAATTACTAGTCCTCAAGATCTGGGTATTCCTAGCCTTGTGTAAATCAACCTGATAAGCTAATTAAATGGCCTATACCTGGGCAGGGCAGAATGTGGTAGGTATGGCTAAGGTTCTCAGGCTTTTGGGTTCAAGAGAGAATCATGGGAGACAGACATGGGAAAGACTACATTAAGTGTGTGAAAAGGCCCAGATGAAGAATACAAGTAAGTACCGTTGGGTTATGGACAAAAGGTAGTCCAGTGGAGGACAATTAGGGTAGACGGCATTGGATGGGGGCTGGGAGATAGACGGTGAAGACACTGAGACAGTGTAAGTGAACATCTGCCCAGCCCAAGGTAAATAAGGCAATTATAAATCTAACAGGTGTCTGCGTCCTGTTACTTGTGATAAGGGGTTAAATAACTCTGCTGTGATAATCTTAAGGCTAATAATAAACATTATACAGCCCAACACTCTTATTTTTTTATTTACTACAACAGATTACTTTTTAAATGACTGATCCTTTCTTTATAACCACAAATTGCTGCCTGCCAATAAGAAAAACTGGCTGAAAAAAATACCTTGCTTGTTTACACTTTGCTAACCTACAAGTTGCTTAGACATGAATGTATGTACGTTCTTGGGAATTTGCTTTTCACATGTAACTCATAAAACATTTAATCGTGTAATGATGTTGGGAACATTTAAACATGTAAGGGAACTAGGAACATGCTGATTTTTTAAATGTATACTCATAGTTTTTCAAGACTGAGTTTCTCTGTACAGCCCTGGCTGTCCTAGAACTTGCTCTGTAGACCAGGCTAACCTTGAGATCCATCTGCCTCTGCTTCTGAATGCCGGAATTAAAGGTGTGTGCCATCACTGCCACGTCATGTTTTATAGTTTTAAAGGTCTTCCAAACAGAGTGAAAGCTAAATATATTTGAATGGGATAGAATCTTGTGCAGGTTTTAAGGCTTGTATTAGATGTAGAAAATCTGATTTTTTAAAATTTTGCTGAAGAACATGTTTGTTTAAAAATATGCACATAATTGATGAAAATAAAGAACATCAAGCCCATAACTGCAGAGAAAATCAAATAGAAGCTTATAGGAGAGGGAGGAGAGAGAAAGCAATGGGTGTGATCACAAGAACACGTGTAAGGCCTTCTGGGTTGCTACGGTTTTTGACCTGGCCGTGTCAATACTGACAATTCACTTCATAAGAGTTTCTTAGGTTTTTGTTTTTTGTTTTTTGTTTTTTTTACCTGGATCCTTTCAGCCAACTGACAAATTCCTTTAGTTCGAGCTTTTTCTACAAAAGCGATTTGCTCCATCATTTCTTCTGTTGTCTCGGGAACTCGGAGAGCATGTTCTTTAATTGATTCGAACTCACTGCAAATACTGACAGAACACTTTGCTTTACTATACTTATGGTAAGTAATTGTAGCATATTTAATAAATATGTGCTATGATTGTTATTAAACAGGAACTCTCTATCCTAAAAACAATTGGCTGATTCATTAACATATCATATAATATTTTAGCTTAGCTTATCGATATCACCATGTATCATATTAATAAAAATCAAGCTAATATTTTCAACTGAAAATATTAGTATACTTCACTTTTTTAGTGATTTCGTAAGCTCATTTTAAGAGTGAGATAAGCAATGTAGCAGACTTTAAATCTGACAGTCCTGATACAATCCTGACTCAGATGCTTCTAGGGTACTGTGTAGTTTTTGTCAAGTTAAAACAAACTCGGGTCATTTGAGAGGAGGAGACCTCAACTAAAGACTTGTCTGTATCAGCCTGGCCAGGGGCATGTTGATTGGCTGATGTAAGAGAGCCCAGCCCCTGTGGGCAACACCACTCCTGGGTAGGTAGTCCTGGGTCACACAATAAACTAATCTGAGCAAGCCACGGGCGCAAACCACGTACTTGGGGAAAAAGAAGCCCTTTTCTCCACAGAGTTGTTTTGGCCATGGTGTTCATCACAGTAATAAAAAGCTTACTAGGACAACTTTCAAGATCCAGTTTCTAGATTTCTAAAATAAACCTATTAACATCCATCCTGCTGGACTGTGTGATACAAGAATGCATGTAAAGGGTATCGCATAGCTCATGCCCTGTGAAATATAACAACGTAGCAAAAAAGAAGATGTTTATATATTTTAAATTCTATATCTTAGCATGTCCTATGTAGAGAAGTATGACTCTGGGTATCCTGTGTCATTATTAACAAAAACTGTTATACAGACTTGCCTTCATACGCCTTAAAATATTTGTATTGTCATGCCACCGCTAGAAATGTCAGAAAAAAATACAGCCATTGTTTTTAAACAAGAGTAATTTTAGTGAAAAGTTCCTCTGGCCCTGTTATTCTGAATACAGTAATTAATTTACTTACGATTCATTTTCTTTTCTATGTTTTGAAGCTATGTCACTTAATAATTTGTTTGCAAAGGCTCTTGCTTTATTTGTCAAGCCTGTCTTCAAGTCTTCACAGTCCAAACGAACCATAGGAAAATGAACCCATTGAGGCAAAAGCATTATTTCTGAAGCAAGACTGAAAAATTTTTCTATAAACTTTAAAGAAGAATGTTTTTTAAAGTTAGAATTTTATAATTAGTGATTTTATAAAACTATATTATAATGAAATTCTTAATCATGTAATATATTATTCTTGCTAAGTGACTCATGTTTCTTTTATTACATTCCTTTTTCCTCTTGATGCCAAGAATAAACCCAGAGCCTAAAGATTCTGGGCGTGTGCTCTACCACTGGACTACACAGCCAGTGCTCAAATATTCTTGTTCTTTTTAGGGTGAAATTTGATCTACTAGTAAATACCAAGTGTGCTGACATCTACAGCACAAAATCTGCATATTTCACAATATTTCCTCAATTAAAAAAACATGCCCACAGTCAACTCTATTTAGTAACAAACCTATCTTATGCAACAATGTTTGTAGCTGCATATATTTGTTTTTACTATTATTGAATACCTCTCTGAAGGTTCTAATTCAATCTTTAGGAAAAAAATATAAGAAACCTTTGTTTTATACTAAAGTAGGCAAGAAAGACAAAAATATTATGTTCTACCGTTACCAAAAATCTAAGATCTTGGAATCTATATCACCTTCTTAATATTTAAAAACTGGAATGATTTTCAAAAATTAAACAAAGTAGTATAAAATAAAAGGTGACAACATACATTGTATTTTGTGCAAATGAAACATGCTTGCAAACTCTGAACAATCTTTGGCTTAATGTCACAATCCATCTTTAATGCTTCTATCAGCTTTCTTCCTTGTTATCCCTAAACCCAAGCCAGACATCCTGTTCAACTTATGCATTCATGAAAGAGTTTTCCTCATTTTTATCTCAAAGTTATCCTATTCTTCTACAGTTTACAGTGTTTAATGAATTGGGTTTAAAGTTTCGTTGTCCAGTGGATTATCTTGAATACCTGCCTTGTTGTTAGCTGGAAACTTAATAGAAAGCAAACAGTTCTGATGCTAATGAACAACAATGAATGCTGATGAATTTAACAACAACGAAAGGGAAAAATACAAAACGAACGATCACTCTAGTATGTTTCCTATAAAAATTTGTCATGATACAAAATTAAACAATGCTAGGTTTGTATAATACAAAAATATCGGGGGGGAATGGAAAGGTCCTGTGTGATACAGACAATCTCCCTGTAGTCTAGTATAAATGCGTTTATAAATATCTTCAGGAAAATAGAAGGAAAGATCATCAAAGAAACCCCTTAACTGTTAGACAGGGACACAGAAAGCACACCAACCCAGAAAACAAGTTAACATTTGGCTATTATAAGACCTTCTCTATCAGCAGTTAATCAATGGATTAAGTTCTATTACCAAAAAACAGAGCAAGTGATGGGCAGGGAGGACTCAGCACTTAAGCAGCCGTCAGGCCAGTGCGAAGACCTGTTTGCTCCCTAGCACTCTTGTAAAAGCTCCTATAACAGTGACCATAGTCCCCACGGCTCCTCCCACAGGGATAGGATAGAACAAATCCTATGAACAGACCACACAACAAAGTGCAGCAAATTCTGAAAACTTGGAATCACTATAAGTCAATAAAGAATACTATGGAAACCACAAATATATGGAAATTAAACAACTTACTTTTAAATAGCAAATGGATCAAGAAATAAAAAAAGGAAGTTGAATTTTTTTTTCTTCTAAGTCAGTGGATCAACGTACTTAAGGTGCATGCACACGTAGACACTATAAAAAGAATCTTTCTTTTTTGTTGTTGTTGTTTGTTTGTTTGTTTGTCCTGGGCCTCTTGCATGGCAGTCTACTATCAAGCCACATTTTTACTTCCTATTTTAAGACAGGGTCTCATTAAGTTGCCCTGGTTGACTTTGAACTCAACCTGTATTCCAGGCAATTCTTTAACTTACTACCTACCTGCAAACATCTTAATTTATCTCGAGGTACTAAAAAATGGCTCAATATATGTAAATTAGTAAATATGACACAGAACATTAGAATGAAGAGCAAAATCCTTGTGGTCATCTCAATGTATGCATGAACAGAATTTGATAAAGCTGGGGGAAATGTGGCATGTCTACCCTCTATTTTCAGCAAGAAAAAATATTAAGTGGACTTTTAAAAATGTTTTCTTTTATAACTTTCCCCTGCCCTTTTTTTCATCAATTGCTTTTGTTTGGGATAAGAAGGGGAAAAAACAAAAATATAGGCAAAAGAAGGATCTAAGAACAGGAAAATTCTCGATTCCTAAATAAAAAGTATTGTCAAATAAATAGCTAAGTGACTAAAGAACTCAATTCAAAAAATGAGAAATTCATCAATGTGGATTAGAAATTCAGGTAAGAGATATATATTCAGAAAAAAGGGAAATGGAAACCTTGGAAATTAAGAACTCACTACAGCAATTTAAGAAATTCGGTGAAAAGAATGACCCCATAAACTGCATTTAACAGACATATGATTTCAGTAGTTTCGTTTACTTTTTACTTCATATTATACTCCATTTTGATTTGCTAACATATAAAAAATTATTTCATTTTGTTAAGAAATTCCTTTAGTTTTTGAGGTTATAATTACATAATTTCCCCCTTTTCTTTCCTCCCTTCAAAACGCTACCATAAACCATTCCTTGTTCTCTTTTAAATTCATGGCCTCTTTTTTCATTAATTATTATAACCTAACTGCCTGAGTTCAGTCTCTGCAGCTCATATGGAAAGAGAAAACTGACTCCTCTGACTTCTACATGCATGTCATGGTACATAAGTATATACTCTCTATATAAATAAATAAATAAGTCCTATCTTAAAATGTTTAAATAAAAATTTATTACATCAATAGATGGCTAAACGGAAAATTAAAATATTTATAAGGTAAATCAATAACTTCACTAAAATGATGCTTTGAATAAGAAATTTTATTTATATTATTTGAAGCATTTATACCTAGAGAAAAAAAAAATCCTAAGTAAGGAAAATTCAAAAATTATTCACTAGAAATAAACAGAATTTTCCTTCTGGGCTAGCATGTCTGTTTACATTGTGATTGTGTAGGTCCTGTTTTTGTAGCTATTTCTAGAAGACACAGTCTCACAGCACGGTATATGGCAGCCTGGCTTTCACACTCTAATGACTGAGAGAGTGTTGTTATAAACAATGATGAAAATTCCAACCATTCTATTTTACAAATAAGGGCTCAGGAGCCAGATGCTGTTAGCTCAGAGATGCAGAGAAAGCACCCAGCTGACCTTCCTTCTCAGCTCAGGTCCACATGAAAAAAAACCAAATGGCTCACTAGCTCAACTGACAGCCCAGGAGCAAAAGGCAAAACAAAACAAAAGATACCGAAGGCCAAAGGCTTGCTAGTTCAAAACCCAAAAAGCAAGGGAACTGAGGAGCTGAAGGCAAAGCTGAAGCCAGAGTTTGAGCTAAAAGCTCTTCTTTTTCATGATGTTGTATAAATACCCCTCAATTCCAGTTTCCTCCTGCTCTTTAATCCCTGTCAGCTGGTTTCATGCTCTGCCTCTTGACCTATAGTTAATTTTTTTAGATCTGATATACAGAGAGCTCTTGGACTAAAGGTATGTGCTAGGGCTGGGTGAACCATACCATAGTCACCTGTTCGAAATAGACAGAAAGTTCTTGGATTAAAGGTGTGTGTCAGGGCTCAACCAAACCAAACAATAAACAGGGTTTTACAGTTCACAATTTTGAGGTTCACAGTGGGATCAAATATCTGCAACAAGAGAGGGAAAACTAGCCTCTCCAGGGTAAGCACCATTGGCTATTCAAGATAAAGTGGTCAGTTAGTCTTGAAACTATATACATACAAACACAAAAAGGAGTCAGTGGTGTGTGTGTGTGTGTGTGTGTCACACGTGTGTTGGAGAAAGGGTGAAGAGGGCTGGAGGAAGGAAAGGGCAGGGGAGAATGATGTAATTATAGCTTAATTAAAACACATTTTAAAAATTAAAAAATTAACAGTTGTCTGTAACGGTCTCAACTGGTCAAAGTACAGAGAACAACTGATCATGAGGTGCCCAGCCTCAGTGTTGCATGCATCACCACACAATTCTTGCACCTAAGGCTCAGGGAACATGGTGAAAGAGAGGTGGGAAAGACTGTAGAGGACCAGGAAATCTGCTGGGAGAGTGTGTCTCCTAGAAATGACAGGGAAGCTACACCCAGGATGTCGCCACAGTAAGGCTGCCGAAAAAAAGACCTGAAAAAAAACATCACCAATAGAGGTGCTTATGTGGAAAGGGAAACTCTCAAGAAGTGTCAGTGGTACCCACAAACAAAGAATTACAGGCAACTACAGACTGCCGAGAAAGGGGGGATTAATTTCCCCAGAGGATGAACCCCCAATGGGTTATCCAATACCAAGTGGTCAACCCTGAAATTTTATACAGGTAAACAACATTAAATGGACTCAGCAGGTTGTTTTTATATTTATTTAGGCATATATATGTTATATACACATATATACTTATAAATGTTACATATATGCCCAGATATATAAATATTATACATTTATTAACAATAACAAAAAGAGGCCATCATTTGAGGGGAAATGAGGGGTACATGGAGAGGGACTGGAGAATGGAGAGGGAAAAAGAAAATTGATATAATTATAATTAAAAGTAAAAGTGAATATGAAAAACCAGAATCACCACTAACCTCTGTGTATTCATCAAAAGTATGGTTTTTTTTCTGGAAAGCTTCTATACTCTTCACTGCTGTCCCATCAAGAAGCCAGTTATACTTTTCAACTGAAAATTAATATTCCAATTAAAATATGAATAACATTTTAATATAGTAAAATGTTTTTGTATTATCATAGAATAGGGTAGCCTATTCAAGTATGATTTAATAGGGTATAAACATATGTATATTACAACATTTAAAGAAATAAGAAAAGCAAAGATTTAACAGCCATTATTCTGTAGGCTGACATTAAAATGTTAATGAAAAACTTTAAAGTAGAGATTTCAGAGGCAAACCACCCAGGCACGGTAGCGTATGCCTGTAATCCCAGTGCTCAAGGAGGCAGAGGCAGATGGATCTCTGTAAGTTTGAGACCAGCATAGTCTACAAAGTGAGTCCAGGACAGCCAGGGCTATAACACAGAGAAACAGGAAAACCCTGTCTCAGAGAGAGAGAGAGAGAGAGAGAGAGAGAGAGAGAGAGAAGCAAATATCTGACCGAATTCTAGCTAAAAAGTAGAATGATTTAAAAAAATACATTTCATGCATACCATATGAATCACAATGTGCTTTTGCACCCTCTAAGTTCCGAGCTACTGCTGTCTTCAGCGTACCAAGAGCCCACTGTAACACATGTTCTGGAAGTTCTGTGTCAACATTGACAGGTGCTGAAGCGACTGACGTCCAGGAAGATACTGTTGGGACATTCGGTCGGCGAAAAAAAAAAAAAAAAAAAAAAAAAAAGAAATGAACGTAATAAATATCTAACTGAACTGATCTATGACATTTTCTTTAAATTTCTGTGATCCAAAAAAAAGGTAACTCAATGAAAAGTAATAACTTAATAGTAAATAGTTTGTAATATAATATAACACCTTAAATTGGAGCTGAGTTTGATGGTGTCTGAATCCCAGCAGTTTGTCTATGGAGGTTAAAGCAGGGGCATACAGAGTACCAAGCCAGTATGGACTACAACGTGACACCATGTTTCAAAATGTAAAAACTCAAAGACAAAACACCTGCCACAAAAAACCCCAAACCATCTTAAGTTTAGTTAGTTTTCTATCATTTAACAAATATTTATTAATTATACCAAGATAATAACACTAAAATGCACTAGAAAGAAGAACTATGAGATAGATATTACTTTGATTTCTGTTTGGTTTTGAGTCAGGGTTTCTCTATGTAGCCCTAGTTGTCCCAGAATTCTTTGTAGAAAAAGCTGGCCACAAACTCACAGTTCTGCCTGCCTCTGCCTCCTAAGTGCTGGGATTAAAAATGTGTGCCATCAAAAAAATAATAATAATAAAATAAAAAAAATGTGTGTCATCATGCCTTAGATTTTTCTAAGACATTCACAACTTAGTAGCAATAAGACACACATGAAAGTATTAGTTCACAACTACAAGAAAAGGTCAAAAGAAGAAAGACATCTCCAACTATCAGATGTTTTCAAAGAAAAAATAACAAACTGACTGGGAGTGGAATAAAGAGCCATGTATTTTATGTCTAATCACAGTACAGTGAGATTCAATTCACACACTGAAATAGAACAGTATAAGGACACATCGTGGTTAAAAATGAAGTAATACCTGCAGAGTTTCAGATATTTGCTCTATCAAACCCAAAACAATGTCTTCCAAATCTTGAAAGGTGGGATAAAATTCGATTTTATCTTCATCAAATGTCAATTCCATCTTAAATATTGGAAGCCTTTCTTGGTATTTCGGATCAAAGAGTTTTACAAATTCTTCTACAGTTCTCCATAAGAGGTCCTTTAGCTACATTGTATTAGAAATTACATTATTCAGAAAGTATAAATTCAACCTTTACCTAAAAATAAATTATTGTGTATAATTACATGAACTCTATAAACTTGATTACTCATGAAGTCAAAACCATTCTTAATAAATGTCTAAACAATAAATAGAAAGCCAGGCAGTGATGGCACACGCCTTTAATCCCAGCACTTTGGAGGCAGATCTCTGTGTGTAGGCCAGCCTGGTCTCCAGAATGAATTCTAGGACAGCCAGGGCTACACAGAGAAACCTTGTCTTGGAAACAAACAAACAAAATCATAAAAATAAACAAATATATACAAACCAAATTTTGTCAGCACTCTAAAAACGGCAGTGCAGGATTTCCACATTTATTAGTAAGTTTGTTCCTGGCACATAAAACATCTCAAGAGACCAAACAATATGGAGAAGGCTTACACCTGAAGGCAAGAGTGGCAATGACCTGATACTAAACATATCTCCTACAGTCACAAGAGTCAATTGTTAAAGAATAAAAACCTTGAGGAGTTACTAAACTTTTAGAAACTTAAATTCCACATGTTGGAGATATTTATATTACAGAAATCAGCAAACAGGAGGACTCGGGGTACGGTTTCTTCTGGGGAGCCAGATTTCCAGCATGCTACTAGGTGAAGGCAAGAGTAGAACATGGCAACTTAGAAATGTGCAGAATGTTCCTAAGTCTGAAAGCACATCCTTACTTGATATCAACTGTTGGATATTTAGGACAGAAGACATGCGTAGATCTGAACAATGTCTTCAAAATGTGTTCCATCTTTTCTTACCAAATAATCATGTTCCTTAGGAGATAAACGTAGGAGGAAAGGAAACTGAATCCTGGTTACTGTTAGATATATCTACCAATTATGTATTGTGCCCTCCTAAAAAAAACAAGATAGAACCCATGGACTTTTGGAGATCTTCACTAGAGAGGAATGCTTTTCCTTAAAAAGTAATTTTCTAGAGTTGTATGTCTAAAATAGTAAGCATTTAAGGGAGACACACACACACACACAAAAAAAAAACAATAACAAAAGATTAATATTCTCTTTATGTTTATCATCTCAAGATGATCAAAAAATGTTTTGAAATAAACCTTTCATGGGAATTCCCCTTTCGTGGGAATTCAATGAAAAAAGCTGTCTTAAAATTTACTTAAAAATATATTTACTAGGCTAGTCGTTTTGTTAACATACTACAGTAAAACTAGAGACATCTGGCTTGTAGGCTTTCAGCATGAGTCAGGTGATACGTATTGATACAACCTTCCATACTTCCCTCTTGCTTTATTTTTATTTCATTGTGTATGTATTTAGTGGTACTAGAAACAGAATCCTCATGCATGACAGATGAACACTTATCACTGAGCTATATTACCGGTTTCCATCTCACTTTAGGTTTCTTCAGAAAATACATATTTTTATAAATTTATTTAAATAAAATTATAATGTTTTACTTTTTACATTTATGAGTGTAATGTGTATATGAATACAAGCATGTTCATAACGTGCACATGCATGTGATATGGTACTTGTGTGAAGGTCAGAGGACAACTTTTGGGGAGAGTCTGTTCTTGTCTCCACCTTGCGAAGGCAGGGCCTCTCTTGTTTCTGTTGCTGCACGGACTGCGTCAACCCCTGAGAAGCTCACCCCTGCTCCTCTTGCTGCAGGGTTACAGATGCGCGCCATTGCGTTCACTTTCTACGGTCCTAGAAGCAGACCCTGGGTGGTTGTGTGCTCAGCTCCTTTATCTTCTGAGCCATTTCCCTGGCCTTCCTTAATTTATTTTTTAAAAAGTTGCTTAGCACTGTGACGACATGGGTTTTATTCATAGTACTGA
The DNA here is from genome assembly GCA_010120015.1 of Rhombomys opimus. NCBI lineage: Eukaryota > Metazoa > Chordata > Mammalia > Rodentia > Muridae > Rhombomys > Rhombomys opimus. Next base: position 290,947 of record REGO01000125.1, read on the forward strand.
ATTTCGAGTGTTATTGTTCGAGATGCACATGTAACATGTATACCTGATTGGACATAAGTATGGAAACGCAGTTATAAAAGGAATCCAACTTTTCAGGCTTAATGCCTTCCAGTGCCTCCTTTTTAGTAAATAGATTTATAACTTTTGGATACCAAGTATTCATTATCTTCTTTTCAGCATTTTTAGCTTGAATCGATAGATCATTTCTCAGTGCTTCACAATCAATTGGGCCTTTTGCTCTATTGACAAACAAAAGAAAATAATTCAAACAAATGACAGATTGGTCTTGAAATAACGATTGTTGAAATACCCAGATAAAATAAAATTTTAAAGTTCTAAAATATAAATGTTTTAGAGATTTATAAATCAGGTTTAAAATATATATAATAAAATGTCAAATAAGAAGTCATTCAATTTTTAAAATTTTTGATTAATACGTATAAAATTTTACCTAATTCCTGTTAATTCCAGCAAAATCATGTCAGCAAATGTTGTATAACCAAGCTCCAGTAATACTTTCATAGTTGGGTGAACAATGTGCAAATTAGATAATATTTGACTTCTTGCCTGCACAAAGCTAGAATGCCAAGGATTGGAATAATCTAGTCCTCTGGAAAAGCAAAATACCACATTAAACATGATTGAAACAATATACCCCAAGTTTTGAAAAACTAATGTTAAAATGAAAAAAACCCTGGGGATTTGTAGTAAGAAATTGTGGTCAGGAACGGAAGTCTTTTGAGTATGCACACTCAAATCTGAAATGACAAATTATCTTCAGAGGAGAGAGATAATTTGTAGCTGAAACAGACTTGTGGTACTAGCCTGACTGTCCTGTTAACTTCTACTTTGCTCTGGCTCAACTATCCAAAATATAGAAGTAAGAACAGTGTTAGGTTTATGGAAAAATATTTCTGGCAGATGTCAAAGATTACTCATGACTAAGTTGAGATTTGGGGTTTTTTTTTGTTTGTTATTATTAGATCAAGTTTCAGGTGGCATAGGACAACCTCAGACTCACTGTGTAGCTAATGCTGGCTTTGAACTTCTGATTCTCTTGCCTCCGAGCCTGAGTTGTAGGATTACAGGTGTAAGAAACCTTACAACATCCATCAGGTTCCACTGACGTATTGTTCATATAGGTCCTTCTACTAACGTAAGTAGAACTAGATGATTAATATGGAGAGTATCTTTGGAGATTTGTTTTTTGGGAGGGATGGGTTTGTGTGTTTGTTTGGTTGTTTGTTTGGTTGGCTGGTTTTGGGTTTTTGGGTTTTTGATGTTTTTGAGATAGGGTTTCTCTGTGTTGACCTAGCTGTCCTAGACTCGCTTTGTAGACAAGGCTGGCCTCAAACTCACAAAGATCTACCTGCCTCTGCCTCCCTGAGTGCCTGGATTCCAGACATGCACCACAACACCCAGCTGGAGACTGTTTTAAAGAAAATATCTTTGAGATTCATGATCGTAGACTTGAATATAAGATCAGTTCATTTTAAAATTGTATACAAAGCTAAATTATATACTGTTTTAAAAAACAGTTTACTCACTCAGGAGATTCGGGCAAAGGGCCCCCTTCATCTTCAAGCCAGTTAACTGAAGGCTTCACAAGAACGCTCTGTACTAAAATACACATATGTGTTAATATTTCCTGAAAATCCTTGCAAGATTTGTTCTCTAGCTAAATCAGATTTTTAAATACAAGAAAAAAAAAAAACTCCCTTTCTTCCATGTAATCAAGCTCTTAGAATTTTGGTCTTCCTTTGGAAGTAAATTCAGATGTTGGTGAAAGGTTAGAAAATTTCAGCTAGCTAGGAGGAATAAGTTGATGAGAAATATTGTACAATATTGTGAAGATAGTAAAAATAACACATTGTTTACAGAGACTTAAACTACTTTTAAGCATTATCAGCACATGCACAAAGTGAAAAAAGTTAACTGGTTCACCTCAGACATTATACAATGCATATATATTTTGAAGCATATTGTATATGATAAATATATATGCATACACACACAAACACACACACACACATATATATATATAATTTTGTCACTTAAAGAAGAAAAAAACAGAGCCTGGCATGGTGGCTCATATCTGTGAACCCAGCACTCAAGAGACTGAAGCAAGTCAACTGTCATGAGCTTGAGGCCAGTGTACGATACATAGTAAGTTTCTAAGCTAGACTAGGCTGTGAAGTGATACTGTCTCAAAAGCAAAACCAACAATATTCAAATAAGAACTACAAAGATTAAAATATATTAATATTTTCTGACAATTATAAAAATAGGATAGCTAAAACCATAGTGATAAAATTAGAAATCAAATAAAAAATATTAGTTAATAAATACAAAAGACACCCTTAAATTACAAAGTCTTTGAATTATAGGCTCCAAAAAAAAAAAAAATCAAACAAAAAAACAACAAAGAAAACCAACAAAAAAAAATCATATTGGAAAAAGCATGCATTTTAAATACATAATGTTCAATATTCATTTTACATCTACTGTTCTGTCTTGTTTGTTTCTTTGCTTTTCTAGACAGGATTTCTCTTTGTGGCTGTGGCTGTCCTGGAACTCAGAGCTCTGCCTGCCTCTGCCTCCCCAGGGCTGGGGATTAAAGGCGTGTGCCACCACCAGTGTCAGGTTCGTCTTGCTTTTTGAGTGAGACAAGATCTCATGTAGCCCATTTTGGTCTCGAATTCACCACGCAACTGAGAGTGACCTTGAACTCTTACCCCTCCCGCTTCCACCCCTCAAGCGCTGGTATCACAGAAGAGTGCCAAACACCCAGCTTCTTTCCACTTTTGATTCACTCATAGGGCAGAGGTAAAGAATTTTGGTGTGCGTCAAATGTTACTTACCTAAATATCTTTTCATGCTTTTTTCAAAGTCATTTGACACCTCATTTACGAGACTTCCAAGCAGTTCTCCTCTCTTTTCCCCTTCCTTTAAATGCTCAGGTATCAGCATTAACATGTTGTCCAGCCACTCTGGCTGAATAGGTACTATAGGGCTGCTCTCCACGCACTGCTTCATGTAAATGTAGTTTAACTTGGGAGCGTTACAAGAGGAAGCCAAGTGGTCAGAATGATACAGCACTTCAGCCTAGCACCTAAATTCTATTTCCTAAGACAATATTTTTTCAGAATAAAAAAAAATTCACACACATCACTATAAAGAAATAAATGTGATGTTTTTAATTAAGTAAAATAAGCAAAAATCTTGACTAGTAAAAAGAGGTTCTTCCATAGTATTTTCAGTTCATAAGAAGGTTATAATTTCAGTCCTCTATTCCCCAAGAATCTTAATGATTTTTTTAGAATTAATTTTTGGAAAATTTACAGCCCTATCTGCAAACATGCTTCATCATTTCCTTTTATATGGAAGCAGCTCCAAACATTTCTGGGTCCTTTACTATTAATAAGTTTTGCATGTTGTCACGTTGTAACCACTCATTCCACAGCTCCGTGTTCTTACTCATGAAGTGTTTCTTAAAAGCATCTCTGCCGCCCGGCCTACAGCTGGCACAGTGACTCTCAACAAGTATTTGTTAAGTGAAAATAAACATTTTATCAATATTAGGATAATTAATTATTATACTAATTTTGTAAGAGATACATTTCTTATATAACTGCCATGTTGATTATTCTTCAATAGTTTGGAATAAGAGCTAAAATATTTATACAGATAACCCTCTAATAGTAGATGGCAAACACAAATTCAACTTTTTTTAAAGAATTTTTTTTGTATTATTTATTTTCTATTTATGCCGTATTCTGCGTGTATGCCTGCCTGCATACCAGAAGAGGGCACCAGATCTCATTATAGATGGTTATGAGCCACTGTGTGGGAATTGAACTCAGGACCTTTGAAGAACAACCAGTGCTCTTAACCTCTGAGCCATTTCTCCAAATACAACTCTTGAAAACCTCATTTGTTGTCCACAATATGCTTGCTCCTTTGGTTAGAGAAATATAAATCTGTTTAGACTTCTTTCCTAAGAGGAGATGTGGTAGGTAGTCTTAGAAAAATATGTTGTAGTAATTATTTTGAACATTTTCAAGACAAGAAAATCCAACTCACTCCTTTTTTTTTTATATCACTGGTCATCTGTCAAAAAAACAACAAACAAGAAAGAAGTTTAAAACATTTTAATCAAATAAAATCTTAAATATACCCGTTGTTTTAAAATGAGTTCTAAACATGGCAGTGGTGGTGCACGCCTTTGATCCCAGCACTCCGGAGGTGGCAGCAGGCGGATCTCTGAGTTCGAGGTTACTTTGGTTTATGGAGTGAGTTCCAGGACGGCCAGGGCTACACAGAAAAACTCTGTTTCTAAAAACCAGAAACCGGAAAAAAGGGGGTTCTATTGAGATTCACATAAGAAATAAAATTATACACGGTGTTAAAAAGAGAACTCATGTCAAATGCAGTGGCACACGCTGTTATCCCAGCACTCCACGGGGCAGAGGCAGGTGAATCTCTGTGACCTCGAGGCCAGCCAGTCTACAAATCGAGTCCAAGACAGCCAAGGCTACACAAAGAGACCCTGTCTCAAACAAAAAACAAAAAAGAACTCACAGTCGGAGGGAAGTCAGGCTCTGGCAATGAAGGCATTCTTTTGTCCAGGACTTTGTCTAGATTTTTTTTAGCTCCGGCAATTCTGAAATTTATGGTTAGAAAAAAAATGTATGATACAATGAACATTAATTACTAATATAACATTTTAGATGTCTATACTAATACTAAACAAAGAAATTTTCAAGGGACTTTTATCTGACTACCTTTTCTTTTCTTTTTAAAGGAGAGGACACTGAGAGACAATCTCACCTAGGCTGACCTCGAATTTACTATGTCGATGAGGCTGGTCTTCAATTCAGAGCAATTCTACTGTCCCAGCCTTCCAGAGTGTTGAAATGACAGGCATGAGTCATCATGTCTGCCTCTGACTGAACTTTTTATGAGAATCAAATCCTAGTGGCTATTACCAATGATATCTTAAATTTTAAATCATTCAAGAATATCATAAGGGAGTAATACTAACAATGAAATCATTCGCAGTTATCACTTATCAATAGCTTAAAATGAATTCTGATATAGAGTAAGCCACCCTCTGTTCAAATGCCAACATATCAGAGAAAGCTTTCCTTCTTCTCCGCATTTAAAAACACCTCTTGAAGACTTCACAAAGCCTCACTCTTTCTTTCATCTGACAAGCCATTGAGACTGAGAAGACAAGGAAAACCAACTGGGGACATGTGAGCCCTCAAATGAGCACCAGCAATGCTTAGGAGGCCATCACAGTGCTGGTGGCATGACAGCAGTTGAGGCCAATCAATGTAACACATTTAACTCCAGTCTTTTTGTTTTGTTTTGTTTCTACAAAGAAATACATGGACATTCTACTCTTATTAATCTAGAGCTATGGTTGGGAAACTTTGAGGTAGTTTGTTTTCTCAAGCAGCAAATGAAAGTGGTACAGATCTGTAAGACCCTATCTTGAAAACAAAACAAAACAAAAACTGTCTTGTCATCCATACAGTTCTGCAAGTAGTACCACTTTCATTTGCTGCTTATTAAAATATCTGATAGTTTTCTGTCATGTTCCTGTTTAGAACATTTAGCCTTTCTTTCTTCCTCCCTTCCTTCCTTCCTTTCTTCTTTCTTTCTTTCTTTCTTCCTTTCTTTCTTTCTTTCTTTCTTTCTTCCTTCCTTCCTTCCTTCCTTCCTTCCTTCCTTCTTTCCTTCCTCCCTCCCTTCCTTCTTTCTTTCCTTCCTTTCTTCCTTCTTTCCTTCCTCCCTCCCTCCT
>REGO01000125.1:306369-318067 GCA_010120015.1 Rhombomys opimus
TTTTGGTTAATTTTGTATCCAGCCACTTTGTTGAAGGTGTTTATCAGCTGATGGAGTTCTCTGGTAGAATTTTTGGGGTCACTCATGTGTACTAGCATATCATCTGCGAATAGTGATACTTTGACTTCTTCCTTTTCAATTTGTATTCCCTCGATATCCTTTAGTTGTCTTATTGTTCTAACTAGGACTCCAAGTACTATGTTGAAGAGATATGGAGAGAGTGGGCATCCTTGCCTTGTCCCTGATTTCATCAGGATTGATTTAAGTTTCTCTCCATTTTGTTTGATGTTGGCTATAGGCTTGCTGTATATTGCCTTTACTATGTTTAGGTATATGCCTTGTATCCCTGATCTCTCCAAAACTTTAAACATGAATGGGTGTTGGATTTTGTCAAATGCTTTTTTGGCACCTAATGAGACAATCATGTGGGTTTTCTTTCCTTCTGTTTGTTTATGTGGCGGATTACATTGATAGGTTTTCTGTATATTGAACTACCCTGCATGCCTGGGATGAAGCCTACTTGGCCATGGTGGATGATATCTATTATGTGTTATTGGATTGGGTTTGTACTTTATTGAGTATATTTGAATCAATGGTCATAAGAGAGATAGGTCTGAAGTTCTCTTTTTTGTAGGGTCTTTGCGTGGTTTAGATAGCAAGTTGACTGTGGCTTCACAGAATGAGTTTGGTAATGTTCTTTCTGTTTCTATATTGTGGAACAGTTTGAAGAGTATTGACATTAGCTCTTCTTTGAAGATCTTGTAGAATTCTGTAGCTTTTTGATACATGTGCTTCAATCCAAATAATCACAAAGGTTAAGTACCTAGTAAGGGCCCAGAGAGGAAGAGGGAGTCTTCCAAGGAATGGGAAATAGAGTTCAGTGTTACAAAGAGGTAAAGAGGAAACTAGAATAGAAAGATTAATTTGGAGGGAGTGTTGAAGGAGGGTCTTGTGCAGTGTTTTCAGATGCTGATTTCAGTGCCCTGAGATCTGGTGACCCCCCCTGGCCCATGCAATGTTATAATGTTAAACCATCTCCTGTATCCATGTGATATAACAAATGCTCCTCAATTATCCTGATTAGTTAATAAAATTGCCAACAGCCTGGGCTGGGCAGAAGAGAGGTAGACAGAGCTAAGATTTGTAGGCTTGGGGTCTGAAAAGGACAAGGAGAAGGACAGAGATGAAGAGGAGGCAGGAGGTCATCATGGAGTAACCAGGAGCACATGGCCAAAAGCAGCTTGCTCTGAGGATTGGCCTGGTGGAGCAGAAGTACCACAAGTAGAACATGTGTAAGTATGTGAGATTTTGGATGGGAAGCAGACAAGATAGCTTAAAGGGTTGATATCTGTCCAGGTTTAGTGCCTTAAGATTTATTATAAATTTAAGTTTCTATGTCTTTTAATTGGACAATAGCAGTTTAGGAATAATTGCTGACATCATAATATCCTTCATTATATATATATTACATTCCTACAACAGAAGGGGGTCTTTCCATCTCTTTGTTAAATTATGTTTTTATTTTATGTATTGATTTTCTTATTTCATCCAGCTATTCGTGTTCTCTCAGAATTCATTTCATGAATGGGTATCCTCTTTAGTTTCTGTGAACAATTGGAAGCCATTACTCAAGGATTAGCAATTTGTGGAGCAGTCATGCTGTCTCGGTTTTTTCATATTTCTTGTGTTTTTGTCATGGGAGTTGCATATCTGGGGTTAATTTTTACATTTTCTTATTGTGTGTGTGTGTGTGTGCGCGCACATAATAGCATGTGTGTGGAAGTCAGAGGACAACTTGTAGGAGATGCTTCTTTCTTTCATACAAGTGGGTCCCGGGTATCCAAATGAGGTCTTCAATCATGAAAACATGGCCATACGTGTGATATATTTGAATTAAGTATCTAGGAAGTGAAAGCTTTACTTAACTGAGACAATAGATGCTGGTTTTCTGGGTTTGAAAAAAAAAATCAGCTATGATTATCAAGAGACCAGCAGCATTGAGGTGATGTCTTCTAGGATTTTCCTTAGACTGAGTACACAAAAGCTGTGGGAAAGGGAGCCAAGGCTATATCTAGAGCTAAACTTGTTAATACATAAATGTCTCCTATTGGTACTGGTTTTGGCAGCGTGGAAGCTACAGGATTGGAGGGTTCATGGAAGAAATCTGAGCATTGGTACCATTGGTAGCATTGGTGACAGGGTTGGAGTTCCTGAAGAGAAGCCAGGAGGCTATTGGTGAATGTACAGTCTCTGTACCTGCAGTGGAGACCCTGACATATTAGAAATGCCAAGACTATGGAGTGAACAGCAAGAACAGTACCATGTGTGAGTGGAACAGCTGTTATCTGCTATGGCCTCTGCTTCACTTCCTAGTTCTAGGTTCCTTTCTTGAGTTCCTATGGCTTCCCTTTATGATAGACAATACAACCAATAAGCCAAATAACCCCTTTCTCCTCAAGTTGATTTGCTTAGTGTTTTTGTTTGGTTGGTTTGGGTTTTTTGTTTGTTTGTTTGTTTGTTTGTTTGTTTTGCCTAAAACAAAAACTTTCTGTCACAGTCTTTTTGGAGGTTGGTCTGGTGCTCTATTCAAATGCCAAATTCTGGGGCCCCAAGATCTGGAAGTTCAGATGAGGGCATTGTCAAGTACATTGATCAATGTTGTGTAAACTTTGCCAATTATCTCTGATTGGCTATTAAAAAAGTTGGGCAGCCTATAGCTTGGCAAGAGAGGAATGATGGGACTTTTGTTTGTTTGTTTGTTTTGCCTAAAACAAAAACTTTCTGTCACAGTCTTTTTGGAGGTTGGTCTGGTGCTCTATTCAAATGCCAAATTCTGGGGCCCCAAGATCTGGAAGTTCAGATGAGGGCATTGTCAAGTACATTGATCAATGTTGTGTAAACTTTGCCAATTATCTCTGATTGGCTATTAAAAAAGTTGGGCAGCCTATAGCTTGGCAAGAGAGGAATGATGGGACTTCTGTTCCTGGTCTTGATGTCTCAGGTAGGGATCATGATGGGGGAGAGAAAAAGGAAAAAGAGGAGAGAAAGAGGGAAGAAGAAGAAGAGGTGGAGAAAGGATGTGGTGATTAAGAATTGAACTGATGGACAAGAAACAGCCCAGGCAGGACCAATATACCAAGTAAATCAGGGCACATAGCTGAGAAATAGCAAGACTAGCATAGAGTATTAGAATAAATAAATAAATGTGGGGAGCAAAGAAAGCCCTGAGTATGTGAAGTCCTGAGGGAATGTGTGTTGTTCATAAGTTCTTATCGGAAGAAGGGCACACCCCAAACTGAGCCAATTCCTCCAGGACAAACTCTGAACTTTCTTTCCTGCTTTATAAAGTCCTCTGTTTTGCTTTGTTACTGAAACTAGATTTATTCATTACCACCTATTTCTTCTGATAACTGTTACCTAACTTTACCCAGGTAGTTTATTTACTGGAGAGTGGTTGGTGGTGATTAATATTTAATATTGGTGTATCTTTCAGTTAAACAGTGGTTATTCCTAAATCAGCTGTATATCCAAATCACCACACAGAGACTAGGATTTACTTAACTAACCTAGAGCACAATTCTGGGCAATAGTTACTCCATCCTACACCTCCATTCAAATTTCCCATATTATACTTGCTTTTAGTCACATCTTAGGTCCAGCTCATCTCTCCTCATGGTTTCAAGTCCTCTCCTCCTGAACTCTCCTCTCCAACTCCTCCCACTCACTTCCTTTTCCTTCCCTCCAGACCAGGATGTCCCACCCTATTCTCCCCATTGCTCAGCATTGTCTGGTTGTTTGATTGAAAATACAGAGAACAAATGGTTGCATGTTTACACAAACTTGAGACAGGTGATGCTTAAAATAAACACCACAGTGCAATGTCGGGATTAGAAAACAGATAGTGGGGATAGAAAAATCAGTATTTGAATGAACAAGGGTAAATTGTATACATTCCACAATAACATTATATCAACAGACAGTCTGCCAAATCATGTCTGCTAAACATCTGCTATCTTCCAACCAATCTTTCAGCACTAACATTGTGATAGTTCCTATGCTTTGAAAGAAACTGTTTGACTTTATTCATTTGAAGCTGAAAAAGTTCCCTAAAAGCTCTTGTTTTTATTTATATTTTTAGACTTTTTCCTTTTATTGAAAATAACTTTTTTCCCCCTCAGATAATATATCCTGATTACAGTTTCTCCTCCCTCTGCTCCTCTTAGTTCCTCTCCAGGTTGCCTCTCATCCTGTTCCACCTCATTCCTGTCTCTCACTAGAAAACAAACAGGCTAATAAGACACAAACTAATGCATAAAAATAGGACAAAACAAACAAATAGAAGAAAAAGGGCCCAAGAGAAGGCACAAGAATTAGAGACCTAGAGGCAAGTGGATTGCTTTGAGTGCAAGGTGGTCCTGGTCTACAATCAAGTCCAGGGCAGTCAAGGCTACAGATGACCCTTGTCTCAAAACAAAACCAAAAACACCACTAAAGTCGAAGCCATAATATACGCATGAAGGGCCTGTAGGGTAAAAGAGAAATATATAGTTAATTAAATATATATTTAGAAATAATATAGACAGACAGACAGACAGATAGATACATGAAAAATTTAAAGCCCTGATATAACATTAAGAGGCACAGAACCACCAGTATTGCCACAGAATTTGTGTTTTGTTGGCCATCTACTTCTGGGCATGCAGTCTACCATTAAGAGTAGTTTGTTTTCCCAGTGAGACAGACTCCGTGGGAAAACTAAATTTTTATTTGCAAGTTGTCAACAATCAGAGATGGCGTCTGGGTTAGGAATGGGGCATGTGTCCACTTCTCCTTTCACCTCTAGGGTCCCATTTGGACAGAGCCATGCAGGCCCTGTGCATGCTGCCTCAGTCTCTGTGAGGTCATATGTACACTACCTTATTGTATCTAGAAGGCCATGGTTCTTTTGTGTTCTCCATCCCCTCTGGCTCTTAGACTCTTTCCACCTCCTCTTCTGCAGGGTTCCCTAAGTCCTGAGAGGAGGCATTTGATGGAGACCTCTAATTTAGGGTTGAATCTTCTAAGGTCTCTCATTCTCCACATAATGTCTGGCTGTGGGTCTCTCTATTCATTCCCAGCTGCTGCAGAGAGAAGTAAAAACTCTAGCTCTGAGCCCAAGAATATAATTTGAAAAGTCAGATAAGCTTATTTTTCAAGGCCTTAATTATTTAAAATGGATTTATGATATGACATCAAAGTGTGATCCTCTAGCTGAGGACAGTGGTATACCTGTAATTCCAGCACTTAATTAGCGGAGACTGGAAGACTGCAAGTGAGAGCTCGTATCAAAAAAAAAAAAAAAAAAAAAAAAAAAAAAAAAAAAAAAAAAAAAAAAAAAAAAAAAAAAAAAACACCAAAAAAAATTATTCTCTAATATGTCTACCAAAAGTTTCTTCTTTAATATTTTGTGTGTATAGGTGTTTTGCCTGCATGTATGTCTGTGTGTGCCTTTGGAGGCTAAAAGATAGTGTTGGATACCATGGAACTGGAGTTATAGGCAGTTGTAAGCCATCATGTGTCTATTAAGAACTCATTCTCCAGAAGAGCAAGCTAGTGTTCTTGACCATTGGACCATCAAGTTTCTTCTTAACAGAAGAAATATTGAAGATGCTAAAAGATTTTATAAGACAAATTTGGAGCACAGGATAAGAAAATATTCTTATAAATTTTGTATGGTTCAAACTTGCATAAATGTTTTCAATTTTTGTGTGTGCATGTTGTTTATGTTGGGAGCATGCACATTACATAGCTTATGTGAGATCAGAGGACAATTTGATTGTGGAATTTGCTTTCTTCTTTCACCTTTATGTGGATTCTAGAGATCAAACTCAAGTTATAGGGATTGTATGGCAAGTGTTAAGCCATTTCACTGGCTGATTAATTCAGATAGATTTTATATAAGCTCTTCAGTTTTCTTCAAAGGTTTGATTGTTATTCAATAACATTATAATGAATAGCATATATAATGTGTCACAAATATTTTAAAAGCACAAAACCTAAAAGAAAAAAATTAGTTATCATAAAAGTGCACATCTGTAGTGGCAGCATTGAGGAATCTGAAGTGGAAAGTTGTGAGTTCAAAGCCAGCCAGATATACATAGTACAATCCTATCTCAAAAAGAAAAGGGAGGCAGGAGAGGTGGCACATGCCTGTAATCCCAGTACTTGGGGAGGCAGAGGCAGGCAGATCTCTGTAAGTTCAAGGCTATCCTGGTCTACAAAGCAAGGATAACACAGAGAAAAACAGAGAAAGAGAGAGAGGTGGGGGGGGGGGGTTGGCCGAAGGAAGGGAGAAAAGGGAGGGAGAAAAGGGAGGGTTTGGGGAAGGAAAGAAAAAAAAAATAGGTAAGTTGACTTTCCATTTTTTTGTGGGAGCTGCTGGTCTGCCAGGCTGCTTTGTTATTTTGATCTCAGCAGAAAGACATGTTTTCACCCTGGCCTTCACTGGAGTCAGTGACAAGCTGCCAAGTCTATCTCCTTTTGTTTGAGACAGCAGGTGGGATGTCTTGTCAAGTTTACACCTTTTGTTTGTGTGAGGATCACACAGACAGGTGGTCGAGGCGAAGAAGTTTTGACTTCCCTGTGAATTCATTCATTGTACTGAAGTGCTTTTGCTCTGACTTAATAAGGGATTATGGAATAAACAGGCGACTCGTTTCTACTATAGCCCTCTCAGAAAGATCCCATGTGTTGTGTGATTGGTTTATTAATTTTTCTTTAAAACCTCATTCTGTTCAACTCTGCCAATGGGCTCCAGCAGTTTGGCGCCCATAGAAGGACTTGAGATACAGGGAAGCAGTGAAGGACACCAAAGGTGTTGGTGAGCTCTGATCATAAAGTTAAAAAGGGAACAATGAGTAAAATTCAAGAGTAAAAATGGGACAATACAGTAGCCTCATTTTTTTTCTTTGGTATGAAATTTAATTAGAGATAGTCTGTGTATGTGGCATAGAACTGAAAAACTTTCAGGCTTCGAGAGAAAGAGGTTAGAAAGATGGGAGGCTTTGAGACAAAATGAGATTAGACCATCAGCTCCTCCAAAAGAGCTACATGTCCCTCCTAATGATAATAATTTCTTGTCAGAAGACTTTGAGGATGACTTAGATCCTGATGAGGTTGCAGAGTTGGAGGAAGAAACAGTTCAGTATTATTCTGAGAGATACCCTCCGATTCAGGCTATGAGTGTTAAAAAACTTAACCCTTGGCAAAAAGAAATTAAGAAGTTGTTGGGATGGGGCTTGGAGGAAATAAACAGAAAAACTGGAGAATTAACTACTATGGAAAATGAGGCTCAATCCCCCACTCCAACTCCCTCATTGATTGCAGGCTTGGACCCTCCTCCTGGAATGGCTTACAGTTGCAATAGCTCAAAAGATAAGGGGACTTTTCCTTTGTCCACTGTATGGGCAACTGTATCCCCTTTACAAGCTTCTTTACAACAAGCGAGGCAGAATAGAGAAGAAATAACTGAGTATTACGGTTTTCCAGTTCTAGAGCAGCCTGATGGACAGGGTAATATGGTGAGACTCTATGCACATACACCTTTTAAACAATTAAAAGAATTGAAAGCTGCATGCTCTTAATATGGTCCTAAAGCACCTTTTGCTCAAACTGTGTTGGAGTCTTTGTCTAATGAGGTCCTCTGCCCAGGGACCTGGAAGCAATTAGCAAGAGAATGTTTAGCAGGAGAAAATCATTTGTTAATGGAAGTTATAATTTACTGAGCCATGTCAAACTACAGCTAAAAAAAAAAAAAAAAAAAAAAGACAGCAAGCTTCTTGGTTTTTCCAGTAAGAGAGCTAATGGTTAATTTTGTTATAAAGCTTCTCTGGCCATAAAAAATTGGATTCAACAAATAGCAAGGTGTTTTGTCTGTCTGTCTTGAATGTATTAAGTGTACCATGTTCAATATGTCCTGGCTATAGATTATAAGTCATTGGGTATGTTTAAAATCTGTAACATAAAATTAACTTACTTAAAACTTGGGGTTAGAACCATTCCAAACAACGAATGGATGTCACTCATATCCCAGAATTTAAAAAATGAAAATATCTTCACGTAACAATTGATACTTTTTCAGGATTCATCATGGCAACTCCCTTAGCAGGAAAAGCCACCAAACATGTTACAAGTCATTGCTTAAAATGTTTTACACTTGGTATTCCTTCCATTATAAAGACTGATAATGGTACTACATACATTAGTCAAGCTTTTCAGTGTTTTTGTGTGCAAATGAATAGAAGTCATAAAACAGGTATTCCTTATACCAAGGTCAAGAAATTGTGGAGCATGCCCTTGGATCACTTAAGAACCGATTGCGAAAAATAAAAAAAGGGGGAGTTATATCTTCAAATCTTCAATCATGCTCTCTTTAAATTTTTTGAATGATATACAAGGCCATTCTACAGCTGATAGATTGTGGCACCCTAATATCAAAGATAATTATGCCCAAGTAAAATGGAAAGAGCCGATCACTGGAATATGGCAGGGTCCTGACCCTGTATTAATATGGGAAAGAGGGCATGTTTGTGTTTTTACACAGGACACAGAAGGAGCCAGATGGATTTCAGAAAGGCTGATGCGATTTGCAGATATTCCCCAGAAGGAGGATGTTCCTGCTGCAGACCATGGCAAATTCTGTCGTGATGGTGAACAGACAACTATATTGGGCTTCTGCTCCTGGCAGAAGATGCATGCAGAGAAACCTCTTACACAATGTGACTGAAATTGATCGGTCGGTCTGATAATCAGGACAATTCTCAACAAAATCGGGAAGAATGGGAAAGAGGACTGGCTATGGGACTTTGGTCTGATTCTGGTTTTCAGCAGATCTGTATTTGGAAGCTTGCCACAGAAATTCTTGAGGCTCTGTAACTGTCTATGTAAATTCTCCTTATGCTTTGTTTGGAAATGTTAGCTTTTTAATACAAGATTCAAGCTTTAATGTTTCTTGCCATCAACGTAAACTAACAAACTGTATTCCTAAGCTTCCAAATAGACAATAGGTTCTGATTGTTCGACAGCCTTTTATTATGGTTCCTATGAATACTTCTCAGGCTTGGTACTTGGAGAAGGGGACATCTTTTAAGTCACTTTTATGGAATGTTATTGGATTTGGCTTATTACTCTTATTAGGAGCATGTCTCCTACCAGTGACAATTAAAACCTTCATCAAGGCCTTTTAGAATGCTAAAGCTGATCTGCATAAGATTAAACCCCAAAATCTACCTTAGTGGAGGTTGGCAGTCAAAGACTCTCTGAATACTCTTCAGAGAGAGTAAGATCTCTCTCTGAAGAATATTCACCCTAAGTCAGGGCGTGAATGACAGAATTCATGTATCAATGATGGGTAGGAATATATCTTTCAAGAGAGACAGCCTAAGATAGGCACAATCTTCTGCTCCCTAGCTCTTAAGTTATGGTCAATTTCTAAAATATAAAAAAGCGATACTTGGGGGGAGCCGCTGGTCTGCCAGACATGTTTTCACCCTGGCCTTCACTGGAGTCAGTGACAAGCTGCAAGTCTATCTCCTTTTGTTTGAGACAGCAGGTGAGATGTCATATCAAGTTCACACCTTTTGTTTGAGGATCACACAGACAGGTGGTTGAGGTAAAGAAGTTTTGACTTCCCTGTGAATTCGTTCATTGTACTGAAGTGATTTTGCTCTGACTTAAAAAGGGATTACTGGAATAAACAGGTGACTAATTCCTACTATAGCCCTCTCGGAAAGATCTCATGTGTTGTGTGATTGGTTTATTAATTTTTCTTTCAATCCTCACTCCCAACTCAAGGACTATTCAACTCTGCTGATGGGCTCTGGCAATTTTTATTAAACGCAAATGGAAATTATTTTGAATGTAATGGCCTACCCTTTTTTAGTACTGGAGATTGAATTTAGTGTCTTGTGCCTGTTAGGCAAGCATTCTAACACAAGTCTGAGTTTTGAATTATGTGGGGAAATACCCCAATATCAAATACTACTCAAAACTTCCCAGTGCTATCACCCAAAACTACAGTATCATTTTTGACCTTAAGTATAGATAGTATATAAGCAATCTGTGTGGTTTACTGTCAATATCATTTACCAGAATTAAAGTAATCAAAACAAGCTAGTTTTCATGTGTGAATATTGAGAGATTTATAAATGATACATAGGTAGACATAATTCTGATTGGTAAATTCATGTTTCTTTTGTACTGCTTCATTTATTTATTTGGAGATAGCACTATATAATTCTAACTGGTAAAAGCATGTTTCTTTTGTATTGCTTTATTTTTATTCATTCAGTCATTTATTTATTTATTTGAGATAGCACTATATAGTTCAGGCTGGTTCAGAACACAAGATCTTTCTGAACGGTGGAATTACAGGTGTGTGCCACCATATCTAGCTTAGTTTTGAAGGCTTCCTTTTAACTTAAAACTTAAAGAAAAAAATGTGTTTATGTGGGCACAAGTATTGTGTGTGTGGGTGAACATATGTATGACATGTGTAGTTGTCAGGTGTCAGTTTCCAGTGTCTTTACTAAGACATAATCTCTTTTCTTCTTCTTCTTTTTTTTTTTTTTTAAACTGTCCTGTCATTGACCTGGAGCTTGTAATTTGGCTAGGCTGGTTGGCTAGGAGCCCCAAGATTCCACCTGCCTTTGCCTTCCCAGAGTTGGGATTACAAGGACATACCACTCTGCCTAGCAATTTCATCTGGGTTCTGGAATCAAACTTAAATCCCCATTCTTGTATGGCAAACACCATACCAGCTATGCTCTCTTACCAGCAGCATAGACTTTCTTTCTCTAAGGACTTTTCAAAGTCCTCATACTTGCTAGCGAAGCACTCTAGCACTGAGCTACACCCTTGCTTTGTGTTTCTGGTCATGGAGTAAGAATAGGTGAATAAAATTATTCCTATTCACCTCATCCCCCATATGTATTATCAAAATCATACTACTGCTTAATCTGTCAATGTCAGGTTTCAGTTACATAATTATAAATGGGGCTATAGGTTAACTTCATAAAACTATAGCTTCAACATTGGCATTTACTCATCACTTTCAAGCTTGTGAATTTAAAACAAGCTTTCCACGAGTTTTGAGGACACTTCTTGAAAAATAAAAGATCATGAAAACAAAAGAAGGTCTGGGCTGGCGAATGGCTGTAATGGTGATGGTGCTGCCGTTGGGCTTGACAGTCTGAGTTCAGAATCGTCCATGAGTCTTTCTTACACGCTACTGTCCCCTGAGAGGCTCACTGTTCCGGTCAGATGGGAAGTCATCTTGGTCTACAAATAAACAAAGATGATTCATTGGCTAAGAGTTTTGAAGGATTTAGCTCAGCGGTAGAGCCCTCGTCTATCTAGCCCTGGGTCCGGTCCTCAGCTCTGAAAAAAAGAATTTTTTTTGAAAGAAAAATAGAAACAAAACTGTAAGCTAGATTTAAACCTCAAACAAAGTAATAACGTAACACAGGAAAAAGTTCTTTAGAAAAGGCTCTTTAATTCAAGTTTTACCTGAGTTCTGATTTTATTGGCTCTCTCTTGCCAAGCCTTCCTAGCTCTTGCTAAACACTAACAGCTTTCGGCAACTTGTCGGAACTTTCTGTCAATTTAAAATGCTATGGGGCTTTGACCACAGTCTTTCTGGGTTCTACATTTCCTTAAAAAA
>REGO01000125.1:320243-345368 GCA_010120015.1 Rhombomys opimus
TTTTTTTGTAGATCAGGGTGGCCTCGAACTTAGAGATCCGCCTGCCTCTTCTTCCCGAGTGCTGGGATTAAAGGAGTACGCCACCACTAGTACCTTACATATTTACCGATCCCGCTTGCATCTTGTATACTGTAGCTTGTTCTTTAATTCAGCACATATTAAGCGCTTCTCGTGTGCCTATCCCGCTACAGGTTGCCTTGAACAAGGTCTGTAGACATGGTTAGTGTTCACAATCCAGATACATACACACGAAATTCAGTAATGATAGTAACTTGTCGAGCTGGTTTTAGAGCAGTTTAAAGTGTAAATGTTTTGTGCTTTAAGACCTGTTTCATAACTATTGTAACCTAGTATGTAAAAATTCCTTTTTTTTTTTTTAAATCTGCTTTTACAGATACTCATGTTTCATAAATGAGAACATATTCAGATTCTCTTACGCTGCTGGTTCATAAAGTATGAAGTCAAGATTCTTGGCCAGTAGACAATGCTAGCGTTATAGCTCGGGCTATGAACTGCTACTTAGCTTAACGTTGTCTTTGGTGTTTTTTTTGCTTGTTATTTGGGTTTTGTTGATATTTTCAGACAGGGTCTCACTGTGTAGCTTGTGGGTGTCCTGGAACTGGATATGCAGGCCAGTCGCGCCTTGAACTCACTAAGATTCA
Organism: Rhombomys opimus; assembly: GCA_010120015.1. Taxonomy (NCBI): domain Eukaryota; kingdom Metazoa; phylum Chordata; class Mammalia; order Rodentia; family Muridae; genus Rhombomys; species Rhombomys opimus. The sequence continues at coordinate 320,906 of REGO01000125.1, forward strand.
TCTGCCTTTGCCTCCATTAACTGTGAGTGCCGCCACACTCTTTTTTTTAAGTAATGGGTTGAGCACCATTGTGTTCTGTGCACTTCTTCTTGAGTTCATTTAGTTGAATACTCAGATCCATGAGGTAGGTGATAAATTTACCTACCATTTAAACACTGAAAAATGTCTTGCTCCGAGGCACAATGCTGTACATGCTAGACTGTTCAAACAAACCTGCCTGCCTCCAGGACATGTGCTTTTACACTTGAAAGCATTAGCCAGTCTTAATTTTGTCAACTAAAATGTATTTTTTCATAATGGTTCTGTATGTTGGATGGTTACTAAAATGTTAGATTTACTTAGTGTTGACATACCTGAAAACCTGCAGTGTCAGGTTTAAAAATTACTATCTTAGTTTTCAAGGGACTGTGGAATAAAATAGCTAAGCCTACAGTCTTAAGTACAAAACATTTTGGAGAGTGGCGTGTTGTGGCACCTGCCTTTAATCCCAGCACTTTGGTTTATATAGTTCCAGGACAGCCAGGACCAAACAGTGAGAAACTGTCTCAAACAACCAAAACCAAAAAGTTTTTAGGAGATGGGCAGATACCAACTGAAGTCTTGGTGTTTCCTATTACAGATTTCAGTTCTTCAGTCTACAAAGGACTCTTCTAAAAAGTTATGTGTTGCTAATACTCATCTCTACTGGCACCCAAAAGGTAGGTTTTGTTTAGTTTTACAAGTGACATAAATGTTGTGACTATTAAAGCTGTTTCTTACACACATACAATATCTTGCTTTTAGGTTTTTTTGTTTGTTTTGATTTGTTTCTGATAGAGTTTTGAAATACATATTGGCCTGGAACTTGAAATCCTCCTGCCACAGCTTCCTCAGAGCTGAGATTATAGGTGTGTACCACCACCCCAACTGTATTAAACACTTATCCTGAATGTCATTCAGATACTGTAGGTGATTGTTTCAAGATGCTAAGTTGTTTTACAAAAATTAAGTCTTGGGCCCAACAAGATGGCTCCGCTGGTAAAGGCACTTGCCACCAAGCCTGACGACCTGAGTTCAATCCAGGGACCTATGGTGGAGAAAACAAACTCTGACCTCCACATATGCCACCTGTAACACACACATGCCAAATGTAAATGTGGGTGTGAGTGTGTCTGTAATTCATTCAGGTACCATGATTTGTAAGTGCCCCTGTCCCAGGATTTTAAGAAGTACCTACACTAATTTTGTTGTTTGTTTGTAGGTGGGTACATTCGTCTCATTCAGATGGCAGTAGCCTTGGCTCACATTAGACATGTTTCCTGTGATCTGTACCCTGGCATACCAGTTATATTTTGTGGAGACTTCAATAGTACACCATCAACAGGAATGTATCACTTTGTCATCAATGGCAGCATTACAGAGGATCATGAAGACTGGGCTTCCAATGGGGAAGAGGAAAAGTGCAGCATGTCTCTCACACACCTTTTCAAACTGAAAAGTGCTTGTGGTGAACCTGCCTATACAAATTATGTCGGTGGCTTTCACGGATGTCTAGATTACATTTTCATTGACTTAAATGCGTTAGAGGTTGAACAGGTGATCCCATTGCCAAGTCATGAGGAAGTTACCACCCACCAGGCCTTACCTAGTGTTTCTCACCCTTCCGATCACATAGCCCTTGTATGTGATTTAAAATGGAAGTAGATTTCGCTCCATTGTATGGAAAGGAGGCTAATTTTCAGAAAACTTATTATGAAACAGAGCTAATATAAAACCTTCAGTGAAGAAATCTAGACACTATATGGTCATTCCTTCCCTACTAGTTATGTTCCAGATGGCTTTGTTACAGGACGAGTGCATAATGTTTTCATCCTGTATCTATCCTCTTTGTAATTTCCTACATTTGGGGGAAAACATTTATGACTGGCAAAAGGGAAATTGAATTACTGTGTACATTTTATAAGTTTTTTAAGCTGGTAATTAAGATTTTTAAGTACTGTTTAACTGATCTCATAATTTTTCTTTTGTAACACATTTTACATTGAATTATGTTCATGTAATTGGGAGAGGAGGGGTCATGCAGGTAAAAGGTGAGAGAGACCTTGGAGACACATGGAATACATTAGTCTATCACTACCTCAATTTGGTTAGAATTTATTGTAATTTTGGAGCTTTTACAAAAGATTAAAATATACCATTACAAATTTTTATAGATTCTTTGTTTGTCAGTTAGCAAGGTATTTTCCCTCTAGCATTTTGTCTCTCAGTGTACACAGACGCATGGAATCTGTTCTCATTTGCACCGCAGCCCGTTCTAATAGGAGGCGAGCACAGTAGCGTACTCAAGGGGAGCAGTAACGTGACTTGACCCCCTTGTCTTCATTCCCACTCATGAAGCACACTTGTATGCACACAGGGTGCTTGACCATGATATGAAAGAACACAGCACAATCATTTTATAAGAAACTTCTGTTAGGGGCTTCGGGATGATGTATACGAACCATTGAGCATTTCTATGCTGGAACTGTTTTCAAAATTGCCAGTTGTTGTCAATAGGAAGAATGGAAGCAGGATGGTGCTTTATAACCATGTCCTAGTTCCTGGGAGTCTGAGGCAGGACTGCTCTGAGTCCAAGGCCAGCTTAGGATACATCAACAGGAAAAAAGGGGGACAGTGGGCTTTTGCCAATATCTGAAATAAACTTTTTATAGATGTAAGCATTACAGTTTGAGTAACAAAACAGTGCCACATAATTTATATATAAAAGAAAATTTTAAAATGAAACAAACATTTTAAGATGAGAATTACAAGCTGTATTGATCAGTATTTAGTTTAGATAACTTTTCCTAAATTTGTTGTCACCATACCCTCGTGTAATGCTTTAGCTATTGCTTTTTAATGGTCAGGACTAACTGTAGCATAGCTTTCTGCAGTCAGTTTCTAGCTTGGATAGTAAAGGCCTCCTCTCACCTCAAGAATAGGTCTAACTTTCTAGTCTTAAAAGCCCTTATTTACAAATTTTGAATCTCTAAACCCAGTGCCATACGAACTTTCCCTTTTGAAAATCTGTTTTCTCCCATATTCTTCTAGTGTAATATGTGTTTTCATATTCTATCAGACACCCTGAAGCTAATAAGTCTGAGAATATAAGCATTTCATCTGTACTTCACATTGGACTTTTATTCAAATTATTTTCAGGGAATTAATCATTAAGGTGGAAGTTTCTTGGGTTTTTTTTTTTTTTTTTTAAAGCTGATGAAAAATTGATGTTTCCAAATTGTGCCTTCCTAAATATGGTACTGGGTCATTTTGTTTGTTTTTCCTCCAGCGGATGAAATTCAGGGCCACTGAATTATACTCCTAGCCATATACATGCCATTTGTTGAGAGCATTTTAGTGGCAGTTTTTATAGTCAGAACTAGTTCTGGGGTTGAACCCAGAATCCTGAGTGTGTGCAGTACTGCCAGGCTGCATCAACGCTACAACCATTTTCTTTTCAAAACGGTTTCGTTGTGCTTACAGATAAGCATGTTGGCAAACTTCCATGAACTCTTAAGGAACTAACAGTATTTTACTCAGCAAGAAGTCAACATTTCAAAAGATTAATGAGATTATTCATACCCACAAAAATATATTGAGTGCCTGTATTAACTCCATGGTGGGATTGAACTGAGATTTACCAAACGTCCCCCATTCTAAATCCTTAAATTTGGCATTTATGGATTAAATGGCATCATCAGATTATATACAGATATTTCAGGACAGTCAGACAATGAAGTGTGAAGTTCTGACTTCAGCATGCAGATGTTAAGATGACAGGAGTGCAAAGATAAGGAGCACTGTAAAAATTAAATACATATCAAAGGTTACTTGTACTTACCGAGTTGATCAAAAGTGTTTAAAGCTATCTTTATGATTGAATTTTTCTATTTTGAAATTTTGAGTACATTATGAGAAGTCTACTTTGTGGTAAACCATTTATGTCACAAATTCTTGCTGAAGGAAAAGTGAATATTTTAGAGCATGCTGTTCTGTTAAAATCAGCTCGTACAACAGTTGTCCTGGTAGCACTAACAATTTGTAATTCATTAGCAAGAGGATTATTTTGGCTACAGTATCTGTTTTTTAAAATTCTGAATACTAAATCAGTGTTGAAATTTCCAAAAACTTCAGTGGGTGATAACCTTGAGTACTTATGTTTTGTCATCAAAATGTGCTGATTTCACACTGGAGACAGAGCTCTGAGGAACATAAGTGGGAAAAAGGCTAAAGGACACTTGTGGGAAGAGCATCCTGGCAACAAATTGACGTTTTTAGATTATATTCTGTAGCTGTGAGATAGAGGTAAAGATTCTCTATACACTAACATAAGGTAAATCTAAGATCTCTGTAATTTAACAGAAAATAAAAGTCTGTAGCACTCACCATAAAACTCAGTAGGGAAATCTTTTCTGAAATATGGCCAACAAACTTTCTGAACACCATTCAAAAATTTGTTTGAAAATCTTTTGTTCAGCATACTTGAAAGAAATACAATATTAATTTCATTTGTAGAGAGGAAACAATTTTAAGAGCTTTCGCTGATAAAATAAATTGTGGTCCTATTTTCTAAGAAATATATGCCATTTCTAATAGAGTGGTAATGTATTAATCTGGGTGAGTTTTTAGCACTTCATAACAGTACTACATTCTGATTATAACACCAAAGCACTGAGGTAAAACTTATGTAAGATTAATCATTTAAATGTATACAACCTAGTTGTTTTTAATACATTCACTATTGTGCAACTAATTCTAAGTCATTTTCATCAATTCAAAAGGGAAGCCTAAATCTATGAATTAGTCCTCATTCTCACCTCTGCCATTATAGATATGTTATCTGCCATTTTTGATATATCTGGCTTTCTTCACTTGGTATGTTTTTGGGAATTCATCTGCGTTACAGTATATACCGATACTTTTTTTTTTTTTACAGGTCACTATTTTCTGTTGCATGGATAATACATCTTGCTTATCTGAACATTTAGATTGTTTCTTTTTGGAATTGTGACTAATCCTATGGATATTTGCTCAACCTTTTGTTTGAATATCATTTTTTGGTAGTACTGGGGAATCAAACCCGGGACTAGTGTATATTAGGCAGATATTCTACCACTGAGCTATACACCCAGCACAGACCATCTGTTTTCAGTTTTTCAGAGTATATACTTCAGAGTGAGTTGCTGGGTCATGATTCTCTTCAGCTTTCTGCAGCACTGCCAGACTTTCCCACCATGGCTCTATCATCTTAACACGCCTTCTCTGTTATGTACAGGGTTAGCTTTCCATCCATCCTCACCAACTTCTTTCCATTTTAAAAAAACCATCCTAGTTAATATGAAGTGGTCTCTAATTTACACATTTTAAACTTTAAAGTTGCAGTCACAAATATGCTTGAACAGTTTCCCAACCTCTCTCCAAAGCCTACCTTCAACAACTGCTGCTTGTTTTTACGAGTTTGTGCCAAGTGGAAGAGGTTTACTGCTTCCTTTAAAGGAGACTGAGTATCAGAAGTTCAAAAACACCACAGCCTCAAGGTTGTGAACAAAAAATTATGGTAAAAGCCTAAGAGGTGCACAACAAAAGGCCAGGTCTTTACACTTCATTAATTACAGAGAACTGCACTTTTAAATGGGTCTACTTTGAGTCCCATTTTAGGTACAGATTAGCAGATGGCAAGAATGTTTAAATACTAATTACTGAGAAAATGAGATGGATAAAATTGAGTATAAAAATTATAATGTATAATCATTGAAAGTTCAGACTATTGTATTTTTAAAAAGTCTCTAAATTCGAGGTAACTTTAAACTGTAAGCCAGTAAATGAAGCTGGCTTTTACCCTGTTAGATAAGGGGGGGGGAAACTGACCACCTTTAGTGGATTCACATCCGCACGCTACAGTTGAACTTCTATAGAAATAATTCCAAACTTGAAGCTTATCAGTTGAGCTTTCTACATAACTATTAATAAATGACATTTAAACCAGAGCCTGCAGAGACCACTACTCTTTCAAAGGACCTGGGGTTCATTTCCTATCACCCACATGGTGGCTCACCTAAAACTTCAGAGTTCTGTACTTTTTTTTTTTGTAAGATTTTTTTTTATTATTTACATAGTATTCTGTCTGCATGCATGCCTGCAAGCCAGAAAGGGTGCCAGATCTCATAAGATGGCTGGGAAGTGAAGTGGGAGTGAGTGCTCTTAACCTCTGAGCCATCTCTTCCACTGGGAGTTGTGTTCTTCTAAAGAATGGAATTACGTTACCCTTTGTCAGACTGACACCTAAAAGAAACCCTGCACTTATGGGTAGTCACTCCATTTGCCCTGGCAACCCTTTACCTACTTCATAACTGCAAAAACTGTATTGTTTGTGACTTGCTTCTTTCACTTAGGCTGTTGAGCTACTTCCATGTAGCATCAGTACTGGGTCTATGAATTTTCCCTTGTTAGGTTGGTTATATCCTTTATCTTCTTGTAGATCGGTGGACATTCGTGCTGCTTCCACAAAGAATGTTGCTATAAACATTTGTGTATAAGTTTTGTGTGGGTATTTTCATTTCTTTTGGGCATCGCTTTTCCACAGGAGCAGAACTGTTGAGTCATGTGGAAGCAAGACTTACCTTCTGGGAAATTGCTAGAATGTTACTGAAAGCAGGTACACATCCCTACCAACAATACAGGAGGGCTCCAATTTCGGCACATCCTCAACACGAGTTTTCTGATTGCAGGTTGTCTAGCATGAAGTGGCACTGGCTTTGCCTTTTAACTTACATTCCTCTAAGGAACACATGCTCCATAAGACTAATGGATTCCTAAAACAGTATCAGACCCTATATCATTTTTGGGTGTGCACATACTTATGATAAAAGTTTAACTGATATACTAAGCAGAATCTACTAACAATAAATAGACAATTATAACTTTTTAAAACCTAATTCTTTAAGTTGTTTTAGAACAAGGTTGAACAGAAGGACTGAAATTGTGGAGAGCAGAAGTATAGACTGTTGGTGTAATGCTCTTGTGGAATGTAGACAATTTACCCTTGTTCATTCACATGATGATTTCTCTACCCCACTCTCTGGTTTCAGTCTGGACATTGCATTGGGATGCGTCTTAAGTTGGTGTAAACATGCCACCATTTGTTCTCTATCTTGTCATTAAAAACAACCAGCCACAATGCTGAGCAATGGAGAGGCTAGGGTGGGACATCCTGGTCTAAAGTGGGAGGAAGGAGGAGGCAGGGGAGGAGAGGAGGAGAATCCTGAGGAGAGGTCTTGGAACCACGTGGAGAGATGGGACTGGACCTAAGATATGACTAAAACCAAGTATAATGGGTGAAATAGGAATGGTAGGAAACTATGTGGGCTTGGGTTTCGGATGGAATAACTATACTGTGCTCTAGGTTAATTAAATAAATCCCAGTCTCTGTGTGGTGATTTGGGTATACAGCAGGTTTAGAATTAACCGCTGCTTAACTAAAAGATATATCAGTAGTAAATATATGACAACAGTAGATAACAGAATACTGTACATCTCTATTTAAATTGTACTATGTCTGGACAAAAAGAACCACTGTATCTAAAGCCAGAACAGTTCCTAAGAGCTAGTCCCTAAATGCCCAATAAAACTCAATGCATACCATTCATTGGCAAGAGTAGAAATTATTGACAAGGCGTAAGTAACCTAGCGTGTTTTTTTTTTACCCAAGTCCCAGTATTGATATTCACTGAATCTAGTTAGCAACTGTTATGTATTCATAATACATTTGCCTACATGTAACTAAAAACTAATGAATCTTTAAATGGCTTAGTTGAGTTTTTGTTGTTTTGTTTTTTGGTTATTCCAGACAGTGTTTCTTCCTGTAGCCCTGGCTATCCTGGAACTCACTCTGTAGACCAGGCTGGTCTCAAATTCTGCCTTATAGTGCTGGGAGTAAAGGCATGCACCACATTTGCCAGGCAAAATATTTTTAAAATTTATAAGTTTTTTGTTTGGTCTTTATGTGTCTATTCACATGTCTAGTGCTCAGAGGCCAGAAGAGGGCGCTGGATCCCCTGGAACTTGAGTGTAATTGTGAGCCCCCATCTGGGTGCTGGCAATCTGGAAGAGCAGACAGAGCTCTTTACCAGAACCAACTCTCTAGCTTGCTTAGTTTTTAAAATTATTATGATGCTAACTTAGGATTCCTACCCGACCTTAAGGAAGTTTCATATTTTTTTTTACTTTATACTCCATTAAAAAAGCACACACAGTACCATATTTTCATTTTCTCTAAGAAATAAGACCTCTCTTATTTGGAAAGAAGGGAGAACTCAGCTGATGGGCTGAGTTTCATCACATCAAATGAAGCAGACTAATCACTTTATCCCAGGAAAATATTTCAGATACTCATAAACTTAACTTCAGTTTATTCTGCTAAAATCTGTGGTTTTATTTTATGAAAAATTTAAAGTAGACATTTTACAAGCAAGTAATTGACTTTAAAATTTTTGAAAGTGGGTGTAGTGGTGCACACCTTTATCCCAGCACTTGGGAGGCAAGGGCAGGTCGATCTCTGAGTTCAAGACTAGCCTGGTCTACAAATCAAGTTCCAGGACAGAGAAACCCTGTCTCAAGAAAACAAAACGAGTGAACAAAAGAAAGTCATTTTTGATCCCTAACTTACCTAAATCTGTAAGAGCTAATATGAACCATAAAAAAGCAGTTTATAGGGCTGGAGAGATGGCTCAGAGGTTAAGAGCACTGGCTGCTCTTCCAGAGGTCCTGAGTTCAATTCCCAGCAACCACATGGTAGCTCAGAACTATCTAAGGTAAGATCTGGTGCCCTCTTCTTGAGTGCAGGTGTATGTGTAGGTAGAACACTATAATATATCTTTAGAAAAAAAAAAGGCAATTTGTAATACAAGATTAAAATAGACAAAAATCCACTCCAGCTAGTATAGTTATGGCATGTGCTACTGTTCCCACCATAACAAATAAATAACACACAGCTAGCTTTGTGTTGACATTTTGAAATACTGACTTATAGTGCTTGTGGACTCTTCTCTAGAGTAGCATCACTTAGCTTTATATTCCACTCATGTTAGATCCCAAATATATGCACAGCCACTTGTTTTACCTTTTTTGTAATGGTCTCAAGCTGGCTTCAAACTCACTAGGAAGGGGACAAGGGTGATTTCTGACAGTCCTTAGCTCTCTGTGGAACATGGCACTGAAGATCAAACTCAGTATATATAAGGCAAGCACACTAGCAACTGAGCATCACCAGCCCCTTGAGCCCTGCTTCTGGAGTTGATGTTATGCAACTTCTTCCTCTTCTTGATCTGACTGTTGAACTTTATAGCTTTAAATGGTATTCTATTAGGAAAAATAAAATTCTTCACAGTGCTTCTTACTTTAATGCACTTGGTCAGCTTACTGCCAATGTAAAGCATTGGTAAACTAGCTGGGATTTGTCTAATTGGCCCTACCATGTAGGAAGAAGACTTAGACGGGGGTTTCACTGGACTATAGCTTCTAGATCCAGCTGGCCATCTTGTTGGGAAATGGGACTAGATTATGCGTTTGAGGGTGAGGAGGCTTAAACGGGACACCTTGTGAGAGAAGGAGCCACTGTGAGGAAGACATACTCGTGCCTAGAATTTGCTATATAAGGAAATCGGTTTTAAATACTGAAAAGGCTAAAAAGAATACATCGTGCGTTTTTTTAATCATTTTATTAGGAATAATTTCAAATGGGTTATAAAGAAAACTTACTCATTGACTTTGATGAGTTTTTAAAAATCCTTAATGAAGATATGTTCATCAATAAACAGTAAAATAGCAGAACTATCATATACTGGGCAAAGAGGCTGATTCCAAAAGCAACATGCAACATAAAAAAGATAACAATATAAAGGAAGACAATCTGCTGAGTAGTAAAAGTTACAATATGAACTCTTTGCAACCAGCACAGAATTAGCCACCAAACGCAAACCACATCAAGGTGAGTTTGGCTGGTGGGATCCAGGAGTGGATAATGTGAGGGTGGTGGGGGTCCTCAGTACAAGAAAACTGGATAGTGTTCTGGAGCGTGTCCCTGGCCGGCACAAGCAGTATTAAAAAATCTTTTCTGGCAAGGGGTAGAAATAAATACAAATGGAATGCTACATTTTTAAATCAGCAGACTGTCCTGGGAATGATAAAGTTATCAGTAAAGTATCAAGGGAGTAACTTTAAAACATTATTGGTGTGGGCTCAAAAAACACTCAAAACAGATTTGTTTAAAGGTGTCACAATATCTATATATCCTGGCATTTAGGTTTAAGGGAAATCTAATAATGGATACTTTTTCCCACCAAGGAGAATTTCTCTTAAACCCAAGCATATTGCTAAGCAGCAACATTGTACTTGGTAAACAATAATTGGCAACAAAACAAGTTTTAAATGCTGTAATTTCTGCCCAAACCTGTCTCAGGTATCCTTTAATAACCAAGATGCAAACTAATTTTGTTGTAACAAGCCTAGACCAATTCTATCAAATGTGTCCTTGGTTGGATCTTCAGTTTCTTTTAACGTTTTGAAAGTTCATTTGACAGCCAATCGAGTCCCTCATACAGACCAGTTCCTTGTGTGGCACAAGTGGCTTGGACATACCACTGTGAAAAAAGGACAAGAAAATACAAGATTAACAATATAGAATGACTTTTTAAAACAGAAAGTACTAAGTCCCTTCCCATAAATGCCCAAGGGCCCTACTGACTAAGTAATTGAAAGTATGCAAAATGGAAACTATAAACCCACAGTAATAAACATAAGGAAATAAGTGATCATGAACTGAACGCTCTCAGTAACTACAAAGGTTACTCAAAACTATACTTTAGAAAATTTCTCACACCTCTTGTTTCTCACTGTACCCATTTAAAACCACATCTATCATTCAATAGATTTATTAGTTTATAAAGTGTTCTCCCACATAATAAGGAGTAATGGGAAAATCTCAAACTACTCATCTGGTCCATAAGATCCTCTCCTTATCCCATAAACTAAGTAGAACACATGTGCAAATGTTTTTTAACTTTGTTTTTTGTAGCACTAGATCATACCCGGGGCCTCCTATGTGCTAGGCAAGTCCTCTGCCATTTAAGCCACATTCCCAGTCTCAAAGGGGTAAATTTCTAAAAGATGTTTGTTGATACTTTTCACATAGTCTTACTTTTTAAAAAAGATTTATTTAATTAATTTACTACATATACAGTGTTTTACCAGCCTACTATCAGAGGACGCCAGATCTCATCATAGATGATTATGAGCCACCATGTGGTTGCGGGGAATTGAATTCAGGACCTCTGGAAGAACAGCCAGTGCTCTTAACCTCTGAGGCATCTCTCCAGCCCCCATAATTTTACTTTAAAAATATATATAATTTTAGCATATAATATGTAAGACTAAAGATTATTTGGTCTCAGATATTCCAAAAATTTTCACTTTTTACACAGTAAAGATTAATTGCTTGTATGAAACAATAAAAATCTAAGTATTTTTTAAAGAGACCTTATCTCAAAAAAACAAAAACCCCACAAAACTTCAAACATCTAGAAAACAATTCACATTTAATGGATAATTAATTAATTTTTAACTGAAGAGCCTTATTCCACAATTAAAAAAAACTTATTTTAACATTTCAAGGTAACTGTAGGTTTACCATGCTGCCAATTATCTGAATACCAAATACCCTAGTAACCCAAAAGGAAGGGAAGGACACAAATTCATAGCTCCACAGCATGAAAATTTTCTATCTTTTACCAGGTATCTTTTTTTAATTCACATGGGACATTGCAACAGGCTATACAATAAACAAATCGTATCCTCCTTGTTGACAAGGTAATGCAAAGCTGTTGTAAAGTATGGGACACTCAGTTTTTGACAGCATCTTTTGTTTTTTGAAGATATGGCCTCATGTCTGTGATACAATTTGTATGTGTTGGATTTTGCCAACACATCAATCACTGATGTAAAATGATAAGCTACTTGATAGTAAGCACAGTATTTCTTATAATTTTGTATTCAGAGTATCTTCAAAAAAAATGTATCAGTAGAGGTTCCTCCATCTTTTAGGTTTTGAAGTTAATAAGCAACAAGTACTAAACAATATGATCAAAAATACAGTTGCTCTGTCTCGGGACTTTTATGAACAACTCAAAAGGTGGACCTTGGTATGACTGCATGCCTGCATGCAGGAAAGAAGAGCAGGAGGATGACCCTAAGCTCAAGGCTGGCATAGATTACTTAGTAAGCAACCCCTAAAAAAGAAAGCCAAGTATAAAATTCTTGCTGTGCTGGAGCTACAGCTCAGTGGTACAGTGATTACCTGATCTTCCTAGCTTGGGCAAGAACAACTCTGGGTTCCCATCCCACACCCCAAAAAATAGTAAAAATAAAACATAAAAAACGAAATAGCTGGAGACCTATTTGAATATTACAAAATTAACAATGTCTGTAATCTCTACATACTCAACTCTTAGACTGTTAATGCATCAATATAGAACATAAATTAAAGTTAAAACAGGAAAACAAGACTATCAATATTCTTTAAAGATTTATTTATTTTATGGAAGTATTCTAGCTGCATGCACACCTACATGCCAAAAGAGGCCATCAGATCCCAGTATAGATGGTTGTGAGCCATTATGTGGTTGTTGGGAATTGAACTCAGGACTTCTGGAAGAGCAGACAGTGCTCTTAACTACTGAGCCATCTCTCTAGCCTGACTATTAATATTTCTAAAAGCAAATTTTAATGCTGTATTTATAGTTTTAAAATAAAGCATGAAAGTGATGATTTTTTAGTATGTTACATGTTTTCTATAAACCATTTTACCATATTTTTATAAATGTTGTATCTGTCCAATGGAAATAATTATTACACATTTAAGCTGGATGGGCATTGTGGCACATGCAGAGGTAGGCAGCCCTCTCTGAGTCCAGCCTGTTCTACATGGTTCCAAGCCAACCAGGACTACAAGTGAGACTTTACTTCCAAATAATACTAAGAAACAGGCAACTGAATCTTAACCTAATTATCCTAATTTCACCAGTGAGGAGGTTAGCATCACCTACAAATACTTACTGTTCTGTTACGGAGAGACTGAAGACCTAATTTATCTGTCATCTCGCTGATGGCCATAGCATTTGGCAAATCCTGTTTGTTTGCAAAAAGCAGCAGCACTGCATCCTGTAGCTCATCTTCCAGAAGCTGAAGATAAAGGCTGAACCATTAGCAGCTACCCATCTAAAGTCAGACTACTCAACAATCCTCCTAAATATACGTTTTATTCAACACTAAACAAGCTATTAAACACCAATTAAATTTCTCAATGTAAATTTCAAGCACTCTTGTAAATCTCATCCTTCAGTTTGATCAAATGATTTGCCTTTAAGAAAATAAAATTTTTTTTTTTTGCTTTGTTACTATTTATCACCTAGACTAGCCTCAAAATTGCAGTTTTACTGCTTTTGCTCCCCCAGTGCTGAGAATCACAAACCTGTGCTGCCATTCCCGTAGCAAAACTGTTCAAAGCCAATCATCCTACATTATATGATATATATATCATTTATTCACCCTTCATGATTAGAACTCAGGTTCAGAACTGACAAAGGACAAAAATATGTAGCAAAGTATGTATTCCAGGACCATATGGTATTTAAGTAGCAAGCTTACTTTGTTATGATTCTTTTTTGAACTTCTATCTTTCCCAGTGCAAGAGATGTACCAGGAACAGATAAAAATTGGTAAGAAGCCAGGCGTGATGAGGTTACACCTTTCATCCCAGCACTCTGGGCAAAGGCAAGCACATCTCTGAGTTCCAGACCAGCCTGGTCTACAAAATGAGTCAGCCAAAGCTATACAGAGAAACCAAAACCAACCAACCAACCAAATAAGCAAAAAGTTGGTAAGAATAAGTAACTGTGATACAGTATATAATGTGGATAAAGTTGAAAAAACCCCTATGATATATAAAAAACTCAAGTTTTAAATGGTTACACTTACATGAAGTTTAAAATAAGTGACTAGATAACAGGGTCAGGGCATAGAAGGCTTTTCTGTGCATTCTAAGGACTTGGAAACAATACAGTTTCCCAAGTTTATTTCTACATCTAAAATGTGTAAAGAACTACAATACCCAAAATGATACATCTTGAAAATGATCAAATTAAAGTACATACTTACCATTTTCTGCAGCACAGCTGCTCCTTCCTGAATTCTTTCGCGATCATTGCTATCTACCACAAAAATAAGACCCTAGGGGAAAATTTTTCAATAAATTATAACAGTTAAACTTAAGGGTCACACTAAATATAAAATACGCAAGCAAAACAGTATGGAATATTAGACATGAGGTAGAAAATAATGTTCTTGCGTCTGGCTAGTTTTATGTCAACAAACTAGAGTCATCAGAAAGACGGAAACCTCATGAGAAAATGCCTCCGTAAGATCCAGCTGTTGAGTTGGGTGTGGTGTCACATGCCTTTAATCCTAGCACCTGGGAGGCAGAGGCAGGTGAATCTCTGTGAGTTCGAGGCAAGCCTGGTCCACAAAGTGAGTTCCAGGTCAGCCAGGGCTGTTACTGTCTTCAAAAACAAAACCAAAAACAAACAAACAAACAAAGATCAGCTGCAGGTCATCTTCCTATTTCATTACGAATATGTAAGGGCCCAGCCCAGGGTGGGTAGTGCTATCCCTGGGCTGGTGGTTCTGAGCTGCTTTGATCATAGGGTTGGATCACAGCAGTAGTAACCCTAACTAAGACAGAGGGTTTAAAATAGTTTTTTAAAGTCTCCAACATGGGTCTAGCAAGACAGTTCAGCAGGTAAAGACACATGCTGACCTGAGTTTGATCCACAGAACCCACATAAGAAAAGATTACTCCCTACAATGCTGGTTGTGTCTCAGTGGCACTCCCCTCACCCCCCACCACCACCACACACACACACATACACACAGAGAAAACAGTGATTTTTGTTTTCTGCTTTTTTTCAAGACAGGTTTCTTTGTGTAGCCTTGGCTGTCTGGAGCTCACTCTGTAGACCCAGCTTGCCTGGAACTCACAGAGCCTCTACCTTCCAAATGCTGGGATTATAGGCATGCACAACCATTGTTCAACTTAAATCATTATCTTAAATTAAAAAGAAAAAGTTTCTGTTCAGGTTAATTTTATGTCAGCTTGATGCAATCTGACAGGAGGGAACCTCAGTGGAAAAATGCCTCCATAAGATCAGGCTACAGGCAAACCTGGAGAGCATTTTCTTACCTAGTGATTGATGTATGAAGGCCCAGTACATTGTAAGTGGTGCCATTCCTGTGCTGGTGGTCCTGGATTCTATAAAAAAAGCAGGCTGTGCAAGCCAGTAAATATCCACCTTCTATCAGCTCCTGCATCTAGGTTCCTGCCCTGCTTGAGTTCCTGTCCTGACTCCCTTTAATGATGAAGAGTGCTATGGAAGCCTAGGCCAAATCAACCCTTTCCTCCCCAAGCTGCATTGGTCATGGTGTTTCCTCACAGCAATAAGTAACCCTAAGACATTCTTATTAAAATAAAAACCAAATAAGCAACACAAAGATAAGCGCAAGGCTTATATTGAAAACTGTTTTAAACACCATGTGATTTTAACCTATAGTCTTACTTCAAATAAAAACACACACACACACACACACACACACAAACAAAACAGAAAAAACTTATTAACCAATGACTACCTTTCTCAATGTAAGAGAAATAACTGTAACCCTTTCCTCTTCCCTATTGTGTTTAAATACAGTAACATGCAAGGAGCAAAAGAGCTGTAGAGGGTAGAACGCTTGCCTGGCATGCAAGAAGTCTGAGTTTGAGGTCTTGGACTGAATAAAACTGGGTATAGTGTTGCACTCCTCTGTGACTCCAACATTCAGGAAGCAGAGGCAGGAGATCACAAGTTCTAAGGGACTGTGATTTCCACCAGGGTGGCATGTGCTATGAGAGACACAGTCTCAAAAATAAAACAAAGGCTACACAGTAGAACAAAAAGAAAACAAACAAAGGCTCCTAAAGAATTATGAGCTACGTAGATTTATGTATCCAGTAAAGGCATGTACAAAGTGTAAAAAGGATAGATGACACACTTCATTAGTTTTTTTGTTTAAAATAAATTGGATTGAAGAACTGCATAACGGTACTATCATGTTCTTTTAAGGTGTTTGATTACAAGTATAACTTTCCAACGGTTTAAATTATTCTTTAAGAAAAGGTATTTTCATTAGTAACAAAAGAATTTTGTAAATACATCTTTTAAATTTAAATGTTATTATGTATTTATTTTTGATATTATAATTACATCATTTTCCCTTTCCCCTTTCTCCCTCCAACACCTCCCATGTACCCCCAAGCCCTTTGTTCTCTTTCAAATTCATGGACTTTTTTCCTTTGTTGTTAGCATGTATATTCCTAAATACAGCAACATAACCTACTTGGTCAATGGTTTGTATATACTTCATCATAGAAAGAATGAAGTCTTGCTCTAAAATGTCGCCAGCTAATTCTCTAATTGGGAGAAACAAGCCCTAAAGCAAATATCTCATGAAAAATTCAAGGTCTGCATGATCAAGTAAGAAATTTATAACATAAATGGCTGAAGTAAGAATTTTGAAGATATCCACAAATAACACAATTTTATACAACAAAAGAAGTGGCATTAGGAAACAAATTAATTAAGACTTTTCTGAAGCCAGGCATGGTGGCGTACGCCTATAATCCCAGGACTTGGGGAAGCAGAGGCACGGGGATCTCCTTGAGGCCAGCCTAGTCTACAAAGGCCAGGACAGCCAGGGCTGCACAGAGAAACCCTGTCTCAAAAAACCGAAAAAGACTTTTCTGAAAAATTTCAAATGGCACAGTATATGAAATCCTCAGTAAAACAGTAGTTAAACTGCACCTCAGTTAAAATAAAAGTCTACACCTTATATTATACTTAAGTGTTTGGTACTTTCCACAACTCTAGCCCTTATAGAATTTTTAAAAATAATTAATTTTATTTTTTTAATGGGTGTGTGTTTGTGTGCCTGACTGTTCCATATGCACACACATGCAAGAGCCTACAGGCACAGATGTCACTAGATACCCTGAAACTGGAGATACAGATGCTTGGGAGGCACCATCTGGGTGCTGGATGGAAATTAAACCGAGGCCTTTTAGGAGAGCAACTAGCACTCTTAACTGCTGGGCCATCTTCCCAGCCCAATCTCTTTTTCTAACATTACATTTTCATTTTTTTCTAAATGTAAATAATGTCATCAGTTCCAAGTAACATTAGTAAGAGATTCTAAGAATTACAGGCATGAGACACCATGCCCAACTTAAGAATAAATTCTAAGTTAGTCCTTTCCTGTAATAGCCTAGGATCAACAGTATGGAAAAGCTAGGCTTCTAAAAGTAAACACATCTGTTCTAAGAAAAAAACTACTTAAAAAGCCAAATACATTGGGGGCAGCAAAGTTGGTTCAGTGATTAAGAACACTTCTTGCTCTGGTAAAGGACCCAGGGTCAGTTCCTAGTACCCTAGTACATCTTCTGGCTCTGCAGGCACCAGGCATGTATGTGGTACACTTACATATTTGTAGGCAGAAAGTGCATGCACACAAAATAAAATGAATCTTTTTTTTACAAATGAGCCAGGTGTGATGTCACACACCTATAATCACCAGTACTCAGGGAGGCAGAGGCAGAGGCAGGCCGGCTGCTTCAAGTTCAAGGCCAGCCTGGTCTACAAAGAGGAGTCCAGGACAGCCAAGGCTACACAGAGAAATCCTGTCACAAAAAAAAAAAAAAAAAGAAAAGAAAACAAAAAACCAAATAAATTATTTAGAAAAGTAAAAGAATTGGAATTATCTCTTGAAAGAATTTACCACAATAAGAAAGTAGTTTTGTTTAAGTGTTAAGAGTTAGAAGAATTGGTTAGGAATGCTAGCAATGCAAGCTAAAACAGCTAAGCTGTAATTACACCTGGCCACATAAAGCTTTCCCTAGCAAGCAAGAGCTCACTAGGATGAAGAATGCTCTGGCTTTTAATACTATGGGTTGTCCAAGGAGGCCAGGAATAGATTTAATCTCAAATTTATGATTCACATGTGTTAAAGAGCATTCTAAACAAACACAGAGATAATACTATTGCTTTTAACGTTTAAAAAACAGCAAGATTTACATTTTTGTCTCAAAAATATACTCCCTAAAATAAATATCTACATCTTATCTTAAAACAGTTGAAGGTGATAGCACATTGCAGATGAGCACTATAAACATACTGGCCATGTCCTAATAACTGATATTGCACCAGTTACACATGAGAGCTTACTGTGTTAGTTTCTATTTCCACAATGAAGTTTTTTTTTTTTTAATCTTTACTTATGACTAGACTTTTGAGATCTTTCAAAACTCTCCCAGTACTCCAAATGCAACCAAATCTGACAATTCATAATCTATACAATCACTATAGTCTCTTTCTCACCAGCAAATCCTATATGATAATATAAAAATATCCTCACAAGGTAACACAGATAACCTGAGCTGTACCACTGTCTGATTGGATCCGTTGTGATACATATCTTAATTAAGGTATGTGTTTTAACCCCAAAATTAAGGTTAAAATAAAAAGAACTACCAATGAAATAATCCATTCTTGAAAATTCAAAATCTTACTGGAAAAGCTACATTTACTTCTACCACACTATGTAACCAAATTTTTTGTTGTTGTTGTTTTGTTTGTTTGTTTTCGAGACAGGGTTTCTCTGTGTAGCCTTGGCTGTCCTGGACTCACTTTGTAGCAGGCTGGCCTCGATTCACGGAGATCCACCTCCCTCTGCCTCTCCCAGTGCTGGGATTACAAGCGTGCACCACTGCACATGGCATAACTGAACTTTCAAAGGCACGAGTAAGAGCATACTAAAGAAAGAGACTGGTGATGAGAAGAATATAAGCTGAATAAATACTCAACATACAATTTAGAATATGAAATTTATAAATTAAAGTTACAAATATGTAGCATTTCTCACCTGGGTATTTTGGAAGTAATGCCTCCAGAGAGGCCTAATCTTATCTTGACCACCGACATCCCATACTGTGAAACAAATATTCTTATACTCTACTGTTTCCACATTAAAACCTATAAGGAAAACAACAAAAACAAAAAACAAAACAAAATGACCACTGTGCACAATAGGGTACCAAGAAAATAAACCCCTTTAATGTAAAATCCTTTTAGAATAGCTTTTTAAGTCTTACCAAAATCATCTCTAAGATTAACAAAATAATAATAATAATAATAATTTTTCACCAAATAAAGTCATCTATAAATTTTCTTACCAATGGTAGGAATGGTGGTGACTATCTCCCCTAATTTCAGTTTATACAGAATTGTCGTCTTGCCAGCAGCATCCAATCCAACTAGAAGAAGACACCATGATCAATTATACATAAAGAAGCAATGCAACAATAATTTAGTTTCTATGTAAAAGTCAACTGCTTGATTACAGAAATGTAATTTTTCTCATTTCTGCCCTGCCCCTCCAAATCAACACTTCCTTTTTTCCTCTCTCCCTTTTCCATTTTTCCTTTTAGACCAATGGCTTTCAACCTGTGGATAGCAACCCCTTTGGGGGTCAAATAACCCTTTCACAGGGACTACCTGAGACCATCTGCTTATCATAAACGTAGCAAGTACAGTTATGAAACTCATTATGTGGCTGAGGATGGCCTTTAACTCTTGATATTCCTTTCTCTATATGCCTGAGTACTCGTGCTAGAATTATAGGAGAGTTGTGCCTGTTAGGAACAGAAGAAGGCCAGTACACCAACTAAGCTACATCTCTAGACCAAAAAATAATCCATCCAGTATTTACACATTGTTTTTCAAATAAACACTCTTCATGCTGGAGAGATGACTTAGTGGTTAAGAGCAAATACTGGTTTGGTCCCTGGCACCCGCTATCAGATAGCACACAAGCGCCTGTTACTCCAGCTCTAAGGATCCCCCACCACACCTTCTTCTGGCCTGCACTCATGCACTCATGTGCACAACTCACACACTGACACACATATACACATAGTTAAAAATTAAAAGTGAAATCCTTTCTTTTAAAAAGCTCTAAATGCTAAGGGGGAACATCTATACTTTGTCTTAAGTCTCCTAATAAGACCAATTTTACAGCTACCTAAACCTGTATCAACATCAAATATGCACAAATACAATTCAAAGTCTTGATTTGTGTTACGGAAATGGTCCTATCATATTCTTCTCTAATTCTTAGTTTTGTTGTCTTGTTTTATAAAACAGGATTTCATGTAGCACAACCTGCCCTCAAACTCACATTGTACCAAAGCTGGCCTGTGCATCCTGATGCTTCTGAAGTGCTAGGATACAGATATGTGCCACCACATACATGGCTAAATGATGTCTCTGTTCTGAACCCATGAAACACAAGTAAGCAGGAGGATATGGTAACATATGCCTATATTAGAAGGGTATATAAGCCTCTTTATTATAGAAGTAGTGAAGAACAAATTAAATACTTTTAAGTATGACTCTCAAACCCTATATCTTGTTGTATTCTAAAATGCTCAAAAATAAAGATCAATATCTAATAACTTCATCTTTTTGTTTGTTTTTCAAGACAGGGTTTCTCTGTCTAGCACTGACTGTCCTATTGACCAGGCTGGCCTTCAACTCGGAGCTCTACCTGCTTCTGTCTCTTGAGTGTTGAGATTAAAAACATGTCACCACACTTGCTCCTACTTTTTTTTTTTTTTTTTTTCAAGAACACGTCACTTGGCTACCTGTACTTACTTATCCCAGAATTTTAAAACTAAATCAACTGAGCACTAGCTAAGGCAAAAAAACATCTACTAAATGTTTAAATCAAACCACAACAACTTAACACATGAAAAGAATGCTAGCAGGTTTTAACCTCATCCATCCATTTCCTATTTCTGTGCATGACCTTTTTCAGTTTGTACAAGAAAAATAAAAAGCTACAGGAGTTGGACTTCCACCTATAAAACTTTTTCTACTCTGTATCCTGCAAACAGCAGCATCTTTCTGGAGAGGCTGTTTCAATGGAAGAAAGTTACCACTCCTCTTGATAGAAACAGAAAAGGCCCTTTAGGCTTTGACAACATGAACATGGCCACTACTCCCATCAACATTTGGGAATCTAACTTTGAGAATTTGGGAGGTGAAGAGGGGTGCTGAGGAGGTGGGAGGATGGGAGTCAAGCACTCATTCATTTTTATCCTATGGTAATTGAACCTGGACTCTCATTTGTGGATACTGGGTACCAGTTTTTTGCTTGCGGTTTTTTGCTTGTTTGTTTCCTTCTGGTGTATTACGACATATACTAGTGACTAGTGTGGCTTCACAGACCCTGGAAAGGTTAAGTGTTACACAAAGTGTCTGTTTTTCAAATGTGGAACAGTATCAGTAAGATGAGCAAATCTAAGGGGTAGCTTAATGGCATCTTCAGCAAAGAGAAAGGGAAAAAACGGAGCAAAAACCAATCAGAGCTTTCAATTCTATGAATTCTTTGGGTGCTTGTGTTCAAACTTTATTAACATCAAGATTTACTTTTGGGCAAGATGGGGTGTTATGAGTTTAATTCCAACACTCGGGAGTCAGAGGCAGGAGGATCTCTGTGAGTTTGAGTCACCACACAGAGCAGTTCACAAATGTGCACGATAACGTTGTTCATGAGAGTTAAAATAACTACCAACTTCCATCAACTAACCGATGGAACTTCCCTTAGGCCACAATCATCACAGAGCACCGCTACATGTTACACAAGCTATGAAAACAACTATGACAAGTGTAAACACCAGATGTTTAAAAAAGCCACGTTATTATTCCATTAATTAAAATGTCCAGAACAGAAAAACATACAGAAACCAAGTGTAGTAGTGGCTGCCATGAATGGTGAAGAGTAAAATGGGAATGACTGGTAAAGGTTACGGGATTCATTCTGGGCAGTCGTGAAAATATTCTAGAGTTTGACAAACTATAGAGGTGGCACACTTTTTATTACAGTTTATTCACTTTGTGTGTGAGTTACTATGTGTGCATGTGCAGCTACATGCATGCATGAACACTTCCTGTGAAAGTCAGAGGACAGTCTGTAGGAGCCACTTCTGTCCCTCCACCATTCCATCCCGGGGACTGAATTCCAGTAGCCAGGTTTGACAGAAAGTGCTGAGACATGTTGAAGGCCAAAGGAGACTTAAGATTTTGAACATTTTACAAAACTCAGAAAAAGTAAAAGAAGAGTTGGTCAATGGTGTAACCTCAGAATATGCAAAACTGAACAGAAGAACGAGGAATTCAAACCAAGGCTAGGCTATATAAGACCTTGACTCACAAAACACCCACCAATGTAAGAAAGCTAATTCTTATGCCAGAGCTCTCAAGAAATACTTATATACTGTGATCTTCACATATAGTACTTATGTCCTGTGATCTTATCTTTAGGATGTTATGTTTACTTGGTGTAGTTTTAAGATTCTGGGATAAGTAAGTGCAGGCAGCCAAATGAGGTGTTCTTGGGGAAAAAAAAGCAGGGGGCAGGTGTGGTAACATCACAACTTTTAATCTCTGCACCTAAGAGACAGAGGCAGGTGGAGCTCCAACTTGAAGGCCAGCCTGGTCTATAGGACAGCCAGTGCTAGACAGACACTATATTTTAATATTTTATCTAATTCCTCAGGGTTTGACCATCTAAACAGAAACTGGACCTACCAGGTACAGAAAAGTAAATTTAGGTTTTGTTAAAATTAATGTTTGGATTTTGCTTCTACCCAACACAATTGGGGAGTATTTTCCCTTTTATGAACGAATTACTTAGCAAAAAATTATCAAAGGCTAGCAATTATGTTTGCAAATAATGGCATAGAAAATGCTTGTAATATATTAAATAAAAAGGGAACACAAAACAATTTTGGAGGACTGAAACCTACTGAAACGTGGAGAATAAATGTAGTAAGTAGGGCCTGAAGAGATGGCTCAGTGGGAAGCACTGCTGCTCTTCTGGAGGACCTGAGTTCAAGTCCCAGCACCCACATCGGGCAGTACACAATGGCCTCAGATCCACATAAAGTAAATAATAGTGAAATGGACGGACTACAGGTGACAATGACTTTTTCAAGTATAAATTTCACAAAAAGGACTTAATCAGAACCAAAAATTACCTAATGAAAGGATTTATAAAATGTTGAGGAAATAAAAAAAAAAAAAACATGGAAAATGTATCATTCTAGCTTAAAGCTTCACTTATTAGTATATTACACACACACACATATTTGGTTTGATTTTTTGGCTTTTGGTTTTCCAAAACAAGGTCTCTCTGTGTAGCCTTAGCAACTGTGCCTGGCATTAGCATCTTTTTTAAACAAACAAACAGAAGATCCTTCCCTGTACTCAGACCAGAAATTTAACATCACCCTTAGCTACATAGTTAGCAGGCCAGCCTGGGCTACATGAGCTCCTGTCTCCTGGCAAGATAACTCAGTGAATAGAGACACTTCCTCCCCAAAAGCCTTCTCCCCAAGTTCAAAGAAAATAGGTTACAATTAGTAACTCCTCTACAAAATACATTAGTAATTTCAGAAATAAATTTAAGCATTTGTCAAAAGTACACCTATCATAGAAACCTAAGATATGGACCTACCTAAAAATTCAGAGCTACTGCTTTCTAACCCTGGCTTCCTGAGTAATCTAAATTGAAAACTAGTTGTCCTTTAATTTGAAGTCAGTATTATTCAAATGAGTAAACTTTCCTTATAAATAACTAGCAGATAATTTCTGTGGAACAATAGTCTAGAAGATGTTAAATTCAATATAATGCATTGACTATTTATTTGTCAGTGTTTGAAACATAGTATTACTGGCCTCAAATTTGATATCCTCTCGTTTTAGTCTCTTTGGTGCAGAGATTGCTGATATATACTATCATGTTACTCCTGGCTTGGCTCATTTCTTAATTATGATTAACTATTAGCTATATATTCCAATACCTTCTCAAATTAATTTTGGGAGGTCAGCTAGTATAGAAATTAAGTTTTCATTTCCGCAGTAGTTGAGCAAATCAGACTAATTACTGTCTCTTAATACACTTCTAAACAGTAATCTAGGACTACAGATGTAGCTCAGTGGGTGTATATGTGCTCAAAACTCAAGAGACCAGCACCAAAAAAATAGCCTATGAGAGGCTACTGACTCAAAGGGGCACACATAAGCCTGACTAAAAAAAAAAATAGAAGGGGAAAATCATTCAGGAGGCTGGAGAGATAGCTCAATGGTTAATATCACTGTCTGCTCTTCCAAAGGACCTAGGTTCAATTCCCAGCACCCATGACAGCTCACAACTGTAACTCCAGTTCCAAGGGATCTGACATCTT